>JAHLJT010008446.1:27248960-27410282 GCA_031308135.1 Acheta domesticus
ACGAGCTATGGGGAGAAGTGAATTTTGTGCACGTTTTCATAATTCTGTGGTCTCTATCCTAAACCATATTCTAGTCGAATTTTGAATACAGAAAAGAGAGTTTTTTTCGAGTTTTGTTGACAAAATATTCGCTCCTATATAATAAAATATATTTTCAAAGGTAAATTAGCTATAAATTTCTGCCCTGAACCCTCATGTTCTTCATGAAAGAATAATACTTTTTGCCGCGATAATATGAAAAACGATAATTTGAATAACTATATTTCCCACTGAAATTCAGAAGACGTGCACAAATAATGAAGTTACATTTATGTCCAGAAGCAAAACAAGGGACCATCTCAGCATTTGCTCAAGGATCAGGGAAACTGGACGAAAAACCTGATCGAGATGGGGGCCATCAACCCAGAAACTGTGGTACAATACTTGTTACAGGTTCTTTAGAATTATACAGTCCAAATGATAAATAATTACATTAACTATCATTGTTAAAATTAATTCTACTTTCCTTTTTGATGCTCGGTATAGTCTCGAATTGTATAGAAACAGTTATGCAGCAGAAAAGATTTTACTTGGGACTTAAACTTTTCTATGGAATTTAA
This sequence comes from Acheta domesticus, assembly GCA_031308135.1. Lineage (NCBI taxonomy): Eukaryota > Metazoa > Arthropoda > Insecta > Orthoptera > Gryllidae > Acheta > Acheta domesticus. The sequence goes on from JAHLJT010008446.1 coordinate 27,249,560, forward strand.
TCGTTTAATGTCTTCTGGCAAAGTGTTGTAGAGTAATGTACATGAATTGTATGTGAATTTTTTGTAGTGAGCTGTTGATACTGCCACCTGGTGAATATGATTACTACGTCGTGTGTTATACTTATAGACATCGGCGTTTGCTGAAAATATATTCCCGTCCTTAAGTAAGTCATTTTTGACAAAAACTACTGATTCGTAAATCAGGAGACAAGGTAATGGTAAAATTCCTAGATTAATAAAGAGTGACTTACAAGAATCACGTGGGTTGGATTTGCTTATTATTCGTACAATTCTTTTTTGTAATCTGAAAGTCTGTGAACTATAAGATGTGTTTCCCCAAAATATTATGCCATATCTCAGGCGGGAGTGAACATTGGCAAAATATACACAACGAGCTGTATGAAGGCTAACGGAATTTGAAAGAATTCTGAACGCGTAGCATAATGAGCTTAATTTTGTGTTCAATTCATTTAAGTGGGCATTCCATTTGAGGTTTCACTGAATTGATAGACCTAAAAATTTTGTTACATTAACATCAGTCAATGGCACACCGTTCATTTTCAATGGAGTACAGAATTTTTTATTTGATATGGAAAACTGCATTGAACTGTTTTATTTTCATTTACTTTTAATTTGTTATTACGGAACCAATTTGAAACGTCTGATATTGTACTATTTACGGTTTCTTTGTTGCAAAGAATATTTGTATCATCCGCAAAGAGAACTGTTCTTCCGTTTCGAATCGCTAAGGGCATGTCATTTACGTATAATAGGAAGAGAATAGGGCCTAAAATCGATCCTTGCGGGACTCCACGTACAATTGGCAAAGAACCGGAAAGGTGTGTACATAAAGTTCCATCATTCCAGTAAGGTATTTCTACTCTCTGAGATCGTTGTTTAAGGTACGAACATAGCCAATCTAGAGCAATACCACGGATTCCATACGAAGGTAATTTTGAAAGTAAAATGTTATGATCAATGACGTCAAAAGCTTTTGAAAGATCTAAAAATATTCCAATAGTTGCTTCGTTTTGATCCAATGATGAGGCAACATCCTTAAGAAAAAGAAAAAATGGCTGTTTCCGTAGATTTTGATTTCCGGAATCCATGTTGGCAATTTGAAAACGCGTCGTGTTTATTCAGAAAGGTTTCCATTCGCACATAAAAAAGTCTCTCTAATATTTTTGAAAAAACTGACAAAAGAGAAATTGGCCGATAATTTTGAACTTCATTTTTGTTGTCTTTTTTGAAGAGCGGCTTAATCTTAGCTGTTTTAAAAATATCTGGAAAAATTCCGGTGCATAAGGATGCATTAAATATGTGAGTTAACGGGTGTATAATGGCTGGCGCGCCCGTCTTTAACAAACAATCCGGAAATTCATCTAACCGGCCGAATATTTATTTTTTAATTTACCGATTATTTTGAGAATTTCATAGGAAGAGGTTTCGGAAACGAACATAGTGTCTAAGACTTTTAGGGAACGTCAGATGTTGAATTTTGTGGCTGAAAACCCTTAGTGAGATCGACAGCAATTCTCGAAAAGTATTGGTTAAAGAGACTAGCCACTGTTGCCGGATCGTTCACATCTCTATCGTTATCTTTTAAAACAACATTCTCTATAAGGTTTCTAGTTGGTTTGGTCGCATTTTTTACTATATCCCACATTGATTTTGTTTTGTTATTTGAGTTCAAAATATCCTGATCGTGTTTCATGATTTTAGCCTGCCTTATGACTTTTCTTAACAATGATTTGTATTTTTTAAAGTACAGGAGGAAATCTTGAGATACGTTATGATGCTTAGAAATGAAAGATAGAATTCGTTGTTTTTACATGATGTTCTAATCCCTTGTGTTATCCAAGAATTGTTTTTTGCGTGAAATATTTAATTTTCTTTTCTGAAGAGGAAAGCAAGTGTTAAAATGAAATGAAAGCGTTGAAAAAAAAGAATAATATTTATCGTTTGTATCATAGTATTATAAACTGCGTCCCATGACTCCTGCAGCAAGTAATCAATGAATAATTTTATTTTACTTTTAGAAAACACTCTACTCATACGTGTATTATTTATTGTGTCATTGTTCGCATTTCGTATAATGGTAAGAATTTGTGCATCGTGGTCACTGTATCCTAAATCTTTTGTTTCAATTTCATGTCGAGTAGTGGTTTTGTTAATTAATATAATTAATATAATATATATAATATAATATAATATAATTTAACATAATCGGGTAACCGCTACTGTAAATGTATCGGGATCTTTTAAAACCTATTATAAAGTGTGACAGGGGTGTTAATGTTTTCGAAATGTTTTGTAGCGCGAGCCATGCATATTTGCAATTATATGATTTAAGTACCAAAGAATGAGGATTTCCATTAAAAAACAGATGTTGGAGTTATAGTAACAAAAAACAATAGGGATTATATTTACGCAAATCACATAAACATCACATTACTATTAATCATTTGACATCATGTTGCTCAGCAGTCATCAGGTTTGTTCTTCCCAGGTGTGTTCTTTATTCATCACTGACTCTCATTGAAAAACAATTTTAGTGCCAATTATAATTTTCTAGTAGAAATAATTCATTTTGTTTACAGTGTATCTTATGAAGTGAATTTTGCCTTGATTACTGATGCTTTTGTACATATTTTGCAATAATTTATATGAACTAAAATAATGTAAGGGTTCTATGTCAATCAATGTGATATACAATCTACGTTCAGAACAAACATTACAGATCGTTAGGGTCATTACATGAATTTAACAAAATAAGATCTGAGCTCATTCTGAGAAAACAATCTTCACCAACAGGGTAATTTATGTGTGGAATCAGCTAGAAAAGTCTCTTTCTGCAAACAAAACAAGAATTTAAAACCAGTTATGATGAATATAGATCCATGAACTTAAGCACAAAACACCTTTTTCCTTTCATAATATGCAGAGCAGCGCACCCACTACATAATTCCTGTTCGTCTGAAGCTTATAATACATTATCAACATCAAGTAGTGAACGTAAAGCTGTACTAAACGAGAAATTTTCATTATCAAATAGAATATTTAAATTTGAATAGAATATTTAAATTCAACAAGAATGACCTACAAATTAAAAAATGTAGTGTAATATAATTCAACTCAATTCTTTACTTTATTATTACAATTATAAATAATATATATTGTATAATAAATTATATAATATATTAAGCTATTGTACAATAGCTTAATATCTGCTTATGTAGGTCTTTTCCCACCCAGAGTATTATGAGTTACGATTGTGTTATTGTCTGTTTGTAGTGCTAGGGTGGTGAATAGAAGTGGGCCATGTTGTGTTTCAATCGATAACTTGGTTCTGGGTGTTGATAAAAATGGGAAGGCAAGAAGTTTAAATTATTGACAGTATTTTTTTTATGCATGACTCATGACCTAATTTGTGCTAGTTTTGTAACAAATTGTTTTTGTAGTTTTCACATTTCTTTCACCTGATATTTACTTGCATTTTCCCACAAACCTAGGTCTTATTGTGAAAGAGTTTCCATAATATTCACGATATTGTTTGCAGAGTTCTCAGTTATCTGAATTGTATTCTCTCTGTTAACTTCAATGGAAATCTAACAACAACTTCATTTCACTTCCATTTAAATGGCTTCAAAAATATAAAATTAATTTCAAGAACGAACTAGTAGTGCTACGGAATGGCTCAGACTTTCCCGTATTAGTTTTCTATTCCCTTTTGGTGTCGGCTGACTATTCTGAATTGCCACATACTCTTGCTAGCTCTCATCTATCGTCACCCAATGTACATTTTTTGACATTTTCTTAATTTTTCTGTTTCCTAATATTAAAACGGAACTATTATTTTAAGCATATTACAGAACAGTAAACACTTGTTCTAAAAGGCAATTTTCTTTGAAAATTTGGAGCCGTCTTTAAGAAAATGGCGGTTAAGCACTACTGTAAATTTGAAATTTGAAGCTTTTTTTCAGATTTTTTTTAATTTTCGAAAAACTTCATTTGAAGTCATTTAAAGCACTTTAACTCACATATGCAATACTGTTTACACATTGCTGAAAATATACATATTAACGGAGTGAGAGATCTTTCAAAACATTACATTTGTGTCATTTTTTAAAAAAACAAAAAATACATCTAAATAACTTTACGACATATTTGTTGTATACTAAAATGAGAAAATCAACCACTTTGTTTAGTATAACAATTTATTATCCAAATGCCAAAATCGTAATCCAAATACAAGCCAGGTCCCGTTCTCCGTATGCGTAGCAGTCCCGTTGTCGTAGCGTGGTCTTCAGAAATCCAGGTGCTCAAATCCTATGGCGTAGCGCGTTCGTCGTATCTCGTGGGCAGGCTTCTCTCGGCGGTGATGACTCGTACTCCAGACTCCAACTCGAACTACCGTCGTGGTGCGGCGCCCCGCTTATATAGCGCCGCTGGGTAGGGGGAGTGCCACCGGCTCCTCCGTTGCCCCTACCGGGGTAGCTCTGCCGTTGGCCGTGTGCGGTCGGGCGAAACACGGCTGCTTGTCGCTGGCGGCAACTGGCGTCGCTCCCAGCGACCCTCGTGGCGACCCGCCGATCTATCGGCGTGGCGGGCAGCGCTTGTAGTTTGTGGCATCGGCCACAGATGCTACAATATTAAAGACTGAAATTAGCACTGTCCGTTCCAAACGTTTGAAGAAAACATTTAGAGCCATTTATGGGAAAATGGCGTTTGAGCCTTTCTGAAAATGCGGAATTTGAGCTAGTTTTCACAGAAAACGGTTGAGTTTTCGAGAAACTTTACTCGACATTATTTAAAGGACATGTACTCGTTAATACTCGTTAATATACTCGTTCCGTGCAAAATTCTAAAAAATAATCCGGATCCGGAATACTACAATGCAAAAATTAGGAGAATGAAGAGGATAACGTGAAAGGCATTTAAGAACAGAAAGCGCAGTAGCGAGCATATGAATATTGTTCGAAATCATTCAAAAGAATTGGAGCGCGAAAAGAAAATTGCTCAGGAGGCATATTTAAAGAATATTCTAGATGGGAAGGGAAATAACTGGACAGGCTTTTATAATACGTTCGTAGAAGGAAAGGAAATAAAGAGGATATCCCAGTTATTCGCGAAAATGGAAACACGCTAATTACTGACAATCGGGCAGAAGCGGATGCATTTAATAAGTATTTTAGTTCGGTTTTCAAAAATAGTACGGACAATCCATTTATTCAAGGGCCTTCGGTTGCGAATCAGTTAATATTGAAGTAAACGTTCTATGGAATAAAGTAAAGTCTTTGAAAAATGGTAAGTCAAGGGGTCCAGACGACATTTCTACGGATTTAATTAAACTAGCAGGAAAGGCAATATTACCGTACCTAATTAGAATTTTTCACGTGTCTTTGAATAATTCAAAAGTACCGGAAGATTGGAAATTAGCCTTTGTCGTACCAATTTTTAAAAGTGGTGACAAAACTAAATTATGCAATTATAGGCCGGTAAGTCTTACGTCAGTGGTGTGCAAGCTTATGGAGCATCTAGTTGGGAGTTACATTAAGAAAGAATGCGAAATTAAAAAATGGCTCTACGATGGGCAACACGGGTTCAGGAGTGGTTATTCATGTGAAAGTCAGGTAGTCACGCTGTTTCAGGATCTAGCAGATGAAATTGACGCGGGCGGGAGAGTAGACGCAGTAGTTATAGATTTTGCTAAAGCATTTGATGTCGTTCCACACGATCGGCTTGTACAGAAATTAATGAATTCAGGCATAGATCCCAGGGTGGTGGCGTGGATTAGCGAGTTTCTGCGAGATAGAAAACAGAAAGTCCGAATTGGACAAGAGTTATCTTCCGGGGCAAGCGTTACGTCAGGAATACCGCAGGGGAGTGTCATTGGACCCCTTCTATTTCTAGCTTTCGTCAATGATCTGCAGGCGCAATTAACCTCAAATGTTCGGCTATTTGCAGACGATTGCATAATATATCGTAGTATTAATTCGAAATGAAATGAAGAAATACTGCAAAGGGATCTTGATGCGTTATATTACTGGGCGGAAAATAATGGAATGTCCATAAATAGCTCTAAAAGTAAATCCATCACTTTTGTCAGGGGTCATAATCACAGTGAAACACATTACCGTTTAAATAATGACATTATTCCGAGAGTTTCCTCGTGCAAGTACCAAGGAATTCATTTCGATAGTAAATTAAGTTGGAAAAAAACACGTAGATTTTGTTGTAGGGAAAGCCTAGAGATCTCGTAGGCCTAGAGTACGGCAAACGCGAAGGAAATTGCTTATTTATCTCTTGTTCATCCAATAATGGAATATGGAACAATTTGTTGGGATCCGCACAAAATTATGCAGTGCAAACACTTGGAAAGGATTCAGCATAGGGCAGCTAAATTTACTTTCAGGGACAAGAAAACGGCAGGGTGGGATTCACTCAAAAACAGGCGATCAGTAGCAAGACTCTGCGCCTTGTATCAAGCTTATAATGGTCATCCAGCTTGGAAAGAAATTAATCGGCGGCTATGTATTCCTACATACATCAGTAGAGTGGATCACAGGCACAAAATAAATTTAAGACAGCACAGAACGGATGACGGGAAATTTTCTTTTACAAATCGAACGATTACGGAATGGAATAGATTGCCTGCAAAAACCTTTGAACCCTTTCCTCAAAGCGTTCAACAGTTTAGGAAATTAATTTAGGGTATTATTAAGTAAATGAGGGAGAATAGTGGGTTATATAGCAATGCATAAGTGTTTTATTGTGAAGTGAGGTGTAGTGCAGTGTATAGCAGAGAAATAAAGAAGGAAATGTTTTCAGGTCTTAGTGAAGTGAAGTGCAGTGTGATACTAGTGCAGTGTGTGTGTGTGTGTGTGTTTTTTCTCTCTTAATGTAATTTAATGTTTTATGAATCAGTCAGTTTTATATTATTATCATTATTTTACCATTATTATTACTACAATTAGTATATAATTTGCTAGTTATATTACCTTATTCTTATTGTTGTTGTTGTTGTTGTTATTATTATTATTCCTCCATATCACGACTACAGATGTTATCAGTCGGCTGAGTCGGTCGAATCTACTCCAGGTTGCAACCAGCTACCTAAGGAGCAGATCTAGGGACTGTCGGTGCCTCTACAATACTTTGCGCAAAATGTGAGCTGTGCCAAATAAAGCAATTACTTGCACTTCCCAGTCTTTTGAATTACCTGGAAGTTTAGCCAAGTTCTTACACAAATTTTGCGGAACAAATCCCAGAGCTCCGATAACTATCCGTACGACCTGTGCTTTTAAGCTCCACATTCGGCTGATCGCAATTTCCAAACTCTTGTATCTAAGACGTTTCTCTGCCTCCTTGGTTACGACATTTTGATCGCAAGGCACAGCAACATCCACAAGTAGACACGATTTTTTCTCTAAATCCCGGATAACAATATCCGGTTTGTTTGCTGCTATCGTGCGATCCGTTTGAATTTGTTGGTCGTACAATATTGTACACAATCCAACCGATGTCACCGGTTTTGGTGAGTGTTTGTACCACTTAGGGCATGTGTTTGGAACTTCGAGGGCGATACAGATCTGCCAATGGAGGTAACTACACACCCTGTCGTGTCTTTTTAAGTATTCGGTCTTTGCTAGAATTGGACAAGCTGAGACAATATGATCAATGGTTTCTACTTGCTCCTGACAAATTCGGCATTTGTCATCTTGGGAAATTTTGAGAACCGCTTTATCATAATGTCGTGTTCTCAACGCCTGATCTTGAGCAGCTACTAGAACTGCTTCCCATTCTGGCTTCATCCTTCCCCTTTTAAGACGCATAAATGATTGATCTTTATTGATCTGCACCTTGTCCATTCTTTTTAGATATTGTCCATGGAGGGGTTTGTCCCTCCATGACTTCTTTAACATTTTTTGTGTCTCACATTTCATGTTTAGTACCAGAAGTTCAGTCTCTGTATTATTTGACGTGTCTTGCATAGTTTTCTTTGCAATGCTTTTTGCTACACTAACAATGCCTCTGTTTCCCATTCTTCGGTCAGATTTCATGACCTGCCACATTAGAGGGTCATCTTGATGACTGACTACATATTTTCCCATTCCAACTATTGCATTGTGCCAGGAGGCTTCAATTTGTCCGAGGCCTCTTCCTCCTTCCTTACGTGACACATAAAGTCTATGTACATCAGCTCGTGGGTGGGCGACATGATGCATTGTTAGCAGTTTTCTGGTTTTTCGATCCATGATGCGGATTTCTTGCTCAGTCCAGTCCACTAGTCCGGAACTGTACTCGACTACAGCACCGCCAGACTACCAATTGCAGATATTTTATTCCTGGAGTTCAGAGCAGACTGCAGGACAAGTCTCACTCTTCTGTAATACTCCTTGCGAATTCTCTCTTTCCTTGTGTTGTTCGAGATGGTCTCACATTCTTCAATGCCCAGATATTTGTAAGTTTTACCTGGCTCAAGATCTTGTATCACAGCGTGCATATCAATTTCAATGCTCTCTGACGTTGTCAGTTTGCCTCTTCTTAATTGATTTTTGCACATTTGTCAAGACCAAACTTCATGCAGATGTCATTGCTAAACTCATTCACAACAGACAGCATTTGGGAGAGAATTGCTTCATTCTTAGCAAACACTTTCAGATCATCCATGTAAAACAAATGTGATACTGGCCTTATTATTATTATTATTATTATTATTATTATTATTATTATTAGTGGTATTAGTGTTCTATATTACTGAAAGGAAGTGTATATTTATGTTTTTGTAATTAGCTGCCACCGGGTTATGCCCAATTGCAGTTTAAATAAATCTATCTATCTATATAATGTTAACAAATCGCTGCTAATGTAAATATTAACGACGTGAGAGACAAGTCAAAAAATTACATTTTTGCAATATTTGAAGAAACAAAAGAATACAGCAATATACCGTTAATGTCATCTCATAGAGTACATTTAGCACTATATCTACCAAAAGTTTAAAGAAAAAATTGGAGCCGTTTTTAGAAAATCTTGTTTTTGTATTTTTTTTTAAATTGCACCGGTTGCACGCAATATTGCGCCAAAACTACTCAAACTTTCGAAAAAATGTACATTATGTTAATGGAAGAACTCACTTTGGAGAAAAATGTCATTTGGAAGAAAAATTCCTATCTTCCATTTTGTTGTTGTAGGAGAACGTCGAACAAAATTCACAATTTTGCTATATTCGAAAATTCAGAGATAATTGTAAAAATCGGACCTACGCCACCGTAATAAGTGTATTTTACTTTATCCTTACAAGAAATTTAAAGAAAAATTTGGAGTCGTCTTTGAGAAAATTTTGAAATGTCCGGGGGACTTCATGTAAAGTACCCCCCCAAAATTAGTGTGTTTCAAAATCGCGGAACTTCGACTCAAGCCAAAAGGTCAGTTTTTTTCCAATTTTTGAAATTCGGATTGCGTGTGGCCTTTACAACGTTGAATTTTCTCTATTACCGTGTCTTAGCAACTTGTCATTTAGATCGTACTCCACCCAGCGAAGGAAGCCTTGGAAACCAAACAGATGGGCGAATCCATTTCGAAATACCAGCCAGGTGATTACTGATTTTAGGCCCTTCATCTGCTTAGGTTAATGCGTTTTTATCATGGTCATTAATTGGCGATGATCTTCCCCCGTTGGATCGCGAAATCCGGCGCCGACTTACCGTCGAATTGCAAGAATTTCCCTAAACAAGAATCTCCCAACAGCGGAGCACTGCCCCAGCCGAGACAAGCTGTAAGCTCCTGACTGCTCTCCCGGCATGTGTAGTAGTGTAGGGCATATAAATGTGTGTGTGGGTAAGGGGTAAGACAAGTAAGAGGAAGGAGTGATCCTGCGCGGTCCGTGGCCCATTTGTTAGGGTACTGCTCCGGCATTCTCTTGATGTCGATCGGTGAAATCACGGAAAACCACCTATCAGAGCAACCGACTGCTAAAACAATGCCTGAATTGGACATATCCATCTACGTAGTGTCGAAATCTTGCCTCCGTCGGAATTCGAACCCTAGAACTTCCCTCAAAGGGCTGCGGTGACATCTAATAATGTCTTAAGCTACCGAAGCCAGTCCATCTATATGAGGTGGCTATCGAGACCAAGATGAGAAACCGATACCCCGAACGGAGACGCAAACCCACCTCAAATGCGAAACGAAATTGTGGAAATCATTCACCTAAGCCAAAACATTGAAGAGAAATGGCAACAGATCAAATTTGACCAACAACTCAATGGACTTTACGTCATCGACCAGAACTACAACTACACAAAAACCACTGAAGAACTACGGGACAAAATAATCATCAAAGGACATTCCCCAATTACCCTCTTGACATCAAAGGAGACTTGAACAGACTACAAATCATTCAGTATATCTATTATTTACGTTATAATTATTATTTACAAGTCAACAAATAAAAATTCGTGTCATATACAGCAGTATTTATTAAAAGCATTGGACATTATTACTGTTACCTGCCCCCTCCATCGCAGATAAAATCTTGGATGCATCTCTGGTTATAGCAGTATTGTAATTTTTCTCGTAAAATGTGAATAATTAATTTATTACCAAAGTAATTTTATCCTTTCAATAAACATTTTTTTAAGAAAAAAAGTATTATAGTACCCCTAAAAACAAAATATTCATTCCAAAATGAAAAGGCCGCGAGAACACTGAGATCGATCGTGGGATTTAAATTTTGATGAAAATCCTGCTGACGTATTGCAGGATGTCGCATTTTGTCGCAGGAAATGTCACATTTCTAATCTAGTTGTAAATATACTGTGGTATAAAATTAATTTTGATATCTTATGTTTCAGGTGAGCAAACCTCTGATCTTTTTTGGGGTGTTTGAGTGGAGATTGGAGTACGTAAGTTGAACTTTTTTCTATAGTCTTCGTTGGAAAATGAAACGCTGGTTATTACTATTAAAATAAATAATAAGTTCGTTGAAAATTAATTAAGTGTATTTCTTGAAAAAAATATGGGATAAAATGATGTCTGTCATAGAATTATATTATTAATACTTGTCATAAGGAATTTTTGGGGAACAGTTAACGTGCGTAAACTACCGTTTTTAATTTTTCGCATCTTTTGGAACTTATTTGAGGGTGAATTATACGTTATGAAAATTCTTACTTTGTTAAGATGAGCGTATATTCGAAATTTTGCATACGAATCAAAAAGTGTTGCGAGGATTTATATTGATCTACTACATACTGGTGAAATATGAAATTGTTAACTCTCAACAAATAGCATTTTTTTATTTTAAACTGTTGGAAATATATGTATACGAAATAATTCTCCCAGAATGTGTGTATGATTTTTCCGTATTTTGGATCTATGGATTTATGTCCAACATTATTTTCTTATTGATTCCGTGAATATCGGAGTGTTAATCATTTAACAATGCCAATCAATTGTTCACAATAGCATTATTCAAATATGATAAAGTGAAACTAGAGCGCCGCCGCTAGATAGGATGACTGGAAAGAGATATTCTCCCGCTTTGGCCAGACGCCCAAAAAGTAACCATTTTTAACCGCGCTCTAGCATCTAAACACCTTTCCACAAATTTAAAGTTTATATATGCATTTTGTACAAAATTGTATCTACTTTAATTTTATGAATAACAATTGTCTCGATAGAACGTATACTTTTAAAGATAGAAGTGAAAAACTAAAAACAAGATATAATTTTAGTTTGGTTTTTGTTTTTGCGATATTCTCTGCGAAGCCGACCTGTTTTGAGGTGGCAAACATCAAATTCGATTTCAGCACCCTCAAGAACATAGAGGACCATTGAAAAAACCTTCTGGAATTTTTTCCTGTGTCAGGTACCGTTTGACTGGACTAGAAGATATTAGAACTTCAGGATATTGATTCAATATTTATGGATCTGTAAAAACCCTTCAGTTGTTACAATCAATGCACTCATTGTCTCCCTTGACAGACAACCTTCAGTTTTTAATTCCTTCCATTTTTTGCATCACTCCAGAAATTGTATTAAGTACTGCGTTCTTTCATCACTTTCCAAAGGGGATGACATTGGCTGCATTAAAATCATTATTTAATCGCACACCTTTGTTTGGCGTTTTCACATTATTCATGTTTGGCGTTTGTTCATTCATGATCCATGTTCAATTCATGTTTCATTCATTTTTCATAATTCACATAATTCATGTTTCATTCATTTTGGCGTTTTCACGCAACGTACCACCTTACTATCTGACGATAGTTCGCTCTGTCTCTGAAGTGTTGTAAATTGTTCTTATGGCCTAAAATATTAAGACTATTGGTTACATTTTCATTAATAACCTACCTGCAAAACTAATCTTACATTTGGCCTGTCAAATGACGAAAGGCACAAAGTTTTCTATGTTACACCGTAAGAATATCTCACAATCCGATGCTGTTCTAATTCATGCAATTTATTTATCGTTTCAAAAGAAGCAACACTCCGGGAACTACTTTTAGAATCAAAATCAGGAAAGTACATGCATTTTCCTTCATTTTTCTGTCTAATCCATACGTTTCTAATACATTTTATTAAATGCACAGTATCAAAAACAAAGAAAAGATACGTACTCTTATCACTTGGAAGTGAGTACTCACATTTCAGCTCATTTTTTCTGATAACATTTGCACGCATTTCCTGTTAACGGAATGATATCACTTACAAAACAAACAATTTGAATACTAATCTATTCTAGTCTTAATACAATCCTAGTTAATATAGTATTGAAATTCGTAGCACACATACATTTTACTGCAACGATGTGCACCACTTCTTCAAAATTCGACGAATATGAATCTCATCCATCATGAGGACACACTACTTGTCACGTACTCTTTCTGAAAAACTTGCTTTTTATATACATTAAGAAATGGACATCAAATCGATTCATTTGCGGTCCAAATCTAGGAGACGAGACCAGTCTCCGAATGGTAGTAGGGCGAGGTAATGTAATATAGTTCAGTTGCCTCAAGAATCGCATAGCAGTGCGGGGATATTGAATAAATCAGGCATGAAAAAATAATCATAAAGGAGAATGACTTTTCTTTTTAGAAGATAGAACCACTAGCTGCTCAAAAATAACATTCAGAGCTTTACTTAAAATTAGGATTGGGTCATTCTATATTAAATAAACACGGTCATTTTACATCACCATCCCAGATTCTGATGAAATTTGACACATCGGTGGTATGAATGAAGAATAAGAAAAATACAAATTTTGAGTAAAATATTTCCACCCGTTTGTGAAATACAGCCATGTAAAATTTTGCAAAATTGGGTTCCCGAACATTTTTAAATTGATGTAAAACCTCATCAAATTAAGATAGAGAGCTGGAACAGGTGTCATTTTGCAGTTTCTTTATGGCCTTTTATATGGTATACAACTCAATAGGGGTTGCGTTCAAAAAGGTTTTCAAATTTGAATTTAAAATTTTGATTTTGAGTGTTTTCAAAATGCTCATCTTCAAAAAAATTGAAAAAATTCTAAATAATCCTTATATGTTTCCAAACAGATGGTGCAAGTTTAAAAATGGGACTGCAATGGGTTCGTATGGTAATCTTTACTTAAAATGCACAATATTTACTTACTGTAGATTTTACTGATTTAAAATGCATTTTATTTCAAATTATAAGCCCTAATATATACAAATTATTAATTTAGTGTTTTTGTTAGCGAGTGTGCTGTAATTTATTGTTATTATTATTATTATTATTATTATTATTATTATTATTATTGCTCCATATCACGACTACGGATATTATGAGTCGGCTGAGTATAAAATCTACTCCAGGTTGCAACCAGCTACCTAAGGAACAGATCTAGGGACTCTACAATACTTTGGGATCTAGGGACAGATCTAGGTACCTCTACAATACTTTGCGCAAAATGTGGGCTGTGCCAAATAAAGCAATTACTTGCACTTCCCAGTCTTTTGAATGACCTGGAAGTTTAGCCAAGTTCTTACACAAATTTTGCGGAACAAATCCCAGATCTCCGATAACTATCCGTACGACCTGTGCTTTTACGCCCCACATTGGGCTCATCTCAATTTCCAAGTCTTGTATTTAAGATTTTATTTATTTAATTTCTGCCTCCTTGGTTACGACATTTTGATCGCAAGGCACAGCAACATCCACAAGTAGACACGATTTTTTCTCAAAATCCCAGATAACAATATCCGGTTTGTTTGCTGCTATCGTGCGATCCGTTTGAATTTGTTGGTCGTACAAGATAGTACACAATCCAACCGATGTCACCGGTTTTGGTGAGTGTTTCGTACCACTTAGGGCATGTGTTTGGAACTTCGAGGGCGATACAGATCTGCCAGTGGAGGTAACTACACACCCTGTCGTGTCTTTTCAAGTATTCGGTCTTTGCTAGAATTGAACAAGCTGAGACAATATGATCAATGGTTTCTACTTGCTCCTGACAAATTCGGCATTTGTCATCTTGGGAAATTATGAGGACCGCTTTATCATAATGTCGTGTTCTCAACGCCTGATCTTGAGCAGCTATTAAAAGTGCTTCCGATTCTGGCTTCAGTCTTACCCTTTTATGCCACAAAAATGATTGATCTTTATTGATCTGCACCTTGTCCATTCTTTTAGATATTGTCCATGGAGGGGTTTGTCCCTCCACGACTTCTTTAACATTTTTTGTGTCTCACATTTCTCTATGTGTTTCACATTTAGTAGTACCAGAAGTTCAGTGTCTGTGTTATTTGACGTTTCTTGCATAGTTTTCTTTGCAATGCTTTTTGCTACACTAACAATGCCCCTGTTTCCCATTCTTTGGTCAGATTTCATGACCTGCCTCATTAAAGGGTCATCTCGATGACTGACTACATAATTTCCCATTCCAACTGTTGCATTGTGGCATGAGGCTTCAATTTGTCTGAGGCCTCTTCCTCCTTCCTTACGTGATACATTAGGTCAATGATCATCAGCTCGAGGGTGGGCGACATGATGCATTGTTAGCAGTTTTCTGGTTTTTCGATCCATGATGCGGATTTCTTGCTCAGTCCAGTCCACTAGTCCGGAACTGTACTCGACTACAGGCACCGCCAGACTACCAATTGCAGATATTTTATTCCTGGAGTTCAGAGCAGATTCAGGACAAGTCTCACTCTTCTGTAATACTCCTTGCGAATTCTCTCTTTCATTGTGTCGTTCGAGATGGTCTCACATTCTTCAATGCCCAGATATTTGTAAGTTTTACCTGGCTCAAGATCTTGAATCACAGTGTGCATATCAACGTCAACGCTCTCTGACGTCAGTTTTCCTCTTTTTAAATTGATTTTTGCACACTTGTCAAGACCAAACTTCATGCAGATTTCTAAAGCCATTCACGACAGACAGCATTTGGGAGAGAATCGCTTCATTCTCAGCAAACACTTTCAGATCATCCATGTAAAACAAATGTGATACTGGCCTTTCAACACCATGGAGCTTGTAACCAAAGTCAGCTTGCGGCAACTGTCTAGATAGTGGGATCAGACTAATGCAAAACAGTAGAGGGGATAGTGAATCTCCTTGAAAAATACCCCTGTTGATCTGTTGTTGTTGTTATTATTATTATTATCATTATTATTATTATTATTCCATTACATCACGACTAAAGATCTTATGAGTCGGCTGAATATAAATGTACTCCAGGTTGCAACCAGCTACCTAAGGAGCAGATTCGGTGACTATCAGTGCCTCTACAATACTTTACGCAAAATGTGGGCTGTTCCATATAAAGCAATTTCTTGCACTTCCCAGTCTTTCGAATTACCTGGGAGTTTAGACAAGTTCTTACTCAAATTTTGCGGAACAAATCCCAGAGCTCCGATAACTATCGGGACGACCTGTGCTTTTACGCCCCACATTCGGCTGATCTCGATTTCCAAACTCTTGTATTTAAGACGTTTCTCTGCCTCCTTGGTAACGACGTTTTGATCGCAAGGTACAGCAACATCGATAAGTAAACACGATTTTTTCGCCAAATCCCGGATAACTATATCCGGTTTGTTTGCCGCTATCGTGCGATCAGTTTGAATTTGTTGGTCGTACAAGATAGTACACAATCCAACAGACGTCACCGGTTTCGGTGAGTGTTCGTACCACTTGGGGCATGTGTTTGGAACTTCGAGGGCGGAACAGATCTGTCAGTGGAGGTAGCTACACACCCTGTCGTGTCTTTTCAAGTATTCGGTCTTTGCTAGGATTGGACAAGCTGAGACAATATGATCGATGGTTTCTACGTGTTCCTGACAAATGCGGCATTTATCATCTTGGGAAATTTTGAGAACCGCTTTATCATAATGTCGTGTTCTCAAGGCCTGATCTTGGGCAGCTATTACAAGTGCTTCCGATTCTGGCTTCATCCTTCCCCTTTTAAGCCACATAAATGATTGATCTTTATTGATCTGCACCTTGTCCATTCTTTTTAGGTATTGTCCGTGGAGTGGTTTGTCTCTCCACGATTTCTTTAACATTTTTTGTGTCTCACACTTCATGTTTAGCAGCATCAGAAGTTCAGCGTCTGTGTTATTCGACGTGTCCTTGTCTAGTTTTCTTCGCAATGTTTCTTGCTACACTAACAATGCCTCTGTTTCCCATTCTTCGGTCAGATTTCATGACCTGCCTCATTAGAGGGTCGTCTTGATGGCTGACTACATACTTCCCCAACCCGACTATTGCGTTGTGCCAGGAGGCCTCAATTTGTCTGAGGCCTCTTCCTCCTTCCTTACGTGACACATAAAGTCTATGTATATCAGCTCGAGGGTGGGAAACATGATGCATTGTTAGCAGTTTTCTGGTTTTTCGATCCATGGTGCGAATTTCTTGCTCAGTCCAGTCTACTAGTCCAAAACTGTATTCGGCTACAGGTACCGCCAAACTACCTATTGCAGATATTTATTCCTGGAATTCAGAGCGGACTGCAGGACCAATCTCACTCTCCTATAATACTCCCTACGAATTCTCTCTTTCATTCTGTCATTCGAGATGGTTTCACATTCTTCAATGCCCAGATATTTGTAAGTTTTACCTGGCTCAAGATCTTGAATCACAGTGTGCGTATCAATTTCAATGTTCTCAGACGTTGTGAGCTTCCCTCTTTTTAAATTGATTTTTGCACACTTGTCAAGACCAAACTTCATGCAGATGTCATTGCTAAAGTCGTTCACGACAGACAGCATTTGGGAGAGAATCGCTTCATTCTTAGCAAACACTTTCAGATCATCCATGTAAAACAAATATGATACTGGCCTTTCATCACCATGGAGCTTAAAACCAAAGTCAGCTTGCGACAACTGTCTAGATAGTGGGATCAAACTAATGCAAAACAGCAGAGGGGATAGTGAATCTCCTTGAAAAATACCCCTGTTAATCTGAATACTTCTGGTTTCTTCTGCTTCCTTTCGGCTGTGTATTAGTAACCTGGTACTCCACGACTTCATACTAGCCTTGCAAAATTCAATGAGTCTAGGATGAAATCGATAGATCTCCAGGGTCTTCAAAATCCAATCCACTATCAAAGGCCTTTTGGTAGTCAATCCAAGCCATGCTCAAATTACGTTTGCGTTTCTTTACATCATTCAAGATGACTTTATTCAGTAGCAAGATTTCCTTACAACCATAAGAGCCTTTACGACATCCTTTTTGTTCAGCTGGCATTAGATGATTCTTATCTAGATGTCTATACATTTTGTCAGCTATGGCTGAAGTTATAACTTTGTACAGTACTGGCAGACATGTAATTGGCCTGTAGTTCTTCGCCAAAGAGCTGTCTCCCGCTTTGGGTAGCAAATACGTGATGCCGCGTGTGAGCCATTCCGGGATTTCCTTTGGGTTTTCAAAAATTTTATTAACAGCCTTTGCTAGATGAGAATGTATTGCTGTTAATTTCTTAATCCAATAAATCTGGATCTTATCAATCCCGGGGGACTTCCAGTTTCCCATGTTCTTAATTGCTTGGAAGAGGTCCTCTTCCGAGAATTTGTGAACATCTTCCACTGTTTCTACAAGTTCATCGGCAGCATCAACTTCTGATTGAAGCCAAGATGCGTCTTTGTTGTAGGATCTGCTCTCTTCCCAGATTCCTGCCCAAAATGCTTCGACGTCATCTTGTGAAGGAGTAACAGCTTTGCCATTCGGTTTTTGAGTCAGATTGCGATAGAATCTCTTCGCGTCTGTTTCAAACAACCGGTTCTGTACACGGAAATCTATTCTGCGTTTGTACCTTCTTATTCGTTGAGCCCATGCTTGAATTTTCTCTTTTAGCTTCTCAACTACCATTAGCCTGCTGGTGTCATTTTCAATTTGGTATTTTTGTTCAACATTGAATATTTTTCGTTGAACTTTAGAGGTGTGCGTTGATTTAGAAGATGCCTCAGCTAAGAGTGATACTTCACGCCGGGTGTCGGCTATCCGTTTCATAATTCTGTTCATCCATGGTGGTACAGAGCTGTTTACTCTGTTTTGCTGTCGGCCGTCGGTGTTCTTGGCTGGCCCCAAAATTATCTGAGATACTAGATATCCAGTTGCATATATGATGTGATTGATTTCAGTAATATCTAGATCTCTGCCTGGGGTCTCCACCACCTCATTTAAGACAGAATTAACTGTTTCTATCACTCTTTTAGCTTTGGCATTTTCGTATATTCTCCTCAACGGTTCGCGGGATTCAAACGGAAGTTGACTAACTCTTTCTATCTCGCGCCGAAGGAGATTTCGCATCATGTCCTTATCGTGTAATTCATTGCCAGATGAGTTTTCACCACTGACGTGTGTTTCACCGGAAAGCGATGAACCTTCAACGGGATCATCATTTTCAAGTTCTACATGTTCGTCATGTGGATTGTTCGAGCGAGATACATACTCCGCATTTCTCTCAATGTCAGCAAGTTGTTCTGCTGTGAATTTTCCACTGCTGAGTGTGTATCGTCGTTGACTGGCAAGCTTCTTTGAGTCTAGGGTAGGTCTCATATCTGGGTTCCGCTCTCTCCATACCTTGAAAACTTCTATTTCTGAGCCCCCATTTTTCGCTTTTGCATAGTAAAAGCACCACATTACCTCCTTTAATTCATCCCGGGTCCATCTCTGACGATGGCTTCGAGCTACTGCCGGCTCTGGGTCCCTGGGACTAACACCCGTGGGATGGCCTGACGTCGACAAGGTGACATTAGCTCGGTTTCTGAGCAGGTATGGGACATTGGTAGAACAAGGCACGTTAAGATTCATTACATTGCTTGTTCTATCCATTTTGCTCATTGGTTTGAATTGAGGATTCGCAGGACGCAAGTTCGAGTTCACAGATCACACTTAACCCTCGGGTTGTTTCCTGCCATCCGTTACTGCGACCCACAGTGGCCTCGGGGCATCCCCCCGCAGGGCCCAGCAAGGGGTCCCTCCGATCGCCAATCGGCATTACTAAACCCTACGGGATTTTCACTGACTGCTGAAGGCAGCCTCCTTCGCTGGCTAATGCAAGGTTCGGGCCTCCACTCTAATCAGTGGCCTGGTGTGCCAACCCAGTTTCTCTCCTGTACCCTCTATGGGCCGACAGCAGGAAGTCCAAAGGTTCATGACCCTTCCCTCTCTACTTACTTCCCACTCTCCTCAAAATGGAGTACTTCTTCGTCTGACCCCTCACCTTCAACCTATTCAGCAAGGGAGGCCCTACCGGTAGCTAGGCTACCACTGACATAGCTTTAAGGCTCATGGGGGTACTCAAGCTCCACCACCAACTCCAAGGTCGTGTACTCCCTAGGTGGAGTTATTATTATTATTATTATTATTATTATTATTATTATTATTATTATTATTATTATTATTAGATCGCGGAACGTCATGCGATTGCATATTTTTACTGAGTGTGCATATCGAAAGGAAATGTATATAACTTAACCTATCACCAAAAATAAAACAAATTAAGGTCACCTTTCAGTTGATGAACCAGATACTGGAATATAAGAGCAAATATTCCAGATCTGTTTGTTTCCTTCATCCTTTTAGAGTGGAAGTTTTCTCATTTACTTAGTACTTCAGTTATTTCAGACACATCCTGCACATTCTTAGGCAATTGATCTCTTGTATATCTGTCTTTACCACAAAAAACAGTCAAATTCAGTTTACTGTGTATTTCCAAAGACCACAGTATTGACGGTGAAGGATCATTAAAAATAAAGAAAAAGTAAATGCTCTTCTCTTTACACTGATAAATACAGTCACTTGAATATTCAACACTGTAATTTTCCTTTCAGTTCATTCAATAATGTGAAATGTCTCACTGCCTAAAATGTTTCAAATGTTTTCATACTCTCTCCCAAAGCAGCTCTCATTGCTGCATTTTCTCTCACTTCTCTCTTCCCTTGAGGAATTGAGTACTCAGAGCAATTTGGGAGCAACATGTATAAGTGACGACTATGAATACGGCCCTAAATCTTCCTAGAGGAAGTTTTGGAAACGTCTCGAAAGGAGGCAGTATGTCAGGAAATCCGTTCATGTAATATGAACCCTGAAAAAGAAAGAATGGTCATTATTAGAGTTGATGAGCCACATTTGCTAACGTCTTATTGTTTTTACTTTCTCGTACAATTCGTATAACACAAAAAATATTGAGAGGAGAGTATAGAAGTTTTTTTTTATTTTCTCGCGACCCTCTGCGTAGAGAGGAAGTTTTGCATTACTACGCTAAAAAACTGCTTTTTTTTCACAGAAAACTCTTATTACAGGGCCCTTGCGACAAAAAATGGATAAATCCAAGTGCTAAATGAAGGGGGAAAATCCCCTTACAAATGACGTCAGGGCAACGTTCCCCTTCGCGAGAAAGAACTCAGAGACGTAGTGCTAGCAAAGGGCGAGGGACGGAGGGAGGAATCGACAGCCTTGGTGGTGGGTCATTGCCTACTGCCGGTCACATGAGGGCTGAAATTAACGGGAGGTATTGTTCATTCGCTTTTGATTTGGGAAGAAATATTTCTCTTTGCAGATACCATAACAATGCCGAAGTATTTAGTGTGTTCGAAAGAACTACAATATGTTATAAAGTTCGACCTACAGAACATTACGCAACATTGCAACCTAGAGAAATCTACGTTATGAAAACATGTTCTTAGAATTGACAGAAAGCCTGCAATCATGAGATGAGTAAATGATTCTACAGATAGAATATTATGAAAAAGATACAAAATATTACGAGGATTTACAACAATCTCAAACAAAACTGTACGTATAATAATCAAGCTTGGAGTCCAAATTCTCCCGCATGACGCCTCCCGGGTATCTATTTGTATCTAAGGTCCGATTAAATTAAGAAGGTGATTGACATTTGTGAGTGGAGGGGAGCGACGTTGCCAGGTCGCAAACCACTGAGCACGTGTTACCGGGATACGAAAACAAACACTTCAAAATTTACGTGTAAAAGTGTAAAAAATACGACAAAAGCCTAACCTCAACGCAACTCATCACAACACAGTACACATTGCGCGCGCAGCACAGGCAGAAACGCGGGCGGCGTGGCGGCAGGGAAGTCGCTGTGCGATGCTCAAATGTTCCCCGTGTTCGGCAGAGGCAACTGAGCGACCTGACACGTCACGTTTTGTCTCTCTGGTTGGCAGCTGCCATGGAAACGGGAGAGGCGTCCTGACGTCACACAGAACTGTCAATCACCTTCTTAATTTAATCGGACCTTATTTGCTAACATTAATCATTGGTTAGGTAGGAACTAAAATTGTTTATTAAATAACATGTATAAAATGTTATTGTACTAGAATGTATGTACAGGAAAATGTCTTCTCCAAAAATGTTATGTATTAGAAAAATGGTAGTGGAAGAACAGTACTGCTTACGATAAACAGAGTCGGATATTGTTTGAGTTATGTGCAGTAATAAAATATGTTCTTTTTTTTTAAATAATCAATTTTTGTTGAATTATTATGTAAATGTTACATGATAAAACCATAATAATTAACATTAAAAAACGGAACTATCCAGCGAACCTTTTTCCCCTACTTCCCCATCAACATCGTCGCATCGGGCACTTGCTCTACTCCGCTTCTCGGTTCGGAGCAGGAGAGCAATTTTTTGTGACGTCACTGCATGAAGTTGGCAAGCGCTGCTCTAAACATTACTGTAGCCAGAATCCATATTGTGCGGGTCCTTGATACGGAAAATTCTATTGACGGCAAAATGTCTGTCTGTCAGTCTGTATAAACAACGTTAACGGCTAAACCGTTCATGCGATTTCCTCCAAAATTGGTATTCCCCTATCGTGCATTCGTAGCACCACTAGTTGAAACATTATACTTCGTCTTTTAAATGTTTTAGTTTCACACTTTTACAGTGCATAGTGCTCTTAAAATAAATTGACATGGGCGCCAATAACCCTAGATGTTGAATCACCCTTAAACCATAATAATAATAATAATAATAATAATAATAATAATAATAATAATAATAATAATAATAATAATAATAATAATCCTTATAATTCCTTCATGAGGGGCATGATGAAGGATGAGAGTCCAAAAAATGCTCATTTCTTTCAGCGACAGGTGAAAAAATTAATTTATAGTAAAATGTATTTAAAATAATAAAACGATTTATATGAATGTTACAATAATCATTTTCTGCTCATCGAGGTTCATTCATTAAGGTCATGTACATATTTTTGAAAATTTCGCGCAATATTTTTTCGGGCAATATTGCGTACAATGTGAGCAATTTTAAAAAAATTACAAAAGGAAAAGTTTCACGAAAACGGCTCCACATTTTTTAAAGAAAATTGCCATTTAGGACAAGGTTTTACTATACATTAATATTCTAAAATCAATATTTCCGTTCTAGCAATAGGCAACCGAAAAATTAAGATAATTTCAAAAAATGTAGTTTATGTAGCGATAGATGGCAGCTGGCAAGAGTATGTGGCATTTCGGAATACGTAGCACAAACCCAAGGAAATAGAAAACTAATTAAAGAGTATCGGTGTCGTTCTGTAGTACCACTATTGTAAATATTCTTTCAAGTCTCCCCTCCGCCAGTTTAATGTGTCTCGCAGAGAACAAAATGGCTCCGAAAACGGTGCATCCTTGATGCCTTTTAAACATGTTTTACTTTTCATGAATATGTGTTGAATTACTTAACTTTTCAAATTCGTGTGCTTGTTTTATATTATTTCCACATGTCACCTTTAGTTTCCTCCAAATGACCTCTTATGACGAGGACAATATCGTCAAAAATGTGCTGAACCACGTATTTAACATATTAACAGCATAGTTTTCATGTGTGTTTGCAACATTGTTAGGAGGTTACCAACTGATATGTTGATTAGTTTTAAAATATTGAATCAGAGCAAACAAAAAGGTTTGTTGTTACAATTTTGAGGTTTTTGAGTTAATGCATCAATTCATGTGATCCATAAATATTCGTTCTCCAGGCCTCTGTGATGTCTGAAAAGTTTTTTTCAAATCTTAGTGGCAAGCAAGAACGTAAGATGTCCGAGACTTAAGATCTTTTTGTTTGCTCTATTGGTGAAGTTTTCTCAGGTAACAATGTTCTGATAATATTATCTTTGACGTTAATTTGTTTTTCTTTTCTATGTGGCTTCATTTTATTGTTGTGTCCACTTAGTTGTGTCATGTACATTGTCTCCTTTAACTGTAAAGGAGGTTGAGTTTTAAGTGTTTATTTGTAAATTTAATTAATAATAAAATTATTATGGAATGATTCTTGAGATTAGATCATTGACAAAACCATTTTCAACCTGCCAAAGTTTCGACCTTTATTTAGCCTTCATCAGAGCTACAAACAAACGGATTTTTTTAAATACATAGATACACATTACGTACAAAGGTGATTTCACAATTTGACTGATATATACAATATTTAAAGATTGTGTTATTACATACCACATTCTCCGCATCTTTCGGTTCCAACCACGATCCACCCCACATTCTCTTTATACACTTATAGCCTCTACCACACACATTCCTTCAGCCACGCCATATTACCAACACCATCCTCAAACCTCATCCTTGCAAGTCTCCTCACCTCTTACATCATGTATGACGCCAGCTAAAATCAAACCACTTCCCTTTCTTATTACAAAAAAATTTTTTGTTGTGTTCTATATGCATTTTTTCTTACCTAATCAGTTACTCTTATGTATGTATTTTTTATTATAACAGTCAAATTTGTGTTCATATCCGGTCTACTTTGAACAACAACAACCTATATACTCCAAACACCATAAAATTTCACACAATCATCTTCGCCTTTTTTTAGGTTCCAACCGTATTCTCAGGTTGTTAGCAGTTACGTCTTCACATTGGTAGAACTTGTGAACAGGCGCGGATCCAGACTTCTCTTTTGGGAGGGGTCACGTTAAGACTCAAGTGCATTTATTTCGGAAAGAGGGGAGGGTGCAGAATGTAAATATATATATATTTGAAGTATGTTATACGTATATCAGATTGACTTTATTATACTATAAATATATTAGAAATTCAATATTCCCATATATTCCAATAATCCTCAATTTTTGTTGCAGATTCGAATTCTGCCTACAAAAATATGTCAATTTTATTTGGTAAATTTATTTTTTTAAACTATAATTTATAAAGTTATCAACAATAACTTTCAAATTAGCAAAATAACATTCATATAATGCAACATGAAACAATTTGTGAAGAAACTTGTATTAGAGTAATATGTAATTGTGTGTAATGAAAAAATGTATTTTAAATAAATTATTATAATTAATAAATAATGCATATAATAAATAAATTAACTAAATTATACAATGATTTTTTTCATTTTCTAACAATGATTTTTCTCATTTTCATTTTTCCTTTTTTCACTTTTTTGTATATAGTGCTCTTTTGTATATTAATAAATTTGCACCACATTTGAATCTCCTTCAATGGCGATTCTTCTATAACAATGTTGTAAACTTCATTATAATTTTGGGGACAACTATACCGAGACATGTAAACGTGTAATAATTTAATTTAATGCAACATTTAATATTTGCAAATAACTGATCTGATTTCTCTTGCATTGCCAAGGTGCTTTTTATAATTAAAACCCAAATAAAGGAACATCATTGCAATATTGTTCATCAAGAATGAGAGCTGTCAAGATATCCTTTTGATACAGGATTCGGACACAACGACAGCAAAACATTCAAATAAGATATTTTAGGCGTCAGACTCTATCCTCGCTCATCAGTCGAACTAAAATTCTCTCACCGGATTCGGGCTCAGCGACAGCAAAATATTCCAATAACGTCTTTCAGCAGTGGCGAAGCTGAAGGGTAATCTGAGAGCCTTATAATACCCATATTATTCTTCAATAACATGTGTGCCATTTTTCAATATTTTTTACTGAATCTTGAAGAAAATTAAATGTGTTCAACGTTTTCCCCGTTTACGCACAAGGGAATTATCAGGGCTGCAGAGATAATACTCTTTGGAGGCCAGTGGATGGACACCGGCTGATTCTGCCGCGCATACGCACAAGAGAGCGTGCACTATCTTCCTTTCACTTGCATTCACTAGGTAGAGACCCCAGCTGTAGCCTAGGCTCATGGTAGACATGGACTTCAACAGCGATGCGCGCCCACGTCTCGACCAAGCAAATTCAACTCATCACCTGACGTTGTGGGAAAGTACAGTTGTTTGTGTGCCATTTGTATGATTTTTATTGGTGTTTTCTTTACGAAACAATTAATGAAGCTAAAGATATAGTGTTGCAGACAATCTCCCACTGACTGTGCGTCAGTCTCATAACTTCTAAACGGTTCACGATATCGAAATGCAGTTTTCGCTCAACAATACGAAATCACGAGTCAAGTAATACGCCATAGAGATAGAAATAGTAGCAATACGTGGTAATATACCGTGTTAGAAAAGCAGAGACTATTGAAATCTGCATCAAACGTATGTATCAAAATCTGTATCAAAGTAGTCATGACTATGAATGAACTTTCAGGCTGAGATTTATTTGAAATGTACAAAAATTGTATATTTTAAAATTATTGATACAGTTGTGACTCAGATGGACTACAGGTTTCAAGATTTCGAAAAACTTTCATTTGATTGAATTTATTGACGAAAATCACTTTTTCACTTACAAAGCGTCCTTTCATTCAGAAAAGTTTTTTCCTAATAAAACAATATTCATTCCTTGACAGTGAGCAGCCTCAAAATGAATTGACAAATGTATACATTAATAATGCAAAAATACATCCCTGCAGTTGTTTTGTATCTGTAGTAGTATTTATTAGACAATTTGATTTAGAAAAAATATCAAGACACGGTTCTGTTGATACAACTGAGTCTAACTGTTCCTTTATATAGTACAGCATTATGTGATGGGAATATGATTTCATTAAAGAGTTAAGACATTCGTGAGAAATTTCGTGGGAAATTAACTGTGCAGAAACGAAAGCTTTAAAGAACAAATTATCGACGATTTGTTGAATAAAAACGATGAATGGAGCTAATTTACAAAAAATGTAAGATTAGATTTTCAAAATACCCAACTGCATGACTCTAGCTAGCTTCGCCACTGTATTTTAGGCGTCAGACACTATCCTCGCTCATCAGCCAATGTCAAAGAATACAAAAAAAAAACTTTAACAATTTCACAAAACTCTTGCAGTGTTGCGAAACACAAAATTAAAGGCACACACTGACCAAGCGATGCTACCTGACTAACACAGCAAGCAAAAACCAAATGAATGTAACATTGAAAGGTTACGAGGCACACAAGGCTGGGTTGTCGAACCACACCACTGTCACAGCACCACCGCTCCTACAAATCACACCGCTGTCTAGTAGAGGGTCTCAAATGCAGAAATCGTGAAAAATGCCCTTCACCGCCGTGGATGCTTCATGCTCCCGGTCCACCATAGCTCCTTCCGCTTGGCCCACACTCCACCAGCTGTGTCGCCCGCTGTCCGCGCATGCTCTGGCGCTGCCCCGGGTTCCGACCCCGGGCAGAGCGCAGAGGGGCGGGCAGCCGGCTAGCTGGCGGCGGGGGGCGGACGTAGGCGGGGGGAGAGATACGGGCGCGACGGCGCGATGGTGTTGGTGGCGGCGGTGACGGTGGTGATGTAGTGACGTCACCGGTGTCGGCGGCGAGGGTAGCTGATTGCAACCTGGCAGGGCGGCGGAAGAACTGTCACATGCATCAAGGTGCGGGGAAAACAATGATTAAATTAATGTCTTCATTCCATTTCATTGATTGATTGATGGATTGATTGATTGATGATGGATTTTTTTTTAAGTGGGACGCGCGAATTTTGGAATTGGCGCCCCCATGACACCCTGGTCTAGCATGGAACTCCCATAATTTAGCGGGAAGCACTCCAAAGAGTGCCCAGGTGGGCGGAAGTCGCAGGAACTTGTCCGCGCCGAGCAAAATGTGCTAACATTTATTGGGGCCGGGCGCATGGCGATGCTCGAGTTCGGCACCGTCCGTCTCCCACTCACTTCTTTCAGCAACAAGCACTAAGAAGTCCACCACAGTTCTGCATTATCTTGAGAGACTCCATTCCTACTATAAACACGTGAGGAGGGCATACAACAAACGAAAGCATAGGCGTTTGCCTAGCGTACATATTGTAATCACCTCGAACCATTACTGAGTACCTCGTAACAATTACTCTAACCTAGAAGTAACAAAATCACATAGAATTTGTAGCAGTGCTTAATCAAAAAATTATACCAATTAGTACAACAGGAATTAACAAAACGCCAAGTGGCAGGCCCACGCAGTATGACCTATAAAATGATAGTGGTACGCCTGTTCACCAGGCGGCGAAGCGAAAGAAAAATCAGCTGAGCATCTCTGGTCGACAGAGGGGGAAAAAGTAGAGATAAATATCATGGATTGGGGCTTACTCGTAGGAGGATCTAGCCAGTGCACATAACTTTTGTACTGGTCGCAATAATTTACCCTGGCTAGTTCGTACTTCAACAGTACGCACAACCCCGGCTTGATCAGGGAAACAATTTCTCCACTACACCTAATTTCCATTGAGAGGGCGGAGATTCCTCAATTAAAAGTACTAAATCATTTACACCTAATGGTGGTGACTCCCTTTTCCACTTCACCCTTTGTTGCAAGGTGTGAAGGTAGTTTCGAGACCAATATTTCCAAATTATTGCCGGCTAGCCGGAGGAGGGACGGACGGCGGCGGGGGGAGATACGGGCGGCGACGGCATGGTGGTGGTGGCAGCGGCGGTGACGGTGGTGATGTCGACGTGACGTCATCGGTGTCGGCGGCGAGGGTAGCTGGTTGCAACCTGGCCGGGCGGCGGTAGAACCACCCCATGCATAGAGGCGCGGGGAAACAATGATTAATTAATGTCTTAATTCATTTATTAATTGATTGCTTGATTAATTAATTAATCCCTTTTTTTAAGTGGGACGCGCGAATTTTGGAATTGGCGCCCCCATGACACCCTGGTCTAGCATGGAACTCCCATAATTTAGCGGGAAGCACTCCAAAGAGTGCCCAGGTGGGCGGAAGTCGCAGAAACTTGTCCGCGCCGAGCAAAATGTGCTAACAGCCAAACTAAAATTCTCTAACTCTAATTCTTTTCGACAAATCTTTAAAACTAACCACTATTGATTTATTATTATTTATGATTTATTATTAGAAATATTTTTAAAGTGATTTTGAATACACCTATGTTTTTATACAAATTAAATTCCAATTTCTATATTTCAGCACTTCTAAATTTTAAGAAATTTCTAGAATTATCTGAAAATGTCTCAAAAATGTCTCGGACACTCCCGATTCTGAAAGGACGCTGGGAAAGGTTATTAGTTTCTCAGAGTTGTTTAGATATCTTAGAGTTTCTCACAAAATTGTGACGGTTCATCATTTGGGGGGGGGTCATGACCCCCGTGACCCCCCCCTTGGATCCGCGCCTGCTTGTGAACTTCAACGTACTTGTAAGGTCCCTGGACGTAAAACAGATTTTGGAAAAGCACTATATCTAAATTAAGAAAATGCCATTTTTTTTAAGAAATTGGAGTCGTTTTTAGAAAAATGGCGTTTAAACGCTACTGTAAATTCGAAATTTGAAGCTCTTTTTCACATGATTCTTTTGTGGTTTCGAAATACTTACTTCACGAATACAATTTTGTTTACAAATTGCTGCAACTGTGCATATTAACGGTGTGAGAGATCTTTCAAAAATATTATATTTGTGTAAATTTTTAAACACAAAAAAATACCCCAAAATGAACTTTACGTTACATTAAAGAGTGCAATTAGCATTACACGTTCGAAAAGTTTGAAGACAAACTTTGGTGCCATTTATGAGAAAATGACGTTTGAGAGTTTTTTAAAATGTGGAATTTTGTGCTCTTTTTCAGAGTTTTCGTGAATCTAAAAATGGCATTATTTAAAGCATATGTAATCATAAATATTATAACGTAAAAAATTGCCGCTAATGTAGATATTTACGACGTGAAAAACAAGTCAAACATTTTAAATTTTTGTAATTTTTTAAAAGCCAAAGAATAGACAATTTTATAAAATAGTTAGTTCCTATTTAAAGAATAATTTCTAAAATTTTATAGAACAGTTTCAGTTCTTATTCTGCTGCATGGTTGTGAGAATTGAGTATTATAACAAGAAGTTAAAAGAAGACTAGTAACCAAAGAAATGAAATTCCTTAGGTGGGTGGCAAGATATTCAAAATTACACTATAAAGCAAACAATCGTATAAGAGAAGAACTTAATACTTATGCCATCAATGAAAAAATAACAGCATATAGAGAAAAATGGATCATGCATGTAAAGAGAATGAATGCTTCAAAGAGTTCCACGAGCAATGTACTATCATATCCCACAAGGAAGAAGAGATATTGGTCGACCACCAGAGAGATGGTAAGATCAATAGGAGGAACAGACAATATTGCCTAAGCATGAAAAAAGACAAAAGAATAGAGCAAACTGATGTTTGTCATCTTATAAAGTAATATTTAGCACTATCTCTACCAAACGTTTAAGGAAACTAGTGGTGCTACAACACACATACTTTCCCGTATTAGTGTAAGCAGCTACGTAGAATTGAAATATTGCACTTTCTGCTCTACAGAATCTTAGCTATTATTTCAAAACGTCCAATTCAACCAAGAAGCGATCAATCACGGTGTAAGATACATAGGTGTGTTAACTAGCCGCCTTTGGGGTAAATTGTCTGAAGCCAGTTTGAGGCTAGTTCCTCGCTTGTCCGTACGGTGCGCACGATCGGTTTGGGTCGCGGTCTAAGATACACATCTTAAGATGACATCTTAAAGTGTGGCTGTTACACAATACACGACCAGTCACGACCTTGTCCAAATGAGACCCAAAGATCGAAGCACTTATACGCGAGAACTGTGAGAAGTAGCCTCACATGAGCTTCAGTTTTTGCCTGGGAATGAACACACCTATTTATCTGACACAGCGCGAACAACTTACTGTTTCCATTACAGTGTTGTCAAAAGAAGTCT
Source organism: Acheta domesticus (assembly GCA_031308135.1). Classification (NCBI taxonomy): domain Eukaryota; kingdom Metazoa; phylum Arthropoda; class Insecta; order Orthoptera; family Gryllidae; genus Acheta; species Acheta domesticus. The sequence goes on from JAHLJT010008446.1 coordinate 27,280,121, forward strand.
GATTTCATAGAAGATTACACCATCAAGTCACAACAATGACACGTAATTCACAGAAATTCGCGATAGCGGAACTGAATTCAATTGTTGCGTTCCTTCATTGTCGATATTTCCTTAATGAGCTAGCAATTTTTATTTTCATATTAGAAAAGAAATAATTGCTTTAAAGATTAATGTGTAAATATATAACAAAAGGTCGAATGCAAAAACGAACAAAGAAATATAAAAATTGGAAATTGTAATTCATGATGCATCCAGCTATCCAAAGTGCAGAAAAATTTACAGCGGGCTATTATGTTTGTCACAAAATTACAGAAAAACTACTCGTATTTCGAAAAAATTAAGTATGACCTTATTTGAAGATGTAATTTTGATAAAAAAATTTAACTGAGAAAAAAATTGTATTTTTAAAATTGTAGTTGTAAGAAGACGACGAAAACGAAGTGCAGTCAATTCCGAGCCGGCTATTATGTTCGTCAGGAAATTATAGAAAAACTACTCATACTTTCAAAAAATTCAACACGACCTTATTTGAAGATCTGTTTTTATGAGCATATTTCATTAAGAAAAACAATAGTATCTTCACAATTGTAGTTGTAGAAAGACGCCGAAAGTTTTTAATTTTTTAAAATTTTTGCAAAATCAGCGATTTCAAGGGACATGAAATCCGCACCATTCTCTTAATCTTCTTTACGCTATCTTAGGTCCCAATTTAATAAAAAACGTTGTGCGGTTTTTAAGAAAAAATGGTTTAAAGAAAATAAAAAATTGTCTGTTTGACACAAAGTTTCGAGAAAAATACTTATGTTTTTGAAAAATTGAAAAAAGAGAAATTAAGAAAAAAATCCCCTAAGACGTGGTGTAGCCAGAATCTCTCTTGTGTGGATCCTCGATACCAAAAACCAATTGTAAGCAAAACGTCCTTCTGTCCGACAGTCTGTCCGTCCGTCCGTCTGTGAACATTACTATCGCCTAAACCATACGTAGGAGTTTTTTCAAAATAAAATTTGGGGGTACTTTACATGAAGCCCCCCGGACATTTTCAAAATTTTCTCAAAAATGGCTCCAAACCCGTCAATTCCCAACGTCACCTACAGGGGACAGACTTTTGCGGAGGCCTGTACCAGTTCCCGTGATTCTGAAAAATCTGATAGTACGCCAGGCAGCTTTTTTGGAATTCTATGAACACCTCTACAACAGAACCTTAGCGTCTGCTGCTTTTAGTCGCTTGTGTAACACAGAAGATTGTACACATGCAAACGTTTTTGCTCGAGTCGATGTCGGTTTCGGGTTCCTCTCAAACTTATGACACGTAAATCGTTAAGTACATTATTTATATTAATTACATCAGCTCTCTACATTATTAGGAACGTAATAACAGCATTCTTATATTTTTTTCATTTACATAGTTTTTTTATATTGGCAGACAAGTTTTAGGTGTCCCCTGTAGGTGACATTGGGCATTAGGGGTACATTGACAAATAAGTAGACTAGATTTTTCTGCAATCTTTATAGATTTTATAGCAGTTTATTTCTTTTATTTAAATGTATATCAATCATTTTTGCTCTCGCAATAATTTGTAATGCATTTTTCATTTATGAAAGATGCGTACCGGCACATTTCAATTGCTGAAACAATGGTGCCGTACTATGTGCAGCACAGTGCCAAACAGCACATTCACAGCAAGTCAATTCGTTTCGGCTACAAGCTTTGGTCCGCTGCAACGCGACATGGCTAACGTATTGCATTTGAGCCGTATCAAGGTGCAAAGAGCGCACAACTCCCTCTGCAGCAGAACACGGGCTTGGAGCGGCAGTGGTGGTACATTTAGGAAGCAAGTTACCTCCTCAGTTTGCTCCATACAATTTCTATTTCGACAGTTTCTTTACAAGTTTGATGTTGCTATCGATCCTGTCTGAACAAGGCATTAGAGGCGCAGGAAGTGTCAAGAACAGTCGTATTGAAAAATGTCCCGTGAAAATTCGTGAAGATTTGAAAAAGGTATCTCGTGGCGCTCTATCATCTAAATTTACAGCGTTTCTGTGATGGGTTGGGATGAAAACAACATTGTTACTGTGGTATCTAATTGCCATAGAGTAACACCTGTTGGAAAAGTAGATAGAGTTGGTTATGTGAGCGGGAAAAGAAGCAAAATCCTCGTCGAATGTCCAGCACTTGTTCAGACGTACAATAGGTACATGGGGGGACGATATATTAGACGAAAATATATACAATCTACAGTATTTCTGCGTGGAAAAAAATTATGGTATCCCCTATTTTCTTTCGGCCTCGATGCTGCATGTCACAATGCTTGGCTTATGTGTAAACAAATAGGACCTGACAGTATCATTACTTACTCTTAATTCAGGACATTCATCGTAAAGACATTTGGTGGAAAGTATGGAAAACCGCCTCATCGTAATCCTGTTTCTGGATTGGTAGCAAACCGGTGCCCGAAGGATGTGCGAACACTTGGTGATAGGAATTAACAGAGGCACGAAGAATGTGCATAGAAGAGGTGTGCACACTGTCGCAAGCACACAAGAATAATATGCACAAAATGAAAAATTAGGATTGCATTTTCATTGTTGGTATGAATTCCAAAAATACTTTTTTTTTAAAAGTTGAAAAAAGTTGAAAAAATTTTATTTGAAGCCTAATGCATACCATGCACCTCTAATTCCCAATGTCACCTGTAGGGGACACCCTCACCAATTAAAATCGAACAAGTATTTTTTCACCAAACTTAAATTTTTCGGTTCTAAGTAACCTAATTGAATATATTTGGAAGAAAATATCTTAAAAGTTGTTCTACTATTTGTTTGGGAATTGACGGGTTAATGAAATAACTCTCTATGGAAAACAAAATTTATTTGAAGAAAATCAATTTTGTAGGATGCCGATCTATCATCAATTTTTTAGGACGCCGAAACATATTCAAAATTTTGCAATTTTTGAATATTCAGAGTTCACCGTTAAAATCGGACGTATGCCACTCTGTTATGTTAGTGTAGTATTGAGCAAACCTTTGAAATGTATATGTCTTTGGTTTGTTGTGTCTGGAGGGTTGGTGCCACTGATAGTCATCATTGGTGTGAACCGTTAAATGTATGAACCACGCTCTGCTACTAAAGTGCTCTGTGATTTTGTGATTATTTATTTTGTATTCAGCACATTCTTGCTAATGTTATTTTCTTCAACCTAACATTGGTTATGAGCCCAGTAGGAATGTGTTGAAAGTTATTGTAAAGCAGACAGCAGTTGGAAAAAGTGAAAAATATAAAAAGAAATGGCGAATCAAGCTGAAAATAAATACGGAATTATTCCGTTTAGAGGAGAAAATTTTGACAATTGGAAATTTAGACTGCATTCTGTTTTGAAGGCTATGGAGGTGAGTGATATATTAAAGGAGACACAGTTAGATGAAAGAAATGAAGAATGGCACAAGAAAAATAATAAAGCCTGTATGGTAATTATACAAAGTGTAGCAGATTCGCATTTGGAATATGTGAAAGAAACAGAGTTAGCATTTGAAATGATACAAAAACTACAGTCGATATTTAGTAAAAAAGGTACATGCTCTAAATTTTATTTACTAAAGGAACTTATTACATTGAAATATCAATATGGGGCCAATTTACAGAATCATTTTTCAAAGTGTGATAGAGTCTTTAGAGAACTAAAGAATTTGGGAAGCAGTTATGAAGAATCAGACATGTCATGCTTCTTATTATTATCTATGCCCAAAGAATTTGAAAATGTGGTCACAGCATTACGAACTATGTCAGATGACGATTTGCAATTAGAGTTCGTCAAGAGTAGACTTTTGGAGTTTTCAATAAATGAAAATGTGAAAAAGAATTCTTCAACTGTCAAAGATGAACCTTCTTCATTTCATGTAAATAAAAATACGATAAAATGTAACAAGTGTGGCAAAATGGGACATTACGTGGAATCAAATGTCATATTTGTAGAAAAATGGGCCATTAAGCAAAGCAATGTTTTAGAAATACGGTTAATAAACAAGGAAACTAGCAAAATATGGCAAATTATGTACAAGAAGAAGTTAGTGAGAAACAATTAAACAATAATGATGATGTGGCATTTTGTGCAATTGCTGATGTTCAATCAAATGAAATAGAGTGGTATGTTGACTCAGGTGCAACACATCACTATGTAAACAGAGATGACATGTTGATAAACAAACGCAAATTTATAACACCCAGGATAATTCAGCTAGCAGAAGAGGGCAAGTTTATGGAGGCAACATCTGTAGGTGATATTGAGGTAGTGAGTAGAATTGGAAATAAAAGTATGTCAATTACAATTAAAAATGTTATGTGTATTCCAAGTTTAAGACTAAATGTATAGTCAATGTCTACGGGTGAAATAACACCAAAATCAAAAAACCTTAGGAAAAATCTGAAACTCCTCCCAAAACTTAAGAATAATTTTAGGCTCTTGGAAAAAAATCATCGCCACCTCCAAATTCCAAAAATCAGGGCTGTACAAAGCGAAACAATTAACATTGGTTCTTACGGGTGAAATAACACCAAAATCAAAAAACCTTAGGAAAAATCTGAAACCCCTCCCAAAACTTAAGAATAATTTTAGGCTCTTGGAAAAAATTATTCCCGCCTTCAAATTCCAAAATTCAGGGCTGTACAAAGCGAAACAATTAACATTGGTTCTTACGGGCGAATAAACACCACTCACTATGAAAGAACTCACTATGAAGAAAAAAATATATTTGAAGGAAAAATCTACATCTGCAATTTTGTAGGTGGAGGAAGAAGTTGAATAAAATTCAAAATTTTGCAATTTTCGAAAATTTAGAGTTTACCGTGAACATCGTACCTATGTTACCATAATAAGTGCATTTTACTCTGTTCTTACAAGAAATTTAAAGAAAAATTTGGAGCAGTTTTTGAGAAAAGTTTAAAAACGTCCGGGGATCTTCATGTAAAGTACCCCAAAATTTTATAGAATCTTTTTCCAAATTTTAAAGCTTTCACTCAAACCAGATCGTGCAGGGAATATCCATTTTGGAAGAAATCGTACGTATGGTTTAGGTGCTAGCAGTGTTGACGGACGGACGGGTTCTTACAGATGGACGTTTTCCTTTCAGTTGGTTTTTGGGAATCAAGGACCAACAAAAAACGGGTTCTGGCTATACCACGTGTTAAGGGATTTTGTTTCTTAATTTAGCAACTGGATTTATCCACTTTTTCGTCATCACGACCAGACAACTAATTTTTTGCTAGCGAAAATTCGCCATTTTCCCCGCAGCATTATATAACTTTCCCTATACTACGTATATTACTCTGTATTTAAATAGCGTTTATTGTCGACAGAACAATTTTTATACATGGTGGTAGTTTTGCACTACATAGCATGTATATATTGGATGGTTGGAGAGTTCAAGATTGCTTTGACCTTTCTTGCGTTATTTATAATAGTCTGAGGATTTTCCTCTCTTGTGTAACTGACGCACCTCTTTTGTTTTATTTACACTATCATTACTTCAACAACCTACATCTAATTACAATTACTTCATAAGCGACTCTGTCGCGTCCTTATTGCTTTTATCTTCGAAATTCTCTTATCCTGAAATGACCTGACACTAAGCACAGGTGTCACTGTTACGTCCTTGTTGTGCACTGATTACTATTTGCACTATTTACATTTTAACTGCTCCATCACTGCACCATCATCTTTGACAGGGTGTAGGGGCATCGAGGGGCTCCGGGTGGTGGCGCGGGAGTTTTTAGGTGCCGATTGGCCTCCGCCAGACGATGCCCGCGGCCGAGGCGGCCCCCGCCGGGCACAGTTTTATTTATTTACACACACGGCGGTATTCGGCAGGGACCAGGTCTGGACGGTGTGCTTGAAATAGCAGGCACCACTACGTCGGTAAAGCTAGCACCCCCACTTTCTCAAAACTCAAAAATGCTTGCGCCATAAGTTTGGGCTAATTTCAGCCCCCTTCCAAAAATTTTGGGCTACCTCCCAACACCTTGAAATTACGATTTCAAATTTTGGCCGGTAAAGCTAGCACCCCCACTTACTTAAAATTCAAATTTTTTTGCACGGTCAAAACAAGTGAATTTTGGGCTTCTGGGGGCCACTTTACAAAATTTCGAAACACACCCCTAAATACGAAAACAAAAAATCAAAACCACCCCTAATTCTCAAATTTCAAAATTCCTCCCACCATAAGTTTGGGATATTTTTGGGCTCTTCAGTGACACCAAAAACATTACTTTGGTACCCTACAATCTCCGAAATTAAGGTTAAAAATTGTGGGTTGTTAATTTAACACCCACCCGTACTGAAAATTCGAAAATATTTGTGTGGTCGTAAACGTGCGAAATTTTTGTTCCTTTTCAAAATTTCGAAACTCACCCCTACGTACGATAACAAATATTTAAAACCATCCCAATAGCAACTCAACTCAAAAAATCTTGTGCCATAATTTTGAGTTCTTTAGTGTCATCAAAAAACACCCCGAAATCAACTTGGCAAAAACGAGGATGGAGAAGCTAGAATCTCACTATCTCAAAACTAGGAAATCCGGAGAAACTTCACACATATTCTGGGAGAATTATACCGTACACGTGTATTTCCAACATTAAAAAAGAAAAAAATGTATTTGTTGAGTGTTTTACAATTTATTCGGACAGGATCAATATCAAGCCTTTAAATAGCTACTTTCATTCATTCCTATGTAAATATCCAATATGGACTTATTAAATATTTCATACAAGAAAAATTCTCTCCAAAAAGCAGCGATGAATTAAAAGATAAAATAGTTATTTAACTATACATCTACAATTCTAAAATCACAATCAGTAATAGAGAAATCCAAAAATGGGAAAAGAATAATGCCTAGTATAAAAGGCAAACTACATTTTTCTCAATCTTTCATTCGTCAAAAAAAAAAAAGAAAAGAAACTTAACTAACAAATGTAAATATGGAATTTACTAACAATTGAACACATACCAACAAATAAGATGCGATCTTGAAATAATTTGGGCATTGTCATGTTTTTCATGAAAAGAAAAGCAAAGTAAAAAAAAAACTGTCTGAAATACTTACCGATCTCAAATATTTGTTGGGTTTTTTTTCAAACTAAACTACAGGTATTTCGCTTCAAACAATCCAATGTTCTACAAATAACATGCAGCATACAAATAACATTATGGCAAAAAATCGCGACACGCATATCATTTTGGGGTAGATGCATTCTTTTCGAAAAGAATTGAATATTAATCAAAACACCCTATTTTCCTGCAAAATTCAATATTTGTGTTGTTATAAAACCTAAACTACAAGGATTTCCTTCCGGGCAATTTAATGTCATATACAACACATAATAGGGAATACGGCTGTACTCTCTAATAATTTTGGACTACTCACTTTGTTTTAAAAAGATTGGAAAATTAGTGTGAAAACTATTATATAAATTTTGATCATATTTTGGTTTATCACTAAATAAACTCCAAAATTCTGTACTAATTCAAAAGTGGAATTTATTTAGAATTGCTCATACATTGGCCATCAATATGTCAACTTCAAATAATTTTGGACTAGATTCGTTCTTATTGAAAATGAAAGGAATATTAATCAAAACAGTCCCAACTTTTTTCCGATACAGGTATTTCGCGTTTGATAATGTCATTTTCAAATACATGATAAGGAATACGGCTGTACTCAGAAAAAATTTTAGGCTCCTCTCTTTGTTTACCAAAAAATGGAAAATTCTCGTGAAAACTACAATATACTTCTTGACCAATTTCTCATTCCTCACAAAATAAACTCCAAAATACATTACTAATTCAAAAATAAAATTTATTTACATTTGCACATACATTGCTTCTCAATTTGCTAATCTCAAATAATTTCGGGCTAGAGACGTTCTTATTGAAATATAAAGGAATAATAATCAATAGAATAACTTTTGTTTTTGCTATCCAATATTTGCGATCTTATAAAACCTGAACTACAAGGATTTCGTTTCTGGCAATAAAGTGCCATATACAACACATTATAGAGAATACGGCTATACTCATGAATCATTTTGAACTTCGCGGTTTCTTCTCCAAGAAAAGAAAAATTCGCGTGAGAACTACAATATACATTTCACCACGTTTTCACTTCTGAAAAAGTAAACCCCAAAATTCTGTACCAATTCAAATAAAGAATTTATTAACAATTGCACATAAATTAGCTAATAATATTCAAATCTCAAATAATTTTGGGCTATATTAGTTCGCATTAAAAAAGGGATATTAGTCAAAAACCAGTCCATATTTTTTTTTCGATATTCGACATTTCCGTTCTTATAAAACCCAGAAGTACTAGAATATTGCTCATGGCATTGGCGTGTGACATACAATACATATTAAGGAATACGATTATACCCACAAATAATTTTGGGCTTCTCTTTCTTTTCCAAAAAGTGGAAAATTCTCGTGAGAAATACAGTATAACTTTTAACTAATTTTTCATTCATCACAAAATTATTTCTGAAATACTTTAATAATTCAAATGAGGAACTGATTCACAATTGCTCATGCATTACCTATCAAGATGCCAATCTCAAATAATTTTGGGCTAGCACCGTTCTTATTGGAAAAAATTGGAATATTCATCAAAACACACCCAATTTTTTTCGATATTCAACATTTGCGTTCTTATAACACCTGAATTACAACGATTTGGCTCCTGGAAATTGAAGGCCATATACAACACATGATACGGAATACAGATATACTAACAAATGATTTTGAGCTTCTCTCTTTCTTTTCCAAAAAAATGGAAAAAATTCTCGTGAGAACTAGAATATACCTTTTTACCAATTTTTCATTCCTCACAAAATATTGCTGAAATACTTTACTAATTTAAATGAGAAATTTATTAACGATTGCTCATACATTACCTATTAATATCACAATTTCAAATAATTTTGGGCTAGAGCCGTTCGTATTGGAAAAAATTAATATTACTAAAAACTTTCCCAATTCTTTTCCAACATTTAATATTTCCGTTGTTATAAAACCTGAACTTCAAGGATTTGGCTCCTTGGAGAGGCGCGCGACATACAACACATAAAAAAAGTATGGTTATACCCACAAATAATTTTGGGCTTCTCTCTTTCATTTCCAAAAAATGGAATCTTCTCGTGAGAACTACAACATACCTTTCGATTAATTTTTCATTCCTAACATAATAATCTCTGAAATACTTTACTAATTCAAATGAGAAATTTATTAGCAATTGCCCATTTATTACCTATTAATATGCCAACCTCAAATAATTTTGGGCTAGCACCGTTCTGACTGAAATAAATAGAATATTAATCAAAACACACCCACTTTTTTCGATATTCAATATTTGAGTTCTTATAACACCTGAACTACAACGACTTAGTTTCCGAAAATTGAACGTCATATTCCACACAATATAGGGAATAGTATTATACCCAGAAATAATTTTGGATTTCTCTCTTTCTTTTCCAAAAAATGGGAAATTCTCGTGAGAACTACAACATGCCTTTCGATTAATTTTTAATTTCTCACAAAATAATCTCTGAACTACTTTACTAATTCAAATGGGGAATTTATTAGCAATTGCTCATACATTACATATCAATATGCCATCTCAAATAATTTTGGGCTAGCACCGTTCTGACTGAAAAAATAGAATATTAATCAAAACACACCCACTTTTTTCGATATTCAATATTTGAGTTCTTATAACATCTGAACTACAACGACTTAGTTTCTGAAAATTTAACGTCATATTCCACACAATATAGGGAACAGTATTATACCCACAAATAATTTTGGGCTTCTCTCTTTTCCGAAAAATGGGAAGTTCTCGTGAGATCTACAACATACCTTTCGATTAATTTTTCATTTCTCACAAAAAAATCTCTGAACTACTTTACTAATTCAAATGAGAAATTTATTAACGCTTGCCCATACATTACCTATTGATATGCCAACCTCAAATAATTTTGGGCTAGCACCGTTCTAATTGAAAAAAAAATACAATATTAATCGAAAACACACCCACTTTTTTTCGATAATCAATATTTGAGTTCTTATAACACCTGAACTACAACGACTTAGCTTCTGAAAATTGAACTTCATATTCCACACATTATAGGAAATACTATTATACCCACAAATAATTTTGGCCTTCTCTCTTCCCTTTCCAAAAAATGGAAAATTCCCGTTAGGAATACAACATACCCTATTCACCAATGTTAATTGTTTCCCTTTGTACAGCCCTGATTTTTGGAATTTGAAGGCGGGGATGATTTTTTCCAAGAGATTTTTTCCTTCTTTAGACTAAAGCTAGCAGCGCCCACGATTTTCGGAAATCCAGAGGAGCCTAAAATTTGGGAATAGAGCATTTAATTAGCCTAAAATTTTGGATATAGTTTGGTTGAGATTGGTTTCTGGGCGCTGCTAGCTTTTGATGGCTTGTGATGTGTGTGTTAGATGTAAACAGAAATGTTTTCCATACTATTCTAAACCATTTAGATCAAGTAGAGTATTACAACTTGTCCATACAGACGTATGTGATCCAATTAAACCAATGTCTCGAAATGATAATTTGTATTTTGTAACCTTTGTTGATGACTTCTCTAGATTTGTTATGATTTATGTTATGGAAAGTAAAGATGAAGTATTCAAGTGTTTGAAAGATTATGAAGCAAAGGTGTCATCTTTATTTTGTGGCAAGAAAATTTGTAAGATAAAATGTGATAACGGTGGGGAATATTGTTCTAAAAACCTTTCAGACTTTTGTGCAGAAAAGGGTATTCCGATAATCTATACACCTCCCTACACCCTCCAACTTAACGGAGTAGTTGAAAGAATGAACCAGACTTTAATGGATATGGCTAGATCAATGATTATGCAGGCAAATATGGATACAATTTTTTGGGAAGATGCTGTACTTACAGCTGCATATATCACCAACAGAACTCCATCTTGCTTAGTAAAGAATAAAACGCCATATGAATTGTTTTATGATAAAAAACCAAATGTTGCTAATATGAAAGTTTTTGGTTGTATAGCATATGCAAGAATTCCAGATTCTTTGAGAACCAAATTAGATTATAAAGGCCTGAAATGCAGATTTGTGGGATATACAGAGTGTGGATACAGGCTGTGGAATGATAAAGAAAGTAGATTAATACATTCTAGGAATGTGGTATTTAATGAAAGTTGTTTTTCCTTAAACAAATATCAAAATTGGAATTCACAAGAGGAGGCTGACGAGGAAACTAAAATGAAATCGCAGAGGAAAAGGTAGAAGAAAATCTTGACCTAATTAAAAATGAGGAAAATTCACAAGAGGTTCAAGAAAATGTTCCAGAAAAAAATACTGAGGGAAGGAATTGTAGACGACAAGTAAAGTTACCAATAAGATTTAATGATTAGGAAATGGACATGAGTTGTTTAGCGCTGATTAGTGAAATGTCAGATGTTCCAAAATCATACACAGAGGCAAAGAATAGTGCAAATTGGCAATGCTGGGAAAATACTATTAAAGATGAGTTAAATGCATTGAGAAATAATGGAACATGGGAATTAGTTGATAAGTCAGATAAAGAAGAAATAATAACTAACAGATGGGTGTTCAGAGTAAAAGAAGATAATGAAGGAAAACGTATTTATAAAGCAAGGTTTGTAGCAAGAGGATTTGAGCAAAGTAATTTTGGTGAATTTGGACAAATACATGCACCAGTAGCAAGACTTTCTAAGGTCCGATTAAATTAAGAAGGTGATTGACAGTTCTGTGTGACGTCAGGACGCCTCTCCCGTTTCCATGGCAGCTGCCAACCAGAGAGACAAAACGTGACGTGTCAGGTCGCTCAGTTGCCTCTGCCGAACACGGGGAACATTTGAGCATCGCAAGCGACTTCCCTGCCGCCACGCCGCCCGCGTTTCTGCCTGTGCTGCGCGCGCAATGTGTACTGTGTTGTGATGAGTTGCGTTGAGGTTAGGCTTTTGTCGTATTTTTTACACTTTTACACGTATTTTTTGAAGTGTTTGTTTTCGTGTCCCGGTAACGCGTGCTCAGTGGTTTGCGACCTGGCAAACGTCGCTCCCCTCCACTCACAAATGTCAATCACCTTCTTAATTTAATCGGACCTTACTTTGAGAATCTTTATTTCTGTTTGTAATAATCTACTTTTGGAACAATTAGATGTTAGAAATGCTTTCTTACATACTCAACTCAAAAACCAAATCTTCATGAAAATTCCAGAAGGTCTTGAAGTGTCAGATGCTGATAAAAATAAAGTTTGTATGCTGAATCGAGCCATATATGGATTAAAGCAAGCACCAAAAGCCTGGAAGGAAACGTAAATGATTTGATGATAAGCTTGAATTTCAAAAGGTCAAATTCTGATTATTGTTTGTACAGTTTTCTTCACAAAAACATAAGATGCTACCTGCTATTGTATGTAGATGATATTTTAATTGCGTGTAATGATTCTGATTTTCTCAATTACTTGAAATCCAAACTATATGAAACATTCAAAATGAAAAATTGTTCGAATGATCATTTTAACTTTTTATGTATCAACATAAATAGAGATCAGAAAAACAGAATCATAACTATGGATCAGATTTCTTTAATTAAAAATTTAATGTAGAAGAATGTAAAAAGGTTAAAACGCCTATAGAAAAGAATTTGAATTTAAACAAAGTGAGTGAAGAACATGAAAAAACAAAATTGCCTTATAAAGAGCTACTAGGTAATCTTAAGTATATAATGATGGACACGAGACCAGATATTTGTTTTAGCATTAGTTTTTTTGCCAGTTTCAAGATTGTACTAGTGATGAACATTTCAAACATCTGTTAAGAGTTCTGAAATTTCTAAAGTACACTATGGATTACAAATTCTATTTTCGTTATGGTGATAATAAGTTAGTTGGATACAGTGATGCTGATTGGGCTAATAATATTTTAGATCGAAAATCCATTAGTAGATATTGTTTTAAGGTCTTTGATAATTTGATTTGTTGGTGCTCCAAGAAGCAATCATTTGTTACATTGTCTAGTACAGAGTCAGAGTTTGTGGCAGTTTGTGCAGCTTCATGTGAATCACTCTATATTATAAATTTGTTGAAAGATTTTGATGTTACAATTGAATCACCAGTTTGTCTATATGAAGATAAAGTGCCATCAAGCTTCTTCAAAATTTCGAAAACAACAAGCGATGTAAACATATAGATGTTAAGTTACATTTTGTGTTGAATCTAATTAACGAAAATGTTATAAAAATTGTGTATGTATGTACTGATGATCAATTGGCTGATGTGTTTACTAAAGCACTAAGCAATGAAAAATTTTCCAAGTTTGTAAAATGTTAAATTTAACTCAGTGATATCTTTATTGAAATTTCACATTTTGTTTATAACGATACCATTTCACAGGTTTGAAGGAGGGTGTTAGTGTAGTATTGTGCAAACCTTTGAAATGTATGTGTCTTTGGTTTGTTGTGTCTGGAGGGTTGGTACCACTGACAGTCATCGTTCGTGTGAACCGTTAAATGTATGAACCACTCTCTGCTACAAATAGGGCCGGTTTCACCAACCAGGATCATATTCGTTGTTGATCCGTGTTACGTGATCCTGATCCCGCGGAGTCAAGGCCGACTTGATCCCTGCGCGTTTCACCAACGTTATGAAGCCGTGAAGTTGATCCGGATCCCCTGATTCCCGAGCAGTCGTGAAAATGCACGGTTGGCAACAATTTTGTAATGCATTGTGGGTACTCTCGCGATCAGCTGTAGGAACCGAGTTGTTTTGGTTTCATTTCTTTCCGTGTTTCCGTCGTGTGGTGTTCGATAATTTTCGTTATGGAGTCGAGTACGAATGCGAAGAGGGCGGCGAATTTCTCTCCAGGAGAGAGAGAGTTACTTGTAGCGATTATGAATAAGTATAAGGATATTTTAAATGGGCGATCTGACAATTCTTCGAGGTTTTCAAAGGCGAAAATATGGGAACAAATTCATAAAGAATTTAATGCCGAAGCACGTGGCTTCCAAAGAAGCCTGCAAAGTTTGCAGGTCTTTTGGAAAAATGTAAAAAGGAGGACAAAGGATGTAGAAGGAGAAATAAGACGACAAAGATATGTAACAGGTAAGTAATTTTCTCTTTGGAAACTAATGTATGTATCCACTTTATGTTGAATGTAAGATCAATTGTCTAGTAAAAGAACCTTTAGATGTGAAATATAAATAAGTCCAACAGATCGCTAAAATTGTATTAACATAATCTCACTATAAATGTGATATGTGCTTAATCTTACGTTAACTTTCCAGGAGGTGGGCCACCTGTAATCATACCGGTAGATAGGGTGCATGAGAGTGTAAGAGAATTTATGGGTCCAGCAGCTGAGGGAATGGATAATCCCTTTGATTCTGATGGACAAAACTTGCTAAGTAATTTGCATTTCACTACATTTAATACACAAGAGTGATGTTCTGAGTTGAACAAAATATATTGTAACTTACAAGGCGTAAATTATGGAGCTTGAAACTGAGAATGTGCTAGTTAAAGTTTGAAGTAGTGTATGTGTGTTCAATTGTTTAAAAATCAGTTTAAAGTTTTGTAGCATCAGACTTCAATTTTCATGTTGCATGTGCATTGCACATTCTACTGCATTAATGCTCCCTTACTCTAAACACACATTATATTACTGCATTGTAGTGTTATGGGAAACAGCATTTTTTATCTTGTCTATTTTTCAGGAATCAGTGAAGTTAATGAGCTTCCACCACAAGAAGATGGAGAGGAACTCTTTGAGGTGAGAACAGTATTGAATGAACTTCATGTTGTGGAGATGGAGTTACCATTGAAGACCTTGGGGCAATAATTTGCTATGCCACTGTTTTTTATGAAATTGAGATTTTAGTGTTTTAGTTCCCCCATAGATGTATATAATGTTAGGTTTTTATTTTAAAGATTCCCTACAAGATGGCAGTGTAATTCATAAATTAATGTTGTCTATCCAAATGTGTAGATTGTAATGTGTAAACCTTTACTCTATTTTCTCAAAACTTATGTATTGTGGCATAGCATGTTAGTGCCCAGGTCTTCAATTCATTGTAATACTGACGGTCGAGTTCTAATATATAACACGTACATTTGTATAATTTAGACAATAATTGTGAATTAGGCCTACATGCTGAATTGGATTCATGAATAAAGTAGTTAGAAACCGTTTCTTAGTTCTAAATTAAGTGCAGATGTATATACTTGTAAGTCGATAAGTGCACTTCTAAATTTTACCATTGTTTGGAATAGAGGATGTGTATTATATAAACGTACCAATTGCTTAACTGAAAATCCTCACAGGTGTTTTGGCATAATTTGTGAAGGGATGCTAATTCACCTATTATGGCAGAAATACTGTAAAGACATCCACGTCAGCCCTACGTGTCTCAAAGTGATCAATTTTGTTGCAGTATTTCCCAAGATTTTCTAATAAAATAGTACAATTAATTCTATAATTTTGCATTGTAAATATCATTTATGTGCAAGATGATGTTTTTGGATGCTTAAAGTATTTTAATTTTTAAAATTCAGTTTGCCTGATAAGTGATCTAGTACTATCTTGATTTCACGTTCTTCACAGAATGCAATTGTGATTTACAGACCATTGCAGAACCATCAGTATTGCTGAATGGGGACTGGAGCAGGGGTTCGCCAGCTTTGCTGAGGACAGTTATGTGTCCCCTTTTGCAGCCTGTGGATGTGCTCGTTAGTAGTGCTACTACTAATGATGAAGCCACAGCTACCTCCACAACCATCTGGGCCACAGCCACCCCTGCCACAGCTACCTCCACAGCCACCCCTGCCACAGCTACCTCCACAACCATCCGGGCCACAGCCACCCCTGCCACAGCTACCTTCACAACCATCCGGGCCACAGCCACCTCCGCAACCATCCAGGCCACAGCCACCTCCGCAACCATCCAGGCCACAGCCACCTCCGCCACAGCCACCTCCGCAACCATCCGAGCCACAGCCACCCCTTCCATAGCTGGCGACACCCCTGCTGCCCGCTGGTGCTCCAGGAGACGTCCCCGAATGCAGCAGACTGCTGAGGAGGCAAGAATCAAAACTCTTCTGGCAATGGAGGAATTCTATAAAGAAGAAAATAGAAGGAAGCAAGAAGCTCATGAGAAAGAAATGGAAATGCAAAACCACCGACTGCTTGCTTTGCGAGCAGACGATAGGCGGCAGGAGGAAATGCATTCATTAAGAATTGCCATGTTAAAAAGAAATATGGAAAAATAAATTATTAAAATGTTGTTTATTTCTATAACTGTTTTCTATTGTCTTATTCCTAGACTACCAAAGTAATTACATATTAGATTATGCCTGTATCTAAACTGTTCGTTGACTCTTTGGCTGGCAGAAAGCGTTTCTTGCATTTCTCCCTCGGTGAGTAAGGTGTCCCAAGGCAGATTCAGGTCAGGATCATCAGGTGGCAAGTCTTCTCCTGCTCTTCTTAAAATATTATGCAGGACTGCAGTACCTATAATTACAGGCAAACTGTTTGGCAGGGACAACCTGAGACCTATTGCCAGTACAGGAAACCTCCTTTTCCAGACACCAAACGTCCTTTCTATAACGTTTCTTGTACGAATGTGGGACTCGTTGTATAGATGTTCTGCTTGGGTGTGCGGGTTATCAAGAGGTGTCAACAAATGCCTTGTGCAAGCATGTCCTGCATCCCCAAGCAGCACACCATTCCCATAAATACCAGTGAGGAATTTTGTATTTCTGTAAGAATGGCCAAATATTGTGCTATCATGGCAACTTCCAGGCCACCTAGCAACTACATCCGTGAATTCCATATTTGCATTGCATATTGCTTGCACATTTATGGAAAAATAGTGTTTCCTATTTCTGAAAGTTTCAGAGTTCTCACCACCAGGTGAGTGAATTCGCACATGGGTGCAGTCAATTGCCCCTAGCACATTTGGGAATGAGGCAATTGAATAAAAACCCAATTTCGTTTTTGTACTTTCCTGCTCACTCTCAAGAAATTGTACAAATTGAGGGAAAAGTTCAGCAATTGCACATGTCACTCTCTTTACAATCCGGTACGCTGTGGATTTGCTGAAACCACAGTAGTCACCAGCTGTTAGAAGGTCGAAATTGGTGGCATAAAACCTTAAAGCGCAGAGTAGCTGAGCCATCGGAGCAATGCTGTCATTCCTGAAAAGAAATTAATGATGATTAATTTTTAAATAAAATGTACGAACTTGCGTTACATTCAGGTTATCCTCAAGCCTTTTGCTTGTGAAAAGAAGAATGTATTTGATACTACATGGATTCTGCAATTTGGTTGAACTATAATTTTCAGTACAACAATTTTTTCATACTTACTTGTCATATGGAAATTCCAACTTTTCCTCTATCAACGAGAGGACATAAAGTGCCATTCGTTTGGAGAGGCGAAATCTCTTGATGAAATCACTGTCGTCCAGAGTTTCAAAATAATCGCTTCTTTCGCGAATTATTCGTGGTCTCCGAACGTCTCCCCACAATAAATCTTCAATGACTTCATCATGGAAAACAAACTCCATTCTTATGATGAAAATTAACCAAACAAGAACAAAAATTCAAAGTAACACTACACTACCTATCACAAAAATCAGAGAAATATGGAAAAATATAGCCTCCAATAGACTAACTAACAAAAGGCCATTTTACTAATGTTATTTATAATCTACAGTAATTGGAAGCCAAAATATACTTAAATTTTACTTCGCAATGCCGAGTATTCTAACCTACAATTATGTTCATCCTAGTTTTATTTACAATAATCTATTTAAAAACACTCATTTTGCGCAATAAACAATTTCGCGCAAACCTACCTGTTAGGGAATACTTTAAGCTGAATTTTAAATCCAACTACACGCTAAAAAACACGGATAACGAAAGGCGAGACGAGCAGATGCTACGAACAAGCTGAGAAATAACTCCTGATCCGGCCGTGATCCGCCAGACGGCGACGGATCAAATGGCGAGTCAAATTTGATCCGAGTCAGACGCGTTGATTCGTTTCAAGTGCGTGGAGAAACGTACAACGGGATCAAACTGCAGTTGATTCGGATCAACTCAGGATCATCTTCTTGACTCCGGTTGGTGAAACCGGCCCATAAAGTGCTCTGTGATTTTGTGATTATTTATTTTGTATTCAGCACATTCTTGCTAATGTTATTTTCTTCAACCTAACATGTTATTACAAGAAATGTAAGCGGTATTCTTACAAGAAAGGAAAATCAGCTGAAGAAAGGAAAAAAACTGAAAGATTCTTAGCGTTTTATTTCATGATATTGAATCCTTCGATTTGATGTAAGAACTACTTATTTAGGACAAGTGTTTCTTAAGTTGTCCTTGTGAATTTAATTGACAGGTTGAACTTTCCTAGACTTACCATTAAGTTGCCCAGTGATGTAGGCAGTATTGGGACCACAGCTAATAATACCAATATCAGATGCATCTTTGTCAGAGTAGCAATCAGAACTTTGTGGGATGTATAACATAGAAGGCATATTTGTTTGGAGGGCTATATATAATGGTGACTGGGATCAGTAAATGATAGATAGGTATCAATACACCTAAATTTTATCCTCATAGTTATGTTAAATATTTGAACTTACATATCTGATGAAGGTTTGTTTCATTATGGCGTTATGGAAATGCCGCTCACATTAAATAAGCATGTTTCATTGTGTCCTTTCCTTTCACAACATTTTGGTTCCTGAAATTCTGTTGTTTGAGTAACTACAAAGACCCTGCACTTGTTTCTTTTTTTACAGATTTTAGAGGTCATAAATGTTCCGACGCAATATTGTTGACTCCAAAAGTGGAACGAAATCACATTCGTAAAAACAACTAACGGAAATGTGTTGCATAGCAAACCTTTTCCTCCGCTTACTGTCCGCCACTTCTAAAGGGCTGTACACTCCGCAGCCGGCTGTGGGCTCCGGGTCGCCGAAAGCCGTGAACACTCGCTGAACACTGGGTCGGTGGGTGACATCCGGCGAACGCCATTCCGGTGAACTCCGGGTCCCAAGACTCGGTCGCCATCTCGGAGTCGATATCGAGTGCAATTTTCGTGGACAAAGGAAAAACCAAAGGAGGGTTTTTGTTCAATAAACAATTACCGTTTTAAAGTTATTCTTTAATTTACCTGTAGGTGCAATAACAGCGAGTTATTAGCGAATATTCTCTAAGATTCCACTGCACGATTGTACTAAAATATTACTTCATTGCATGGTTCGTTTACACCTTTACATTTTACTTTATCGCCACTTCATACACAGTAAAGAGAAAGTATTGTAATGCTAATGGGCGAATTTTCGACACAAAAACTCTTATTGCTGGGCCCTGGTATCATAAAGCGGAAAAATCTTGTCCCTATATATAGTAAATTACTTTTCTAACATGGTATATAGTCTGATTTCATGTTTTGAGGGTCCTTGATTCGAAAAATCGATTGACGGCTCTCCGTCTGTGATCAAGGCTAGCGGCTAAACCATTCAGCTGATTTTCTCTAAAATTGATATAACCCAATTGATGTGAATAATGTCGCGGATGTTTTCATTTCAAACCGATATTTTAATTTTGAGAATACTTCATATGAAGTATCTATGACATTTTCAGAATTTTCCAATAATTGGTCGAAAGTTTTTGATTAATTTTATGGTAGATAAGAGAACGGTATAGCTCTGTTTTTGAAATCCTTGATGTTTGAAACTGGAAAATAGTTCAATTTTTTCTGTTTCTACCTACAAAAAAATATTAACGATAGATATTTCTTCCTTAATAAATCTGTTGTTGAAACACAAACCTTGAAATAACGTTACGTAATGTTTGAGGAGTTTTTGCGTACATTTTCGTGAAATATAGGCAATTTTTAATTCTTTAAACAATTTTTTTCAAAAACTGCACGAAATATTTTGATTTCAATTCAAAAATTCAATTTTTTGGAATCTTTCTACAACTGCACGTATGAAGATACACTTTGTCTCTCTCTTGCCCTTACGAAGGTACGTCATGAGAGTAAAAAGTCATGTGATCGTGCGGCGGAAAACAGTGAATTTTCGTCGGAAAGGAAACGGAAAATGTTTTATTGCCGGCGCCTGTTTCCCTAATGAAATGATCATCAGGAAGAGATCGTCAAATTACTTCATGTTCATTGGCGGAGGTGACGTGCAGAAGTGGACTCAGATTTAGTTAGGGCGTGACCCATTGCATGTCGACCACTCCGTCATTCCTCTGGAAACGTACTTTGGAGAACCAGCAATAGATTTAACTGGACGACCTATTGGTCTCGAGTTTTCTTTAAAATTTATTATTCAGGTTACCACCATTCAGAAATTAACAAACATGTGAAATTAATACGTATAATTGAATTTCACAGATGTCTTATAGTAAACATTAATATAAGTGTGATTGCATAGTTCAAAACTTGTTAAGGTGGAATCTGAAAGAAAAGAACAATACAAAGAAATGCAAATTGTTACGTTCACATGATGTATACAACACCGTGGGTGATGCAGTTGCAAGCGATGTCACATGAACAGAAATCAGTCACTGGTTCTGCTTCATAGAATCACACTGCAGTCACTGCAAAGCAGTCACTGCTTCATAGAATTGCAAGGCAATAGCTGGCCACTCAGCTACAATACAATTTCGGAGAATTGGAGGCTCATATTACCTAAATGTATTTCCTAAGCTACGAATACAAAATAAGAATACATTGTTACAATAGATTGTACAGAAATTTGGCCAAGACGAGACGTACATATATAAAAATAAGAACATTAGGTTTTATAATAAAACAGCCTGCGTGTCCGAACAATCATTTCTTCTAAAATATTTTTGGCGCAATTTTGCGTGAAACAGACATTTTATAAATGTTAAACAATTTTTTTTCTCAGACGCGGCTCCAAATTTTACTTTATCGCCATTTTTACTTTCTCGCTCGTCTCCTAGAGGGAGGGTTTAGGCAGTTTGCCGTACTCACCATACCGACGGAACTTTGCAGTTGTTGATGTTGGTTGAGATCTGCGGCCTGCGCATCGCGAGGTTGGATTGGCTCAACCTTTGCTTTGCGCGCTCGCCCTTTCCAGGAGCGATGTTGTTGGTATTCGCGGTTGAGCGTCGAGGCTCGTCCGCCGGCGGGGCGTATCCAGCTCCAAAGAGCTTTCGCGCGTGTCGAGACACGTGCGTTTGGCTCATGGAGAGGTGGTAGAAGGTGAGCCGCTAAGCCTAGAGCCACCAGACGCATTCTCCAGGTCATGAAATTGAATTGAATTGCCTTATTTTACGTGTCGAGACTCAGGCCATGAGGCCTGCTCTTCCGTCTGACCACGCAAATTTTGCTACGCTCCTTTCACCAACTAGCGGAGAAAAAAGGTATTGCTTGGGCGACGAAACCGGCGATTTTGAATTTAGCTCAGAGGCGTCATTTAGGCTTGAGGATCTTTAACAATAAGTAAATCTACTAATAGGGACAGCTAGCTTTACATAAGGAAGGCGTATGAAGGATTTTTTCGCCCTTAAAAATCCATGGCTTCGAAATGGTGGGAAATCGGAGCGGCTTACTGCAGCGCCGCTTGACAGAAGTAACAGGCACCAAGCGTGGGATTGCCACTGTCCGGCGCTCTGAAAGCCTCCCCAAAATGTTAATAGGGTTTTGTATACTTCGGTTTTTCTTTCTTGGCGCACGTGGGTGTGTCAATAAAATAGAATATCTCACGGTATTACGCGTTGTTCTCCGTTGTGCCACTAGGAGTCGCGACTGTATCGAGCAGTGCTGGCGATCATGCGATTCCTTGCGGCAAAACGAAGAACGACGCGAAATACCGTGAGATATTCCATTTTATTGACACACCCACGTGCGCTAAGAAAGAAAAACCGAAGTATAGTTTGCCATGGCGAACGCTGCTATCACACCGCTCTGGGGGGGGGGGCGGAGAGCACCTTCACCGTGTCCACAGCAGCTATTTTGGAGATGTGTATTTCAACAGGCAGTTGTGATGGTGGTGGTGGTGGTGGTAGTGGTGGTGGTGTTGGTGGTGGTGTTGGTGGTGGTGGTGGTGGTTGTGGTGGTGTTGGTGGTGGTGTTGTTGTTGGTGGTGGTGGTGGTGACGGTGGTCTTGGTGTTGGTGGTGGTGGTGGTGGTGGTGGTGGAGGATGTGGTGTTGGCGGCGGTGGTGGAGACGGCATTACAAAATGTACGTCCTCATTCCGGGTCCTCCGCTCCTCGGTCCCGGATGTCTTCGGCGCCTGCCACCGCAGTCTTCATGTCTGGAGTGGCAGCCTTCACTAGCTCCACGCCAGCCAGAGCAACAAGATCACAGCTCTTGTGGCGCAGTGCTGGAGTTAACGTCGACTCGGATGAAATCCCCCAAGTGACATATTCACTCAGCGTGCGCCTGGTCACAAGTCGGCGATAAGGCTTTTCTCCTCGACAAAGGACGTCGTGGAGTAGCCGTTCCATCCTCAGGTGTGGCCTTATTTCCTACGGTAACTTGACATCCCCACGAGAGCAACGTCCAATCGCGGGGAAGTAACGTGGCCCCTGTTGCGGTTATCCCCCTTGCAGTTTTAACGTTTCGTGAGAGCGGAGCTCAATTACGAAAGCGCCGGATTCCAGCCGTGCAAGGCTGTCTCCAGGAACTTTTCACTTCATGCAGCGTGGGAGCGTAGCTCAACCACATGCGCCAGGTACTTGTAACGCGCCGCAGCAGAGACCAACTCGAGCAAGGACTAAGGCTAAGGACGAAGTCAGAGAATTAGAAACAGCGTGCTGTAGCCTCATAGGCTGGACTTCCTGCTGAGAGACACGGGATTGCAAGGTTTGGTTTGATTAATTGATTGGTGTTTCCGGGCGCGTCAACTACTCAGGTCATTAGTGCCGTAAGTGTAGTGTGTGTTTTTCTAGAGATGTGGCGATGATCTTTTCCCCACTGGATGGCGAGATCCGGCGCCGACCTACCGTCGACTAGCGGGGTTTTCCCCTCAACCAGGTATCTCCCACCAGCGAGGCACCGCCCCAGCCGGGACAAGTAAGCTCCCGACCGGTCTCCCGGCATGTGTAGTGCATGTTAGTGCAAGTGTGTGTGTGTAAGAGGAGAGGAGAGGACAAGGAAGACGGAAGAAAGATCGCGCGCGGTCCGTGGCCCGTTTGTTAGGGTACTGCTCCGGCATTCGCCTGGTGTTGATGGGAGAAACCACTGAAAGTACCGATCAAAGCAGCCGGCCTCTAGAATTTATTTATTTATTTATTTAATTACCCACAACAGGGCAAAGCCCCAATTACAGTAGGCATTACTAGGAAAAATATACAAAACATACACAATAATAAAAAAGAGTTTCAAATGATAGAACAAAACTAAATTACAGAAGTCCAATTACAAGAATACATCTTTTTGCAAAATTGATAAAACATAACACACCAGTAAGATAAACAAAAATGGATACATATCTTCAAAACAGACATTACAAAAAATGAACAGAAATGAGTATAAAAATGAAAATAATACAAAAATGGAAAACGCATCTACAGAATAATCGGAATAATCTTCTCCAGACAGCGACTGAATTCGACCTAGCTGACAAGCTAGTGTCGAAAATACCGCCGCCGTCGGGAGTGGAACCTAGGACCTCCCGGTCAGAGGGACTGCAGTGACATCAGGTTGATGCACTGAGCCATCTCGAACAAAGGCCTCCCCGGATAAAGGCCACCCTCCGGAGGCACGTCTAAGAGGAGTGGTGGCGTGCTCGCTTGGTGCCGTGCGCAAGACCGGGTGGCGGCGGCTAGGCAGGTCCATAGCAGGCGTGGTATGAGATCATGTGACTCGGCACTATATAAGGCGGTGTCGCGAGGCCTCGTGAGGGAACAAAGAGTAGAAGGCTCCCTCGCGGTCATCCGCAAAAACTTTCTCCTCCCAGGCTGGCGCGGAGTGCTCTATGCACGCGTGGGTGTTCGATGTGCTCGAACACGGCGAAGTGGAACACCGCCGTTGGGCGCGAGTAGAGAGAGAGGGGGCGGCCCGCGAGTAGCTCTAACAAAACGCCTTAGAGTGATTATGTAAGTATGTGCAAATAAATTTGTATATACTCACTCGTGTATGTTACCTGGTGGCGTAGATCCCTACCCACGACGTTACAGTGCCCGGAGGTCGAATGCGGGGGCGGCCCGGTGTTGGGCGGCTTCTTCCTCGCACAGGAGCGCTTCTATGGTGCGTCCGACCTTCTCGAGTGCCGGCGGGGCGGCGTCTCGTGCCCACTCCCCGTGCTCTGCTGCCAAATTTTTAAAATTCCCCCCTCCAGTTAACTTGGAGAGGCGGGGATTTATTGAAAGGACGGATACAGTCTTGCTGCAGCCGATTATGCTTTTTCAGCAGAGGAAGGACCGATATTAAACAAACTACTTACATCTCGATTAAAAACTATTTACATTGCCACTTTGGGCGATGCTTTGTTAATTAAACATTTTTATATATGTATTCAAGTTAAACATTCTCTATAATGATCTTTTTCGTCTTCGTTTCCTTTTTTATTTTAAATAAATAGTGTAAATTGTAAAGTGCAGTCTGAGTATGAATGAGTGGGTGAATTTATTGTAAATGTACATTGAGAAGGCTGCCAAATGGCTACTAAGGCCATTTGGCGGCGGGTAAACTGGATTAGCCATGTTGACGACAAATAGGAAGCGAGCAGGTGTTATGGGACTGATGGAGAGTAAACAGAGCTATTTGTGCGCATGGGAAGGGTAGCAATGAAAATAGGAAGAAAATTTGAGGCAGATTATTATGTGAAAGAAGAAATATTGTGTTGAAGAGCGGCCTTAGAGGGAAAGAAGGAACAGCCAATCGGCGGCCGGGAAGGGCACCCGTCATTGGTCGACCGTGGGGGCGTGTCCTCCGGCAAAAACGCCGAATTGTCGAGTAGAGAAGGCCCGTTTCCATGTGGCGCTGAGGCAAAGACCATCATCTCTGTTTAATGTGCCTTCTTGATGTTTCCAGGCCTCTTTAGTGGCCCGTGGTCAAGAAAAACTCAAGCCAGATTTCGAACTGAATCTGCTGAAAGGTCCCTTGTAAGTACGACTTCGAAATGTCTTGGCCTCTTTCAAAAATCAGGTGAAATGTTGACACGCGTCGTCGTCCGTCGATAATCAAATTCCGTCCGATTCGTCTCTGTGACTCAGAAACTCAAGTGTCGTTCCACAAACGGCTCTTCACCGCGAAGCTTCCTCTTCCCTCTAGCGTTAAGTATGGCGATTCCCCGCCCCTTTACTAATTTTAGCAGTAATTGTCATTCAATCCAGCGCGACTGGCAATAGGTGTCCTTGTTGGCTTGTTGAGATGTAGGTCATCCCTTCGTCCTTCCTTCGCGACACTTGTTCGTTTCGTTCGCACTTGCGGCGTGCCGAATTCTCCCATGGGGGCGACTGGAGTCCTGAGATATCGCTGGTTCTTTGTATGAATCGATTCACTCCTCGAGGTCTGAGTACCGTCTCCCTGCTACGCCGTACCCAAATGATGCTACGCCTTGCCTTGCCCTGATTTTAACCCTACATTCGTGCTATGACACTTGAAATCTGTGATCACATGCACATTGCTTCATTTGTGGCTTCAATAATATCGTTTTGTAGATGCAAATATTAATTAATTATACAAATTAATTAATAACGAAAATGTTATGTGTGTATAAAACAACATCATAGAATGCATGTTTCATTCAAAATCAAATTACAAGGTAGCAAAGTTAAATATTACTCTTATTATATATACTTTAAACAGAATTTCTTATAGAAGGACATATTTTCGTAATGTGAAGTGTTAAACGTAAAAATTAAAATGTTCATTCTTATGAAAAAAGCCGCTACATGTGAGAAAGTTTCACACATAAAAGGGGTCAATGCATTTGTAACTTTTTCTGTTAATATTGTTCATGGTAATTTTTAGCTATACCAAACATCCATACATACATCCACCACATGCATACATCCACCACAAAATATTGTGTTTTATTTTTTAAAGAAAAAAATAAATACTGAAAATGCGGTTTTGATTTCTATAAACTAATAGATACTCTAACAATATTTTTTAACTCTAGAAATCTTCTGGAAGCCTAACTGTAGAAATTTGTTTCTGGAAGCCTTAAATTGCTTAATAACAATTTGTGTTTACCCTCACTTGGATTCTTTCCCAAAATCCTAGCGAATGGAGAAAATTAACACAAATTTTTTTTTACAGAAATTTCAAGCCTGGAAAAAGGTACCAAGGACAGTACTTTCATGTATTCAGAGATAAATAATACAAAAAGGATTTTCTGAACAAAACTTATTTACATACAAATCCCCAGTTAATTCTACAAATCCCCAGTTAATAATACATTTCATCAACTGTCTTCAATTTTCTTAATGTAAATAACAGTAGAATATTCAGCTCAGTTGTACATAAAAAACGTGCGTGATAGAGAAAAAAATTGATTTTAATGTAAATTGCCCTTTTAATCATACCCAATGAAGTTCATGTGTCAGAAAAAAAATGTATATCCGTCATCGAACAAATCTCTTTGCATTTAGCGTCCGAAGAGCAGTTCTGATTATCTTGACGCACAACAGTCACTTGAACTTCGAAACAGCCGTAATCAGCTCCTTCATACCTCAATGAAAAACGAACAATAAAATTTCCTAGCGGAAGCTCTTTAAACTTCTTGAAAGGAGGAATAATGGAATTAAATCCGTTCATATAATTTAAACCCTGAAAAAGAAGGAACGGTCATTACTTGAGTTGACGAGCAACATTTGCTAATGCCTTATTGTTTTTGCTTTCTCATAAAATTCGTATTACACAGAAAATATTGAAAGGAGAGAAATGACTATTTTATATTAAAATGTGAGCTTTAGGACCCCTGCTACAGAAAAGTGCCATTCTTGGTTTCATTCGTAACACACTTGTATTGCATTCTCGTGTAATTTGTGTATTCAAAATGTATCTTCGTGATCGTAGTTTTACTTTTCCGCTACTGCTTAATGTGAACAACGCTAGCAGATTGCACAAAATTTGATATTCCACATTGGACTTGTCCGATGTCATGGCCCCTTGAATTTGAAACGATGTTTTGATGCTGGGGGTGCTTTAGAAGAAACCCCTGGGTCATTTACAAAATTTTCAACAAAATGGCACCAAATCTTTTGATTAGATTTTGACCTAAGTTAGCGTACAGGACGCTTAAGAGAACAGCGCTGGTCTTATTTTCATTGATATAACTTATTTTTTGAAAATTGCAAAAATTCATAATTATTTCGGGTTGTTACTACAGCCACAATTAGTAATATAATTTATTACATTATAATTATTAATTTTAATATATAATATTCGTTTTTTCTCAATGAAATGTGTTCATCAGACACATCTTGAAATAAGATCGTGTCCAATTTTTACTTTCCCGTATACTATACGTACATATAAGTACGTGTAGTATACCCAAAGTACTTGCGCGAAAAAACGGCGGATTTTTCTGCAGAAAAACTCTTATTACATGGCCCTGGTAACGCAAAAGTGGATAAATCCAATTGCTAAATTAAAAAAAACTAACTCCTAACACACGGTGCTGCCAGAATCCCTATTTTGTGGGTCCTTGATACCGAAAAACCAAATGAAAGCAAAACGTCTGTTCTTCCGTCTATTTGTGAACAACGCAGCGACTAAACCGTTCAGCTGATTTTCTGCAAAATTGATAGTCCACGATCGATCGGACTATTCTCGTCGCCCCTTGAATTTGAAACCGATATTTTAATTTTGGAGGGTACTTTAACATCAAATTCCCTGGTACATTTTCATAATTAAAAAAATGGCGCCAACAATTTTGACTAAATTTTGTTGTTGGATAACCTGAAGGCCATTTAATAGAATGCGTAGTGCAATGTTGGTTGAAAACCCTGATTTTTTGCCATCTTCCTACAACTACAATTATGAAGATGCAACTTCTTTCTTAATGAAATGTGTCATAAAAAATAAATCTTCCAATAAGGTTATGTTTAATTTTTCAAAAACATAAGTATTTTTTTCGAAAAATTGTGTCAAACATTTTATTTTCTTTAAACCATTTTTCTTAAAACCGCACGTTTTTTTATTAAATTGGGACCTGACATAGCGCAAAAGAAGTTTATGAGAGTGGTTGTAGAATTATGTTCGTTGAAATGCCTGATTTTGTAAAAGGTTAATTTTTTTTAAAATTTCGGCGTCTTTCTACAGCTTACAATTCTGAAAACACGATTGTTTTTCTTAATGAAATATGCTCATAAAAACAGACCTTTAAATAAGGTCATGTTCATTTTTTTGAAAATATGAGTAGTTTTTCTATAATATCCTGACAAACATAATAGCCCGCTCGGAATTGACTGCGCTTAGTTTTCGTCGTTTTCTTACAACTACAATTTTAAAAATACAATTTTCCCCCAATTAAATGTATTTACCAAACTACATCTTCAAATAAGGTCATACTTAATTGTTTCAAAATACGAGTAGCTTTTTCTATAATTTTGTGACAAACTTAATATCCCGCTGTAAATTTACTGCGCTTCGGACAGCTGGACTCATCGTAAATTAGAATTTGCCATTTATACATTATTTCTTTGTTTGTTTTTACATTCGACTTTTTGTTTTACATTTACACATTAATCTTTAAAGAAATTATTTCAAATATTGGAATAAAAATTGCTAGCTCAGACAGACGGACAGACGGACGGACAGACGTTTTTGCTTTCAATTGGTTTTTCGATATCAAGGACCCACAAAATAAGGATTAGGGCTGCACCACGTGTTCGATATTTTTTTCTTAATTTAGCAACTGGATTTATCCACATTTGCGTTACCAGTGCCCTGTCATAAGAAGTTTTTCTGCCGAAAATCTGCCGTTTTTTCGCGCAGCATTACATAACTTTCTCTATACTATACGTACGTTAGTATACGGGAATGTAAAGATATATTTATAAATGGTTCTTATTTTCAAAGTTCGCTCTGAATTTTCGAAAAATTGCAAAAGTTTGAAGTTTTTCCGGCCTCTTCCTACATCTACAGAATTGGAAGATAGAGATTTTTTCGTTCAAATAACATTTATTTTTTATTCTGATTTCTTTCATTAATGTCATGTACAATTTTTTGAATGTTTTAGTAGTTTGTCGCGGAAATATGCGTGCAATCATGCTCAATTTTAAAAAAATTGCACAAATTACAAAATTTTCTCAAAAATTGCTCCAAATTTTTCTTGAAACTTTACTATGCATAGTGCCTAATAAGCTCTGTGAGATCACACCAACACCATATTCCTCAATTCTTTTGTTTTTTGTAAAAAGTTTAACAATGGAGTTTTTTTACTTGTCTCTCAAGTCGTTAATATTTACACTTGCGTCGATTTGTTCTTATTATTGTATTTATGAGTACATGTGCTTTAAATAATGACAAGTAAAGTTTCTCGAAAACTCGGCTGTTTTCTGTGAAAACTAAGTGAAAATTCCTTATTTTCACGAGACGCTCAAACGTAATTTTGTCAAAAATTTTTTTTGATCGGATAGTGCTTATTGCACTGTTGAATATGACGTATACTTCATATTCGGTTGTTTGTTTTTTTTAAAAAATTACACAAATCTAATTTTTGGAAGATCTCTTACTCCGTTAATATGCACATTTTCATAAATTTTGCAAACACTATTGTATTTGTGAATTAATGTGTTTCAAATGACTTCCAAAGTAGTTTTTTGGAATCACAAAAGATTCCTGTGAAAAAGAGCTTTAGTTTTCGAATTTACAGTGGCGCAGATACGCAGATTTCTTAAAAAATGCTCCACATTTTTTCAAAGAAAAAGTGTAATTTAAGAGGTTTTACTGTTCTTTAATATTCCTAAAATAATATTTTCCCTTCTACTATTAAGAAACCGAAAAATTAAGAAAATGTCAAAAAATCTAGTTTGGTCGGCGATAGATGGTGGCTGGCAAGAGTACGTGTCAAGTCCGAATAGCCAGCCGACACCAAAGAAAATGGAAAACTAATTCTGAAAGTCTGTGCCAAATTAAGTATGTGCCACCACTAGTTGTTTATTAGGACACCGCATGATTTTTTCTGTCGAAAACCGCCGTTTTTCCGCGCAGCATTACATAACTTTCCCTGTACGTCGAGTGGGGAAAGTAAAAATTTGAAGCTGAGTGTAAGAAATTGGCGTTTGAGCGCTTCTAAAGTTTAGAATTTTGAAATCTTTTTCTCAGAAAAACGATTGAGGTATAGAAGAAATTGTACAGCGTATCTTATAAAGTACATTGTCTCGTAAATGCAATAATGTGAACAATCACCGGCTAATGCAATATTTTGACGTAAGAAACAGATGAATTTAATTTAATTTTGTAATTGTTGAAAAGCAAAATAATAGAGCAATTTGTCAGCTCATCGAATAAAACGTAAATTGTCCAAACAATTCTTCGACCCCCTATAATCTCCTTCCAAATTTGATTATACCACAAAAAATAGATTGTTCTTGATGCATGAGCTTTTTTGTAGTTACTCATTTCTATTTGTAATACCCAATCAGTTCATCTTCTGCTGCCAAAGGCCTAACTGACCAAAGGAGCATGTAATTATTCAAGAAAAAAATTCTCAAGCTCATCTCATAGAGTAAATTTAACTCTATCCCTACCAAACGTTTAAGAAATACATTGGAGCCATTTTTGAGAAAATGTTTTTTTGTAATATTTTAACATTGCATATATTGCAGGCAATAGTGCGTGAAAAGCAGTTTCAAAACCCAAGAAGTGGAGTTTGTCTCTCAGGAAATGGCCATGCTGTGCCGCGGCATTACAATGCTTTCTCTGTATTACTGTAAACTCGTAGTTTGCGGACGGTGAAAAGTTCTACCCTGTGCTTGATATTCAAGAGCATCGAATCGTGAGAGAGACAGACGGGTTCTTGGTCGCAATACAGGGTCACGTTATTGCAAGAAGAAGTGACCAAACGTATCATTAAAGACCCCACTGTGCCTGCTAATGCGTGTCGTGTAATAAGATGCTCATCGAAGGAATTCGATCAAAAGTTTGAATCTTTCATCAGAGAAAAGTAAACTTTTTTTGTTCCTGTATGATGTGCAAATATGTCCAAATACAGTTAGATATTCTTTGGGAAGATACCTTTTGTGACGAAATAAATCGCGCTTTTTTCCCGCAACTGTTTGGGACGGTTCCATTTTTAATCTGAGTTGAGTTTCCTTACATCTCCGTCTCTGTCGCTTCGTCTTTAAACAAGGACAGTGGCGCCGCTTCTGAAATACGACATTCTCAATTTGGTCGCGGTATGCCCAGGCTTCAAATGTATATTGCTTTGTGTTATCTGTTCTACAATATCGTAGAATAGAATTGCGTTTCATCGACGTCACGGTTTTTCATTCTGAATCTCAAAGGCTGCAAGTGACGTACTAGTTACATTTGTATGAAGGTAATCCCAAAAGTAAGGTCTCCTATTTTTTGTAAGTACCTAGACCTGTTTATTTCCATAATGGTTACATCAGTTTACAACTTGAACATTTATCTATTTTTCGACATAATCACCATTTCTGTCGATGCATTTTTGTAGACGCTGTGACAGTTTTTGTATGCCCATGTCACACCAGCTCGCCGCCATGCTGTTCAGAAAGTGATGAACCTCTTCTTTCACCTCGTCGTCGGAGCTGAATCGCTTTCCGGCCAAATGTTCTTTCAACTTAGGGAACAGGTGATAGTCACTAGGGCGCCAAGTCGGGACTATAGGGTGGGTGGGATGATGATGTTCCACTGAAACTGTTGCAGGAGAGCAACTGTTTGCCGAGCGACGTGTGGGCGAGCGTTGTCATGGAGAATGTGTACGCCCTTACTCAACGTTCCTCTTCTCCGGTTCTGAATTGCCCGTTTGAGGCGCAGTGCCCTTGGCCTTCAAAAACCGAATAACTGCGCGCAATTTCGCACTTGGTGGTAACATCCAACGGGAGCTCCATTCTCAACGCGTGCCAAGCCAAGACGGAGCGCCTCAGCGCTGCGTGCCCATGTTTACACACAGGGTGGGAAGCACTCTTTGTATCAGTGACAGCAACTGCCACACAATCAGAGTTCTGTACTTATAAAACAATAGGAGACGTTACTTTTGGGATTACCCTCATAGAATGTATTAGTTATCCCCCATTTTTAATTGGCATAAATACGACGGTGCAAATAGACTATGAATGCACTAATTTATATGCGTGAATATTTCAATTTTTTGAAATTACACAAGTTTCTGAATTGACTGTAACTCTTGATAAACATTCACTAGAGAGCACCCAGAGACTTAGTTTCGTTAAAATCGGATACTCTGATTTTAAATAATAAAAATACGAAAATACAGTGGGGTGCCTAATTATTATACTCACAACAGAAAATTCATAATTTTCATAATAGATACAAATATCTTGATTTTTATTATGTATATAAATGTTAGAAATTTTTAAAATGCAGATTTCAACATTTCTTGATATATTTGTGTGATTCAACACAATATTATTATTAAAATTTTGTGTTGGCAGCGCATCGTAAACAAATAGTGTGTTATTGTCTGCTGACAGCTCATAGTGTTATTTTCAATTCTTGTAGTTTTTAATCATTACTTGGATATAATCTGGTAAGTTAATAACTATTACTGATTGTTAAGATTTTATATTAGATGTTTATTAACTTTTAAAACATTTTAATACTGTATTCCTCTGAAAAATTATTGGGTGTTGTCCTCAAACGGATATGATTCAGAAAATTCTTTTCTGTAAAGCAGTAGACTTGACACCAAGAAAGAAAGCAAGAATTTAAACATTCTTACAACATTCCAGTTATATCCAAAGTAAAATTGCTTCATTGGTAGGAATATCTCTCAGTGCAGTGTGAGAGATATTAGCAACAAGGTGAAACGAAATTTGATTTTGGATAGAGTTTGCAAAGGGAAATGTGGTCGAAAACGTATTACATGTTCAAGAAATGATAAATTCGTTGTAGAAAATCGTACGAAATCTAAAAAGGTGATAAATAAAATGTTAGAGAATGATGTCATTAGAGTTTATGTTCGCACACTTTGGAGACAGTTCAAGGAGATGGGCATTCATTGTCGTAGGCCACTGAGAAAACCAAAACTGACCCAGGAAATGATACAGAAGAGACTGAAATTGGCACAAAATCAGAGACATTGGCACGAAGATGAGTGAAACAAGGTTTCTGTTGCTTTTTCTTTGCATATTTTACAACTCTTTTTTCTCACATTTTTTAATATTAATACATTCACTTTCTCTTGACCAAGTTTGCTTCTCAGACGAAACTATGATTCAGATACTCGTACACAAAACTGAATTTGTTCCACGCAGAGACAATGAAAAGTACAACGCAGATTGTGTTGTAGAAAGGGTGAATTATCCTTTATCCTTTATAATTTGGTTTGCAATAAACAGCGAAGGTAATGGAGTCTTTACATTGTTGATGGTACTATGGGCCAAGATCGTACAAATTGGTTTTGCAAAAGACACTTTTACCGGAAGTGAAAGAGTTGTTTCCTGATAATGATTTATATTTATGCATGACTTTTATCCGTGACACAAAGCAAAATCTGTCACGAAGTTGCTAAATGGGACAGGAATTAAAGTGTTGGATTGACCTGGCAACTCCCAGATGTGAATCCGACCGAGAACGTGTGGGAAATTCCGAAGTCTGAAATTTCTAGAGCAAAGGTGGTTAAAAGTAAGACAATGTTGCTTGAAAACGAGATAAACCATGGCATAACACCTCACGCATACAAGAAATCAGCAACAAGTGCATAGCAGGCATACAAGACGAATTCAGGCTTTGTTGAAGGCTAAAGTTGGTTTTACCAAATATTGCCCCATTATGCTGAAATATAATTAACAGTCCTTAAAGAGCAAACTAATAGCAATTACACTCATTTTATCATATATGTGCGTTCAATAATCATTAAATATACAAATAAATGCTATGTACTTCAACTAACTTGTTTATCATTTTAGATATAACAAAATAAATAGCATTTTTGAAGTGAGTATAATAATTTGGCACCCCACTGTAAAATTAAACATTTTCATCATGCTTACCCCTGGGATGGGACATGTATATTCGTCTACACAAAAACTTTTTAGCAAATTTTCCAAGGCTTCAGGTATAGTTCTTTCCATTCCTGAACAGAAACTATTGTCTTTTATGTCATATATTCTTGCCCAAGTAGTAGTGGACCATCTCCACATTGATGCGGTTACCTGTAATTTTACATATAAACTTTACTTTCTAAATTGTATTTACCAAGCGCAGTGGCTCAATGCGTAGCGTGCTGGGTTCGCGTTCTGGAGGTCCGGTTTCGATCCTCGGGGTGTCCATTTTCACCGGGGTTTTTCGTGGTTTCCCTTGGTCATAAGAAGATAGTTTAAAAATCCCACGAACACCTCCCACTTACCATCTCGTACCATCAACCTAATCTTTTCACTGCTCGTCATTGCCTCCTCGCTTCAATATTTTTTTCTGAATAATATAATATACTATTTTATAATATATATTAATAATAATAATAATAATGATAATTAACAGTGGGGACAACGTTGCCTTCGTCCGTGTTACACGTGTCCACTGGATAACGCCAAATGATTGTGATTCGCCACCTACGCGCTTGACCATTGTGAACGCTGAGGGGAACTTTGCGTCGAAAGCGGTCAGCTCGTCACCAGATGCCTGACATGGCAAGGGTGGGCGTTGGAAAAGAATCATCAAACTTTTCGCATTGCAGTGTTCTCAAAAGTACGTGAATTTTCTTGGCTAATAATACTAATACAGTAATTAGAATGTAAACAATTGACATCAATATAATTACAGAAATTTTGACGGTTAATCCGTGAGTTGCCTTTTACCGTAACATAACAATTCTTCGATTTTTTTATTCAACACGCGGTAAATTTCTTCAGAAATTGGATGATATTAAATGGTATGTAACTACACTCTGGAACTTCATGCACTATTAAGGTAAAAATATGCATGCAACCCCTTAAAACTGGCAATATTTGCACGTAAAGCAGAAAATATGTATGCTTATCACTAAGAATATGGATTAAGCAAAAAGAGTTAGCCATAGTTAATATTTTTGTAGATAATCAAATTACCCCGAGTACCGAACGCTTAGAATAATATAGTTAGTTTTATATGAAGTGTGGAAAGTTCCGTTTCCTTAATGGTCGAGATTGAGATTCTTTGACGAGATGGTTAGTCGTGGCTAAAAATCTCAATCGAGAACGTGATAGAAACGGGAACTTCACATATGAAATATGAACAACATTTTTCTACCACTGCATAAAAGTATAATACAAAAGTTTTGTAAACTCTTATTGGAAAAAGAATCCTGATACCCCAGACAATACAGAAATGTATTTCATAGGACCATCATTAGAGAAGAGTATTCTAAACCCATTCAAAATATTTATTAAGTGCTTTAATTAGATGTTTTTCCCGAGGGTGACTTCCAAACCCGAGGTCCTCTGGCCCAAAGGGGTTGTAATTCGCCTAGTAACCCAAACCTAGTACGGGCAAAACCGTAGTAACACCCGTGATGGTTACAAAACTTCACGGTTTACTAATTCCTTGCTGGACAAAACGAAAATTCGAAACAGATTATATTTCTTGCATCCAAGGTAAAAAGACGCATTGTAATGGCCATTTGACAATATGACGTCAAATAAACAACACAGAGTGTATATCTAATCACTACTGTATAATCGTTATTGATTTGTTCGTACAAAATGAAAGGACATTGTGAAATTTCTGTGGAAATTCTCGCCAAAGCTGACAAACTATGGACAGTGGTTTTCATGAAAATCTCGAAAAATACGAGTATCCTGTATGGAAGGTATCTCGGAGTGCAGTAACCGAAGAAAACGGGCCATGGACTGCATGCAGATCTTTCCTTTACCTTCATTGCCTTATTCTCACTCCTTACTTTCACACTTCTTGCATTCCACTGCAACAAAATATACGATATAACGAGTGCATTGGTATGTAACTTTTGACTTTTGACTTGATGTTTTTTCGCTTGTATGCTGACGAGACTCCCCCCTTTCTAGTTTTCATTTAGGAGTATTTCAGAAATAAGTAATTATCATAGCTTCTACTAAAACCTCTTTGAAACAATTAGATGTACATATTAATACTTCACCGATTTAAACATTCTCTATCAAATCCACTTCAATTTGTAACTTGCCTAGTCACAGAAAGATAATTTCTCTAAATTTTGAGTAATATCTCGTAGTGTTTAACTTTATATATTTGGGATCAATTCTTAAATTACATTCCTAACTCGAAATTGATAACTTTAAACATACAAATTCTGTGACAGCATTCCTCCTCCACCAACTCTTTCCTCCCTCGCTTTCATTCCTCACTTCTATGGGAGGAAACTTTCACTCAAATTACGTACGTATTTTTCATTGAATGACCTCCTTCGAGTATGCACTAATGTAAAACAATTTTGAAAGTGGTTAGGCGGAAGAGCAGGCTAAATGGCCTGAGCCTCGCCACAAATAAAGACATTTATTTATTTATTTAAGACATTTATTTAACTTTGTTTATTAATGAAATTTTATTTACTTACCTCCATATTGTGACCTATTTCGGTAGTTGTATTCCAAAAACCATAAAATTTCACGCAATCATCTTGACCTTTTTTAGGTTCCACGTATATATTCAGGTTGTTCACGGCTACACCTTCACATTGGTAGATCTTGTGCACCTCAACGTACTTGTATGAACCCTGGACATAAAATAGATTATTTACGGATTTTTGAAATATAAGTTTACATTCAGCACTATTATGAAATTCAGAACAAAAATACCTTTTTATACCTTGACGGTTCTTTGAATGCTTCACAGCTGTGGATCAATTTACATTCCTAGATACGTAGTAGTAAAAAAACTTATTGTAATAATGCAGCGAAAAGTTTCGTGCTTTGGAAGGAAAAAAAACGTAAATTGCTTTCTCGAAATATAGTTAAATTTGCGCAAAAATATGGCTACTGTTCTCTTTATTAATATCATGTAATTTCAAACATTTCAGAAATTCAAATTGTTTCTGAATTTGTTTCTACACCTATTAGTAGATTCGGAATAATTTCAAATTAAATTGATTAGATTCGTACTTGTATTTCCTTTGGTCTCGGCTAACATATCGAACTTGCCACGGACTCTTGCCAGCTGCTATCTATCGCCGACCAAAGTAAATTATTTTGGCATATTCCTTAATTTTTCGCTTTCCTAAATTATTATTTATTATTTAATATTGTTTTAAAAATATTATTATTATTTTAAAAATATGAAGAAACAGTAAACCCTCGTCCTAAATTGCAATTTTTTAAAACTTGCTGTTTTTACGAAAATTGCGCATAAGCGCTAATGTAAGTTCGAAATTTGAAGCTCTCACAAAAAACTTTTTGAGTTTCCAAAAACTTCATTAGAAGTCATCTGAAGAACTTTAACTTACAAATACAATAGTGTTTACTAATTGATGGAAATATGCATATTAACACAGTGACGGATCCTTCAAAAAACTTACATTTTGTAAATGTTGAATAGACGAAAAAATACCTCCAAATGATCCTTACGTCGTATTAAAGAGTGTAATTAGCTCTATCCGTTCGAAAAATTTGAAGAAAAAATTTGGAACTATTTTTGAGAAAATGTTTTTGAAAATGCGCTAATTTGAGCTACTTTTCACAGAAAACGGTTGAGTATTCCAGAAACTTAACCTGGCATTATTTAAAGCACATATGTTCATAAATACAATAATGTAAACAAATCGCCACTATTGTAAATAAAAACGTGAGAGACAAGTGAAAAAATATCATCTTTCTAATTTTTGAACAAACAAAAGAAGAGCAATATGGAGTTTAGATCATCTCCTAGGGAGAGTGCATTATGCACTATCCCTACCAAAGATTTAAAAAAAATATTGGGAGCCATTCTTGACAAAATCTAGCTTTTGTAATTTTTTTAAATTGCACATATTTCACGCAATATTGCCTTAAAACTACTAAAATTTTCCAAAAAATATACATGTCCGTAAAGAAAGAACGCCCCTTGGAAAACCAATTTTTTTGAAGGAAAATATTTGTCTTTAATTTTATATTTGTAGAAAGAGGTCGTGATAAACTACGAACTTTTGCAATATTTGAAAATTCAGAGTTAACCGTGAAATTAGGAGCTATGCCGTCATTGTAAGTGAATTGTACTCTATTCTTACAAGAAATTTAAACAAAAAACTTGGAACCGTTTTTGAAAAACAATTTGAAAATGTCCGGGGCCTACTCTAAAGTGCCCCTAAATTTTAAAAAAGTTTTTCAAAATCTCCTCGCCTGCAGTGGAACCAGATCGACTGGGGAGATATCTATTTTGGAAGAAATTGTACTTATGGTTTAGGCGCTTGTGTTTACACAGTGACAGTCGGACCTATGGACAGATTGACGGACTGACGGGCGGACTTTTTTATTTCAATTGCTTTTTCGGTTCTTTCTTTTTCGGATGCACAAATAAGGGATTCTGGCTACACCACGTGTTAGAGAATTCTTTCTTAACTTAACAACTGGAGTTATCCACTTTTTCGGTATTACGGCCGAACAATTAAGTTTTTACTGCCAAAAATTCGCCGTTTTTGCGCGCAGCATTACATAACTTTCCGTTGGCACATGGGCACCAATAATTATTCAAATTTGGCGCTGTTCCGGGAAATCAGTTAATAACAATCATTGGCCTTAATTACCAGTTCAGAATTAACATTGACAAATCTAATAGTATTTTATTATTGGACTCACCATCGAGTAATTGTGTCATTTATCTATATTGAAAGAAAATTATTCATTTATCTCATTTTCATTTCTTGCTTCTCACCCTTCTTGAAAAAAAATTGCATATGATTATTATTATTGTTGTTATTATTATTATTGTTATTTTTTGATTCAGCTCCGATCTACCATCTCGTAAATTATTAGGACACGAATAACTGATAAAGAATGTGTACAAGTTTACGAGTATATTCCATTATTTTATTTTATTTTTTTGTCTAACACAAAATAAAAATTGGTGTTCAAAAACCACGTTTTTCGCCCGTACCCTGCATGGTATGTACGATCCAGTTTTCTGTCGCATCTAGCGCTCATAATAATTATATTGCATTACATTTTGAAATAATTGATACAATTTCTATTTATAGTTCATTTTGTATTTCATGTATTCGATTCTATTATCATATAATACCAACACTTTCAGGTTACTAGTTTTAATGATCACTTCCCTATGGAAAAAATCTTTAGATTCTGACAACATATTTTCTTTAATTATCTACCTCCCCAGCGATCTTATTATTATTGGTTTGTGGTTTTTTAAATGAGAATGCAATTGATCATGTCACACTATCTTTCGATGTTATGGAAACTATTGGAGATGAAGGACAAAACTAATTGTATTTTCCAAAAAACATAATGCCTATGAATGTATGGCTTATAAATGTATGCATATAAAAGTGAGGACGAAGGCTATTTTATAAAAAGTCCTCTCTTCATTTGATGATGAAATCTTAATCACGTTTTTCTTCTAGTTTCCCAGATCCTTCGGGCGGATACTGAAAAGCCCCTTATTTTGCTTTTGGACATAAATGTAACTTCTGAAATATAATCTGTGCACGTCTTTAAAATTCAGTGGAAAAAACAGCTATTGGAATTATCATCTCCATATTGTATAATGAAAAAAATGATCAGTGGCGAGCGTGAGGTTAATTTTTGGATAAGCTGAGTCACGAACATATTGTAAAAACACATATTTGTACTTAATTTATGAAATATCGAATATTTAGAAGATAGAGATCAAAAGACTACAAATTTAATGATACAAATTTAATAATTTCAATCATGCAACAATACTCAGATCAAGAATAAGCCTACTGCAGAATTGAAAAAAAATTGTAAATGGTTATGCTTATTTATAATAGATGTATACTCCTTGTTTGTACAGTTTTTTGTAAATTAATTCTAAATACCTGGTTTTCTTCAGAAAAAATTCAACGCTTTCTTTAAACATATCATCTTGCGAACACGTACACGAAATTTTCTTTTCTATTAAAATAGTAGCCAAGTTGAAGAGCGTTATTTGACTTAGAATTACGTTAATGAGTTTTAATTGTTTCAGAGTGCTCATTGTCAATGAGACACAGCGACATGCAGTTGCTGGTTAACGACATTTCACTTGTAACCTACACACGCATACGCTATTCAGTTAACTTACGAAATGAAATTACACTGATCAGATCCTGTTTGATCTTTCCAGAATACAATACTACTGGGGGATTCACACGCCGCGATAACCAACCCATAAATGCTTGAAATCAACGCTTTTTTAAATGATCTTGTTTTATTAAAAGTTAAACCAATGCTAAATGATGTGGGAGAAAGAGTTAACATTCTCAATATTGTACTTAATGAATTGGCGACAGAGGATACTAATACTGAAATTTGGAATAAATAATGTATTTACTTTTGTTAGTAGTGATATTTGAAGTTGCTCAATGACCTCTAGTGGACATTTCCGGAAGTTCCACGCAAACTTGTGGTGAAGAGAGCGCCTGCCGGCAGGAGTTTAAATTACTTAGCCAGTTGCAAGGCCGGCCTACCCTTCTGGCCGAATAACCGGGCCAGCTTCTCAATGCGCATGCGCGCTCACTTCCCGCGCCCCGTCCCTTGCCCA
Source organism: Acheta domesticus (assembly GCA_031308135.1). NCBI lineage: Eukaryota > Metazoa > Arthropoda > Insecta > Orthoptera > Gryllidae > Acheta > Acheta domesticus. The sequence continues at coordinate 27,321,007 of JAHLJT010008446.1, forward strand.
CAAACTGTCTTCCAGTGGTAAGCGGAACGGCCTCAGCCTCACTCCCCAGCCTGCCCGATGCACCGGGCGGCGACAAAGACACTTCGCATTGAATGCGCATAAGAACAGAAAAATGAACTTGGTGCGCGTACTTTACGGCATAAATTGGCTAAAATAACATTATAAATTGACAATTTTTCTTTTTTTGGTGAAGATATATTTCCCGCCGTCTTCAAGATTCTTAGGGATAGCTCAGCTTACTCTGCCTACCCTGACGCTTCGCCACTGAAAATGATAAAGATTTAAATAAAAGTAAAACTGAGAATTTCTTTTTGTTTCGAAACTAAAAGATATAAAAGCATAGTTCTTTGTTTTGCACTCAGTAATTTGTGTATACCTTAGGGTCTGTCATCGTTATGCTACGAAAATCAAAATGAAAATACAAAAGAAAATTGTTTGAATGGTGTATTTGCCAAAACGAGTTATTTTTAAAAGCCACGTCTTTATAAATTGTCGTGTGAAGAGTTCAGAAGTTTCGCATGAGGTTGTAATACGAGTCCTTTGACATCAAAAGTTGTGAATTATTGCACCGTGAAAACGCAACTTAATATTTTGGAAAACTCCTAACACCTGTAATTATTACTGAAAGTATAGTTATGCATAATTTTTATCAACAGTCTTTAATTTACAAAGAAGTTTTGGCAAAGATGATATTTACGCAGCGATCTACACACCAGTCTATAAATACTCATATAAATCATCAAACGTTTAGTTTTTCTCAATGTTTTCCGACAATTAATTCATCAATATTGCATTGGTTAGTGGTCGTTCATAAAAAGTGGTTCAAACATGTCGAATAAATCTATCTATTCTAGTAGTTATCTGCTACACGTGATAGAACAATTAATTTATGACACGTGTTTCCTAATTTGCTAATGATCATTGATGAATCCTCCATTGCTAATGAGAAAAAATATATAGTTCCGTTTAAAAAATCAAATATGATTCAATTTCTAGAAAGCAAAAAATATTTCAAATAATATCTCTACTTATATTACTTGCCCCATGATTCCGAATTGTTGATCGAAAACTGCACTTCCGTATCGTGAGCCGTTTAGAAATTGTGGAGGTGGCGCACAATTGTTTGGACACTGTATAGGAACCAGATTTATCCACTTAAGCCACTTTCTTTTACCAGGGTCCGGCAATACGTTTTTTGTCAATAATTCGCCATTTCCGACTTCTGGTTCTTAGATAGTAGAGGGAGAAACGAACAAAAAAGACGAGATGAAAGAGAAAGAAAAGAGTGGTTGAAACGGAAATAAAAACTAATAGTGCTGGAACAGAGGAGTTGGAAAAGAATACCTGTACAACAGAAGCAGTCTATAACTATTTTTACGCGAACCTAACAATATTAAAATTCGACAGATTGTCAACGGTATAAATTGAAAGGAACATATAAGTTCGTGATGAATTATTTCCAAAAGTGTCAAACTGATTTTAAAGAACTTGGTAGGGGTCTCAGTGTCCTTATCACCGCAATCAAAGATTAATAATTTATCTTCATGAATCATTCTCTTTTAGTGGAAACGCAAAAAAGATAAAAAATAAAAGAGCCCCAAAACATATCTCCCAACAATCGTGAAATGGCTGCTAATCATTTCGATATAAACATATCAGCAATACTCGTAATACAGTGCGGTGAAGTGAAGTGTGGTGGAGTGCTACGAAAGCTCGCACCGTGAAATGTTCACGTTAATTTGTAAAGTTGGTAAATTTTGTAAAACTGTTAATTTATGTAATGTTAAATTAGTGTATTCTGCCACCAAGTCCTCAAACTTAATTGCAGAATTAGTAATAAATCTAATCTAATAATACAGCACTCTCTTTAGGGAAATTGAGCCAAAATAACTGGTAGCATTACTGAACAAGAACTGCGTTGTGCGATGAGTCGCTGCCTCTTCCCCTCTTCTGCTCCCCTCCGCCATTCCCCTCCTCACCACCCCTCACCGCAACAGCTCTCGCCCCTCTGCGCTTCCGCCGAAGTGCGGAAGGGGTCGCCGTTTTGCTGGCCATTTGCACGTTGGCTGCGACAGCGCGAGGTGAAGGCGACTGGCGTTGCAACGGCTCCGAAGGAACGCCGAATAGCCCTCGGAGTTGAGAACATTTCCCCAGGTAAGGAAAGCAATTGCATTTGTTTTAACGGAAAGTTACATAAATCATGTAAAAATTTCTAAAGCAGTATATACGTTCAGTGCTTCGGTGAACTCGTTGTGCTAATAACTTATATGCGCAATTCGTTACGTTTAGGTTTCAGAGATAATTTAAATTGCGTATTCTAAATTTTAAAAAGGTTTTGATTCTTCTCCGTCACCCCGCCAGACGCTGTGATTTTTATAAGACTTCAGCCGCAGATAGGTCTTCGCAAACGCACAATGTTCAAATTTTGACGTATTTTTGATTTTAGAAAGAAACTTGTCCAAAATCACATTTATCACTGGCACCATCAGCCGTTAGACGGACGTACTTTACTGTTAGTGGTTCATTCCGTTGTAAATCCGTTAGAAAATTCACGTGGTGACCTAAGTAGTAATGGTGAAATGCACTTCTAATTGTAACTATGCGTTTTCGAAAAGTCTTCATTGGCACATGCTCTTGGTGCGGTAAATCTTAGCGAGTGAGAAGTAACTATTTTCTATCGTCTGATGCATCTTCCGATATTCAACAAGACTCCTTAAGGTCCTATAAAATTTCGAAGGGGCGAAATGGACTATTGCGGGATCGATAGCCAAATATGCACTAGCAACCGATTGTATTATTAGGACAAAGATTTGTTAATAAAAATATAATGGTAATGATTGAGGTTTTTGGATATGAGAATGAAACGGCTTAACAATAAATTAAAATGTCGTTCATCTCGTGAAAATTCGGATTGCAGTAATAAAAATCAAATCTTTGTGTATTATAATTTGATTTTTGACAATTTTTAATTTTTTTTTGAAATATAAAGAAAAAATGTAGAAGTGATCATACAAACTTCATGCATGTAATGTATTTTTTTCAAAATTGTTTGTCGTTAGTTGCTTTTTGAAATTTTGTGTACAGAATGTATCAAGTGTATTAGATAGGAAGAATAGGTAAGAAAGCCGATGAAGCAAGCCCTCTTTATAAAAAAGTTGATGAAATAAACTAGTTGGGAGTCCCTGTTATGTTTTAATTTCTTAATTGTTTATAGGAAGATTTATCTGCAGTGGAGTCTGTGAAGGAGGAACATATTTCATTAAATGTTTAAAAGTAATATTAAGTCATTGTAACGTTCTGAAAAATGGTTAGAAATTTTCCTGGCGAAGCTGTTTCCTTCCAGCACTGCTGGCGGCAGAGGAGGGAGCTGGCCTTCCCGGCCCGGTCAGTTTGCGGGAAAGGAGGGAAGAGGGGGTAATTGTGGCAAGGTTGGGAGCAAACTGTTCCTGGTAGAAATTACACAAACTGCTTATGTGACTGACAGTGTTACCCTTTGAGATTTGCGAGAATCGTTGATTAATTGAAATCGTTGTACGAGCAAGGTAGCACTTCAAAAAGTTTTATGTAAAATGACAAATAATGGTTGAAGAGGTTTCTGAAACACTTGCAGGTAATTTCTGTTCAGTCCAGATAATTTCATAGTTCTTTACTGTTAAAAATCATCCTTCTTTAAATGCAATCAACGGATTCGAACATACAGAACAAATGTTAGTTTTACTTTGAAAACAAATTTTGTAGTTTTACAGCAAATTATTGCTGGAATAGATTTAAAATGTTCGTGGCATTTAATACGATGCAGACGGCATAGAGGAAAAAAAGGGCCGTGCATCAACAAGAGGTTTAAAAACCGTCCAAACAACGGTAAATAAGCATTATTTCAAGGATATCATTTTTGAAAAACGCAGATTGTTGTGATATTGTCGAATAATTGCTTCTGCCTCCACACCCTACTTTCCTAGCAAAAGTTATCACGCAGCGAAAGATGCTGCTCTCCAAGGTGAGCGTCGCGAGTGGCGCTGACAAGCGAACATTGTCAAATTAAACTTGTCAAATGTCAAATTTGTCAAATAAAAAAATCAAGAACCCACACCATTGCATCCGCCAGAGAAAAAAAATCTAAAACTTTACCACTCACGAAGACCGCATTCACGAGATGTGCTAAATGCGCATAATTAGAGGCGTCAAACATCTGAAGGTCGTCAATTTGTCAGCAGCCGTCGTGGCCTCGCCCCAGCGCTGAGGCAGTGGGAGCGGGACGGGGCAGCTAGTTCCCTGCCTCACTCCTGCCCAGCGTTGCCAGCTACGTTAACACTTAATTAGAATGCAGTTTTCTTTTGCCACAGGGGCATACAATGTTTTGCAACGCATTGAAAATTGTTTCCATGAACTTTTGTAGGTATGCTGTTTGTCCAATTTTACATGTGTTGTAAACTTTTCAGTTAAGTTTTTTTGTTGGAAATTTTATTTTGTAATTTATAATTGCGAGGGGAAGAAAATTTTAAAACTTGCCCATTTCCGTTTTGTAGTATTGCTTCTGTTTCCGAATGATAATTTCGGGTATTTGTCTATTACGATTTGGTAGTTGTTTCAAACGTTCTCATGCTGGTAAGATAGACACCAATTTATAGTTATGAGAATGCTAGAGTCTTTTTCTGGAAACTTTATTTGGTGCGATGTAGTAAATAAAGCAAATAATTATCATTCTCAATTAATTCCAAATATCATCCGTGCACTAAATGCTTGTAAAATATTACGTTTGGGGTCAATAAAGGACCCCAAACAGAATCGACGTATTGGAGGAAGAGTCGAAGGGTTAATGTAAAAAGAACTGACTACCAATAACAAAAATCAATATTTGAATGGGAAAGAAAACATCTACGTCTTATTATGAATATTTCGTGTATCGCGTAAATTTAAAGAACACATCGTTCTTGGACTGCAATAGTGGCACAACTCAAATCTGGTATTGAGAAAAGTTTGAAGTTTCTCCTTCTATTGAAATGAATCATTTTTGCTTCACCCTTTTGCAATTTGTAGATGTAATATGAAATACTGCTGTTGATGCTGGAAGGTTTAAAATTCTGGAGAATACATTATCTGAAATATCTCAAACTAGCATGTATTATAATGCTCCAACTCTTTTTTTTTATACTCCATTTATGCTCGTACTTTGCTTTAGGCATCTTGCAGTAAAGCTTTCTTTCATAGAATCGTAAGAGGCATTTTTAAAATAACACAAGTTAATAATTCTCTTCCAGTTATACGTCATCAGCTCTTAATATATTCCACGGTGTAAGAGATACAGGTGTGTTCACTCCGTCTAAAACTGAAGCTTATGCGAGGATAGTGCTCAGTTCTCGCATATAAGCACTGCGATCTTTGGGTCTCATTTGGCAAGGTCGTGATTTGTCGTGATCCATTCGACAGCTCTGTGACCAGCTGATAACTTATTTCAAGTCGGCGATTTGTCGCTTCGCGGTGGAATTGGTCAAGTCCAAAGCGAACAGTTACGAAAATGGTTAGGAAATCTATAAAACTGTGTAATAACAACACTTTAAGCTGTCATAAGATGTATATCTTACACCGTGAGCCAAACCGATCGTGCACACCGTACGAACAAGCGAGGAACTAGCCTCAAACTGGCTTCAGAAAATTTGCCCTAGCGGCTAGTTGACTCCTATATATCTTACACCGTGTTTCTCATTTGAGATTTATAATTAAGATTCGTTCACAAAATTCATATGAAAGGTGTCATGCTACAAAACTTCCATTTTTAAATATTTTCATTTTACCTGAATTTCTAAAACGTAAGTTCTTTTGAAACGGATATTGTCTGAAAATGTTCGAATTTATGTATTTCTTACACAATTTATCTGTACTCCAAATTTTCAGAGCCGTAAGTACTTTAAAGAATATATTAAGCGTACGGGAATTTTTGATTCGTAGAGCAAAGATTGAAAGATTTGTTACAAAGACAATGAACGTAAAATAATTTAACAATCAAATGTCTGTTCATTATGTTGAAAATACACATTACGGCTATATATTGTTTTCTTGTAAATTCTGACAAATGTAGGGCCCCTATTGACACGCACAGGATACGCTCATTCGCCGTTCTGTCTTTTATTTATTTATTTATTTATTTATTTACGTCAAAAACAGTTAAAAACTGCGTATGACGAGCTATGGGGAGAAGTGAATTTTGTGCACGTTTTCATAATTCTGTGGTCTCTATCCTAAACCATATTCTAGTCGAATTTTGAATACAGAAAAGAGTTTTTTTTCGAGTTTTGTTGACAAAATATTCGCTCCTATATAATAAAATATATTTTCAAAGGTAAATTAGCTATAAATTTCTGCCCTGAACCCTCATGTTCTTCATGAAAGAATAATACTTTTTGCCGCGATAATATGAAAAACGATAATTTGAATAACTATATTTCCCACTGAAATTCAGAAGACGTGCACAAATAATGAAGTTACATTTATGTCCAGAAGCAAAACAAGGGACCATCTCAGCATTTGCTCAAGGATCAGGGAAACTGGACGAAAAAACCTGATCGAGATGGGGGCCATCAACCCAGAAACTGTGGTACAATACTTGTTACAGGTTCTTTAGAATTATACAGTCCAAATGATAAATAATTACATTAACTATCATTGTTAAAATTAATTCTACTTTCCTTTTTGATGCTCGGTATAGTCTCGAATTGTATAGAAACAGTTATGCAGCAGAAAAGATTTACTTGGGACTTAAACTTTTCTATGGAATTTAATCGTTTAATGTCTTCTGGCAAAGTGTTGTAGAGTAATGTACATGAATTGTATGTGAATTTTTTGTAGTGAGCTGTTGATACTGCCACCTGGTGAATATGATTACAACGTCGTGTGTTATACTTATAGACATCGGCGTTTGCTGAAAATATATTCCCGTCCTTAAGTAAGTCATTTTGACAAAAACTACTGATTCGTAAATCAGGAGACAAGGTAATGGTAAAATTCCTAGATTAATAAAGAGTGACTTCCAAGAATCACGTGGGTTGGATTTGCTTATTATTCGTACAATTTTTTTGTAATCTGAAAGTCTGTGAGCTATAAGATGTGTTTCCCCAAAATATTATGCTCAGGCGGGAGTGAACATTGGCAAAATATACACAACGAGCTGTATGAAGGCTGACGGAATTTGAAAGAATTCTGAACGCGTAGCATAATGAACTTAATTTTGTGTTCAATTCATTTAAGTGGGCATTCCATTTGAGGTCTGACTGAATTGACAGACCTAAAAATTTTGTTACATTAATATCAGTCAATGGCACACCGTTCATTTTCAATGGAGTACAGAATTTTTTATTCGATATGGAAAACTGCATTGAAACAGTTTTATTTTCATTTACTTTTAATTTGTTATTACGGAACCAATTTGAAACGTCTGATATTGTACTATTTACGGTTTCTTTGTTGCAAAGAATATTTGTATCATCCGCAAAGAGAACTGTTCTTCCGTTCCGAATCGCTAAGGGCATGTCATTTACGTATAATAGGAAGAGAATAGGGCCTAAAATCGATCCTTGCGGGACTCCACGTACAATTGGCAAAGAACCGGAAAGGTGTGTACATAAAGTTCCATCATTCCAGTAAGGTATTTCTACTCTCTGAGATCGTTGTTTAAGGTACGAACATAGCCAATCTAGAGCAATACCACGGATTCCATACGAAGGTAATTTTGAAAGTAAAATGTTATGATCAATGACGTCAAAAGCTTTTGAAAGATCTAAAAATATTCCAATAGTTGCTTCGTTTTGATCCAATGATGAGGCAACATCCTTAAGAAAAGAAAAAATGGCTGTTTCCGTAGATTTTGATTTCCGGAATCCATGTTGGCAATTTGAAAACGCGTCGTGTTTATTGAGAAAGGTTTCCATTCGCACATAAAAAAGTCTCTCTAATATTTTTGAAAAAACTGACAAAAGAGAAATTGGCCGATAATTTTGAACTTCATTTTTGTTGCCTTTTTGAAGAGCGGCTTAATCTTAGCTGTTTTAAAAATATCTGGAAAAATTCCGGTGCATAAGGATGCATTAAATATGTGAGTTAACGGGTGTATAATGGCTGGCGCGCACGTCTTTAACAAACAATCCGGAAATTCATCTAAACCGGCCGAATATTTATTTTTTAATTTACCGATTATTTTGAGAATTTCATAGGAAGAGGTTTCGGAAACGAACATAGTGTCTAAAACTTTTAGGGAAACGTCAGATGTTGAATTTTGTGGCTGAAAACCCTTAGTGAGATCGACAGCAATTCTCGAAAAGTATTGGTTAAAGAGACTAGCCACTGTTGCCGGATCGTTCACATCTCTATCGTTATCTTTTAAAACAACATTCTCTATAAGGTTTCTAGTTGGTTTGGTCGCATTTTTTACTATATCCCACATTGATTTTGTTTTGTTATTTGAGTTCAAAATATCCTGATCGTGTTTCATGATTTTAGCCTGCCTTACGACTTTTCTTAACAATGATTTGTATTTTTTATAGTACAGGAGGAAATCTTGAGATACGTTATGATGCTTAGAAATGAAAGAAAGAATTCGTTTGTTTTTACATGATGTTCTGATCCCTTGTGTTATCCAAGAATTGTTTTTGCGTGAAATATTTAATTTTCTTTTCTGAAGAGGAAAGCAAGTGTTAAAATGAAATGAAAGCGTTGAAAAAAAAGAATATTTATCGTTTGTATCAATAGTATTATAAACTGCGTCCCATGACTCCTGCAGCAAGTAATCAATGAATAATTTTATTTTACTTTTAGAAAACACTCTACTCATACGTGTATTATTTATTGTGTCATTGTTCGCATTTCGTATAATGGTAAGAATTTGTGCGTCGTGGTCACTGTATCCTAAATCTTTTGTTTCAATTTCATGTCGAGTAGTGGTTTTGTTAATTATAATTTGATCGATTGCCTTCTTTGAATTTACTGTGATCCGTGTAGGTACTTTTATTGTAATATCTAAATTGAAGGAATTAATTAAGTTAAGGAACTGCTCTTTCTCGCAAGATTCGACCAGAAAATCAATGTTAAAATCTCCACATACAACAATGGATTCAAAAGAGCGATTGATGACTTTGATAAGTGTTATCTCTAGTTTTTCTAAGAACAAAATGTAATCTGCAGCTCTCTTTGTTGGAGGCCTGTAGATGCAAAGCAATATCATTTTTAGCACAGGAAGATGTACAACAGAAATTTCAAAAACATTTTCAACGGCATACTCATTGAATTCCGTCAAGGAGATAGAATCAATATTATTTTTAACGTAAATACAAGAACCTCCATATGCCGGACTTTTATGAGATTCTCTTTTTCTACAATAATAGCCTGCGAGGTAAAAGTTTGGAATTTGGAAAATGCTAAGTTCATTAGGAGATAACCAATGTTCTGTAAAGCAAAGAACATCCATTTGATTTAAATCGCTCTGTAGAGCTGCCTCGATAAACTCAGTTTTATTTGAAAGGGATTGAACATTATGGTGCAATATCTTTATTTTTTGCAAGTACCTACACGAATGTTTTTCTGCTGCATCTGACTGTAGTTGCTATATATTTACTCCATTTTTACCTCGAGTGCGTGGTCGAAGGTTGTAATGTGTCCCAGCAGTCACAGGTTGTGAGGAAATAGAGGCGTCATTGGTAGTGGGAATGGAAGAAACGGGAGTAGGTTCACAGGAGGGGGTAAGAGGGTTCAGAATAAGGGTGGGGGGTGGGGAACGTAAGGAAGGTGAAAGGGATGGATTTTTGGCAGGAGGCTGCGTAGGACTGGAGTTGATGATGTATTGTGCAAGCTTTTCACCGACTGCATGTTTTCCAGCAAGGTTCATGTGGAGACCGTGCCGGGTGAAGTGTTTTACTGAGAGGAAATTCATTTCAAAAAGTGTTACATCTGTTTCTCTCAGTTGCAGTTTTAGTTGTTGGTTTGCGTGCTTAATCTCGCTGCAGAGTGTTGGCCTGTTGTACCAGAAGGGCAGAGTCGAGACTACAATGTTAGTATTTTGGGCGGCACATTGTAATTTGTTTACATGTTGTTCAGGTGTAAAGTTACCGCCCAAATTGTCATTCTGCCCTTCGATGATAAAGACTGTGTCCTGATTGGTCATTGTCTTCGTGCGAGTGTCCAACTCTGCAGTCACGTCTGCAAACCTCCCGTTAGGTTTAAAAATAGACGAGACTGAGTAGTTGGGGGGTAACTTCCTACTGAGAATGGAGGAAAGATGGCGACCATGGCTGTCAGCAAAAATAAGTACCTGATTTTTAGGCTCAGTAGGAATGGCTTTGTTTTCAAGTGGGCTAGGATGCGAAGCTTTACGTGTTTTGGTTTTGACACGCTTCCTAGCCTGTTTGCGTTGGTTTGTGCATGTATTTGTCGATGGAAGGGAAGGGTTGTGAGGATCAGGAAGGCGAGGAAAATCTGTTTCATAATCTAAAACACTAAATCTGTTTTGAATTGCGACTGGATGTGGTGTCTGTGTCTTCTGTGCAATCACGGGTGCACGGTTGGGGAAATTCGCAGTGTTGCCTACTTGTGCCCAACCGTCATTGTAGAGAACGACCTCTTCCAGCCTTCGGATATGTTTATCTAAATTACTGTTTACGTGTGTGAAGGCTTTCAGAAGGTCGGCTTTGAGGGTGTAGAGAGTAAAAAGAGTAGAACGAACAGTAGCCATGTCACGAATGCGTGTTAAAGTACGTGATAAAATTGGAATAAATACAAGAAAACTCAGATAAAAGCAACAGTCACCTAGCATAATATTTTAAAAGTGTACGATTTATGTGTATTCGATAAATTAAAAATTAAGATTCGATTCAAGAAAGAGAAGGTATGCTAACTACAAAATCTATTGAAAACTAGTACTTACGAAATTTGGCAATGCGGTTGCGTATTTCCGTTCACTTAAGCTGCAACTGTTTAATACAATGTCGACTATACTTTACCGTAAATAGATAAAGATATTAGATGAAATTTGTCTTCAAAATATTGAATAAGATTTGAAACAAATTCAAAACAACTCGATACACCGTCCTCGTAACGTTCAAATTAACTGAATAATCACTCGCCACAAAAATAAAATAAACTGAATAGTCACTCGTCACAAAAATAGAATAAATATTTCAGTAATTAAGTTAAAACAGTGATATAAAATCGAAAATAAACTGATCTGTTTATAGATTTTGACACTTGATCACCAACTTGTAATTCTGAAGTTCGTTAAGGTTCGTGTAATATTTAAAATTCGTTAGCTGTTGGTTAGTCTTGGTTAGAGCAAAAAACCAGCCAAAATTATATTTCCAGCTAATCTGCAACAAGTAATGAAAGCACTTAAACACACAAAATGCAGTCAGATCGCTAAAAATAGTAGATAAATCGCAAAAAATCAAGAGCACAACCAGATGCGTCAGTCTCAAAAGATGGCGTCAACCAGTGTCTAGTGTTGTAAGTGGCACAAATATAGGACTCCTCACGATTCCATTTAAAGTTAAACGTAATTTACATACGAGCTGTTGTTGAAATAACTGGCAAAAAATAGGAATTTTACTGGACGGAGGACATGTTAAATATAGGACGGTTGACGTCAATGAAGGACGGTTGGCGCCCGTACTTCTGCCTTTCTGGAAACTTAATATTTTTGCAATCTGTGCAAACATTTCTTAACGCTGCAAATATTTATTGTAAATATTCTTAACCCTAGATTAGAAAGCCGTTGTCTGTCAGACGGCGTAACTAGTGCCAAAATCTTCCCCCACTCCCCTTTCCCTCTGTTTCCTAATCTGTGTACCATCATTGTTCGACTAGCCAGGGAAATACACGCAACCTTTTGCGCGAGCCTATTCTCGGTGTACGCCAACACGCGGCGGCCAGTAACTACACCTTTGTAATTACGTCAGTTTTTTGGCGCTATATTGCCTAATCTTTTGAATAGTGAATTCGAAAATGAAACATGAATACCTTGTCTTGTAGCATTTAATTGTTCTGAACATTCAGCAATCATAATGGCAATACTGCTGAGGGTTGTTAAAAACCATGTGTGGACAGGACCAAGCAAATGTGTGCTGAGAGTAAAGTTATTTAGGCGTATCTATAAAAACCTCTAAAATGTATTTCGTAACTTCAAATCGCTAAATTTTGTTTCATTGTAAAAATGAGTTTTTCTATATTTTCAGCAAAAGTAGTGTCAGACTACGCCTTTGTAATAACGCTTGGTACAGGTCACCTTTAAAAACTGAAAGTATTGCTAATAATATAAACAAAGGGATTTTTAGTGATATTTAGGATATAGATATATCTTTGCTTAGATATCCCTAACAGAACAGAAATGTGCTCTTCGAAAAAGAGAAAAATACATGCTCTTGTAGAAAAATTTTCCTTTTTGTAGTCTCCTGGAAATATTTGACATCGGCTCATTACCCTATTCATGATTTTTCTTTTTAATTTTCAAAACCAGTAAACTCAGTAAATCAGTTCACTCTGTCACTTGCTTTACACTGCGCAGCCGTTCAGCTAATCTGAAAAGTTTAAAACTCAGATTCCTGTCAAGTTGCGGCACATATAAACTGAAAAGGTTGATGCATTTAGAATTACGAAAGAATAAAAGCCAGCCACCTTAGTCACGTTTCGAATACTTAACTCCTTGTAAATTCCATGCATTTCAAATACGCCAGCCTTAGTCGTTATTAGTTACCTTTATTACTGTTAATTACCCAAGACATTTCCTTTTATTAATGTTCATTCTTCACCTATTGAAAGCATACTCTACGTATTCAATTCCGGGCCCCTCTAAATGCTGTCTCTTTCTGCAACATGTTCGTGATGGATTTAATTAAAATATACTTAATATGTATTTCAGTTCAACCATAATTCAAATGTAAACTAGAAGTTACAAAAATCGATTGAATAGTAAATTGATTGTATAGTAATACAATATAGTACACAAATAGTGAATACTCATTTGGAATTATCGAGTGTTCCACAAGGCTTTGCAGCGGGTGTACTGGAATCTGTCTCAGAACGTTCATTCCTCAACCCCAGTTTTGAAAAGGCCACCCTTACAAAGCAATAATATAACTAGGTAAAATATACGAAGGAATTAAGAACAAATCCCGCGCGGCCATCAAATGAATTGATCTGGGTCTTGAGACCCGGCGCGAGGTCTGACAGGTTATATTCTATTAAGAACTATTAGAATTAATTTTAATAACTACATTCCTATTTTTAATGGAAAGTTTTATTATTTTAAAATTTTTCACATAGATTTAACTTCGTATTTGCTTAAAGCAAGTTTCGACCCAGTTTTGTTACTGATATTCAGGTACTGATATTTTTCTAATTTTTGAAAATTACAAAACTCATCAATTACATATTAGTTTTTGAAATTTTGTAATCTACAAACAAACGATATAAAAATAAAAAATACATTAAACTCATAATTTGGTATGTTTATATTTATTTACATCAAAAAGTTACCTCTGACGAGCTATGGGGGAAGTGAATTCTGTGCAAGTTTTCATAATTCTGTGATCTCTCTTCTAAGCCATATTGTAGTCGAATTACATTTTTTCCTACAGCAGCCTAAGAAATTCCTAAGAAATTAAAGAAAGAAACTGGATCAAATTGGCTGCTTAAGGTTTATAACAATACTTCCCGGAGGAGTGAAATTTTCTAAATCTATATTGGCAATATGAACAAGCTTATTTCTTCCTGAGAAACTTGTGAATTCATAGAACAATTGCTGTGATATTTTAAAGAGACGAATTGTACGAAAATTATCAATTTTGTTTCAGGTTTTGAAAAATGGCTTAAGGCTGTTTTGAATATATCTGGAAATATTTCTGTGCATGAAGAAGCATTGGAGATGAACTACGGAGAGGTAGGTAGACCACAAATACAATAAACAATCTGGGAATGCAATTAAACTAGCCGAATATTCATTTTGTAATTTAGACTATTCAGGATTTCATTGTGGCAAAGTGTCAAATGTTTTGGGTGTGATGTTGAAATGTTGGGCTATGGACCGTTTGTGAGGTAAAATTCGTTCCTCAAAAAGAGTACCATGAATTGACAGATGATCGTTGATAGTTGTTCGTTCGTTATCCTTTAAAAGATTACGAAAACCTTTCGAATTTTTTGTACAGCGTTTTTATAATTTATATCCCGCTTTCCTTTTTTAATTTGCATTCAAAATATCCAGATTTTTTACGATTTTTGTCTGCACTATTACGTCCGAGAATTTGAAATACGAGCGCTGTGTGCACGTGTTCCGGCGAGGATAAGATGACTGTAAACCACGAGGTTCGGTCAACCCAGCCCCACGCAACTGATAAGTTTGGGACGTTGTAGTGACGTACTTGCTTCCTAGTGAAATTGAAATTTCACTCAAGCAAACCTGTTACGAAGAGATCCCCCTGCACTCTCCTATACACATTTTCACATCGTGAAGGCATAATTTCTTATGGACAAGGTTATTCTTACGGAAGGGTCTCGTCCACTGTTGCCAAGTTGTGTTGTTGCAAAGTAAAGAAATGTCTTGTAGAAAAAATGACCAGGGACACGATGGTAATCCTGAAAAACGCCATTCATTAGCTTTTTAAATAAAATAATAAAAATGCTGAATATCTGCGGCACTGACTTTTTAAACAGCTCTTTGAGGCCGTTAAAACCTATCCATAAATTGGTGGAATTATTTTGGAAGAAAATCGATAAAATATTTCAGTTACTTCATCTGAGGGAGATGCTTTAATTTTATCAAGATGTTAGAATGTCTCTTTAAAAAAGGAGTTGTCAAGGAAGACGTGTGAATTTTTAATTTGTGCTTTAAAATACATCGAGAAATTTTCGTTCTTTAAGTCCAATTACAAACTTCCAGCGTGAACATTTTGAGTAAAATGATGAAATTATTTTCTATCATCACCCCAAGGTCTTCTGATGCATTACTTTGATGTTTTTGATGTTTGTTTTGAAGTCGAGCCGCGCGTGACGGGGGACGACGACGTGAGGCTGGACGAAAGGACAAGGCGGAGGCGCTGGAGGTGTCGCCCGTAGGGCTGAAAGGCAGTATTTGTTTATATGTCATCAGCGGAAGGGACCTTCCATATCTATTTTTGTTGAGGGCCAGAATTTAAAAAAAAAGAAAACGAACAATGAATTTAGAAAATCATTATTTTAGAAACATAAAAATATTTGAAAAATGTTTGTTCCCGAGTTATAGAAAATCAATTTTCAACTGTAAATGAACTACAAGCAAAAGGAGTGCTCAACAAAACGTGCGCACAGTGAAGCTACATTTACGTCCAGAGGCAAAACAAAGGGCCATCTCAGTATTTGCTCAATGGATCAGGGAAACTAGACAAAAACCTCATCGAGATGGGGGTCATTGACCCGGAAGCTGAAGTACATTACTTGTTACAGGCGTATTAAATATTTTTTTTAAAACGTATATCAATACTAGTGATCATCAGATCGCTTATTGATAGAAATTTGATTTGAATGTGAAAAGCGAAAAAAAAAGAAACGATAGAAAGAAATGATGCAATGTCCCGATACTCAAGACTACGAGAAATGCGGTAGTTCAGGAGTATGAAAAGGAACATGGTGTACTACGATGAAAGTTGGATAAATGTTCGTCGTAGTATTTCGTTTATCCTGCAAGTATTAAGCTATATTTGACAACAATGTACGATCTTTTTTTTTCATTTTATAACATAAAAATGGTCCCTTTGAATTAGATATTAAATAAATAGCTAATAAAACTATTACGACTATACTAATAAGAACAATAGTAATAAGAATAATACACGTTTTCAGTAGATGCATATATTGATAAAGGTAGCTGTGATTTTGACGATTCTGGAGCGAGCGGACAAGCGAGTGTCACGTCGGGAACAATGCGCGGATTCTCCATAAGATTCATTGTGCCTTTACAACGTGAAAAGCAGTATAGGTCCTCCAGCTAGTGTGCATTTGAGTTGAAATTTCACATAAAAAGCTTGAAATTAATTAACGATAGTCTGTGTCCATGTTCATAAAAACGTACAATATTTTGATCTGTCAATTAACCAAGTAACTTGTATTCAATACCTCAATTTTAACAACCCTCAATTTTTACAATCATAACTCAATTTTGTAGAATAAAATCATGAATGTTATAACTACCAATCGATTTTACAAGAAAATGCGATACTGGTAGTAAGCTTGTACTTTTTTAAATTAGTAGACGGTTTGGTTGAGGTGAATAATAGGAAAATATTTTTATTTTAAAAATGTTAGTAAAAGAACGACTATACTCAGGATGCTGGAGAAGCGTGAACTTACTGTACTGAAATTTACTGCTTCAACTGCAATTTTCGTTGACAAGTGACCTCCAACGTTCAGCCTACAAATTGAAAATGTAAGGTGGTTTATCTATCTGAAACGGAAATTCTGTACTGAAGGGCATTTGTGTTATTCTTGAAGGCGATGCTTTCGGACATTGGCGTATATTATGTTTCCTTTTCTTTGTGAACAATTCTATTTTGCATTCGTTTCTTGTAAGTGTGGAATCTTGTATAATATGGCCACAGCTACTAGGATTCGTGGCCAACCCAAAGAATTAAAATTTATTATTAACATTACTTATAACACTGGCCGACATTTTCAAACTTTTGAAAAGTTACAGAAACAAAACTCACTGATTCTGACCAATTTTGGGTCGCTGAATACGAATATGTAAGCCGTTTTACTAGATTAGCTCGTATTTTTGTGTAACGCTTAGTTGCCAAATTTACCGATATAGGCATAATGAGGTATCTTGAAGGTACCGGAGAATGAGCTGTTTGACTGCAAAAAGGGAATAAACATCCTTTTAGCACTTGTGTCAAAGACAATCAATTTTTAAAATTCTATAAATTAATTTATTAGTTCTAAACAATTAAAAAACTTAAGTTAGTTTACTAGCCTTTAAAAACTGTACTTCAGCATTTACATGCCAGAATAGTTTTATAAGCTATAATGTTCACAGATGTATACAGACCATCACTTAGTTTTGGAAAACACTGTCTAAAATAGTTAAATCCTTCACCTATATTGTCTATTCCTTTTACGGAATTCATGAGGTCCAACGTAATATGCAGAGGCGGAAGCAGTACCTTGCCTGGACCGACCAGAGACTCGTACTTGACGTTGTTGGTACCGGGCTTAAATGACTCTGGGGGGCCACTCCTTTCGTGACACAAAAAAAAACAAAAGTGCTTCGTAAATCCACCTTCCAGACAAATATATAATTTTTCAAATACTTTAGATCTCCATAAATTTGCCAACCATGATCTTTGTATTTGATATGATTTTAAATGAATGCGAGACCCTCGGAAGTCTTTCTTTGGAACAGTGTGCCACAGGAATAGACGACAGCTTATTTCCATTATGAAGCAAAACTGCTTTCAGACTGTACTTATATGAATCTACAAAACGACACCAATCAGACGAATTGTTTTGGATTCCTAACTCATTCATCAGGTCTTTGATGTCCGTGCATACGCAAAGGGAATCTTTCATTCCGTAATATTCTGAAAAAGGCTCGTTCCTTTTCCTGTGATGAGTAGCTCCGGGAGCCAGTAAACACTATTCATGGAGTCTGGCACCCAAGAATTGAGCTCTCTCTTTCGTAAGTTGTAAGTCTCTCGCTAAATCGTTCAATTCATGTTGAAGGATGAAATGTCTCATCATTTAAATGGAAGGGATTATCAGATCATCAAATATTGAGTTAGTGTCCTCATCGGTTCCCGTAGGTGCTGCAATATCGATAGTTTCCCAATCGTTAGGAAGAGTAGGTGCAGGTAAATTTTCTCCATGAGGCACTGATCTGATCACGGATAGCAAGTTTCGATATTCGATGACACGCTGTTTCTTCTTGTTACTTCCTTATGTATTGGTCATACAGAAATAAGTCACTAAAGAGATTCCGGAGTTCTCTCCATATCATCGGAACAGCAAAAGGCATACTTTTCTTGTTTCCCTTAAGCCAGGCCGTCAGATACATCAGACAACGCACAAGACGGGCCCACCTTTTATCCTGATCCTCATTCTTACAATCAATCAATATCTTTATATATAAAGGTGCTAACAGCAAGAAGCTCCTGTATTTCACCATTTCACCTAATGAGTAAAATACTATTTATTTCTCACTCGAGTAACATTGTGGACATGGTTACTTTGATGAAAACTGAAGCTGTCCCTACAAAATGGTAAAAACTGGCAACTATGCGTTACTCAAAAATACGAGCTAATCTAGAAAAACGGGTGTCCATTTCGAATGCAGCATCCTGAAATTAATCGAAAATCAGTGGTTTTCCTTTTTGTAACTAAACTGACGTCGGCCTGTGTAATTCACAGTACAATATAATTTTAATCAATGGTGAACTTTTCAATGTAGAAATTGTATTTTCAATGTTAAGGATAATTAACCAATTCGATTAATTCACTCTTAATGTCGAACAATAGTAAATAGTGTAACTTATTCTAGATGCGATAAATTGTGAAAGGAGTTTAAAACGAAACGTAAGTGGAAGGATTTGGGAAATGAATTTCTCACTGTAATATTCCTTGAAACACTATTAGAATCTACACTTGCAATGTATCTATATTGATCAATGATCTGAATCACGTTTAAACAAAAAGCTAGTT
Source organism: Acheta domesticus (assembly GCA_031308135.1). Lineage (NCBI taxonomy): Eukaryota > Metazoa > Arthropoda > Insecta > Orthoptera > Gryllidae > Acheta > Acheta domesticus. The sequence continues at coordinate 27,339,706 of JAHLJT010008446.1, forward strand.
TTCAAGGACACATTTCGAGCACGTTTTTAATCCTATTTATTACTCCAATATATGTGTGCCGTTATTTGCATGTAACATTGAAATATACGGGACAGTCGAGATATTTAAGGACATCATGCTTCATTTTGGTATCTTTAGGTAGTTGCTGTTTCTCTTTTTCTCTGACAATTTATTTCACAACGCATTTTTGTTTACAGGAAATGGATCGTCAATAGTCTTGGTTCAATTTCCTGCTCCTGCTCCTGCCGCCACTGCTGCTGCTTGCGACGAGAAAAGTTCGCCCTACGCCCGCGAAGGTAGGATCTCGGCAAAACGGCCATTTATGGCGAGTTCATCTGGCCTCGGTGTGCGTGGCGGAAGAAGTTCGCACATCACACGGATGCGTACTTGTGGAAGGATCGGTGTGCACTGATCTCTTCGGTTTCAACCGGAAACGCTAGTAAATATGTAAACTTTCGCCAAAACGCTGTGTATCAATTTGATCTCCTGGAGGTCGCTGTAAAACAATTAAGCATTGAATTGTATAATTTGAAGCCATAATTTTACTGTATAATGCAGTTCAGTTTCGTATCCAATTCTCGCTAGTACTGAACACTGCAGCCTAACGTTCAACTGAAATAGGACATTTCTTGTTGCTGCAAATGGAATTGAATTAAACGCTAGGTGTTTACCAAGAGACAATGCTAAGTTAATTTTATTTACTTCAGCATGACAGTGTTCCAGTATTGAGATTTTCAGATCTTATTACTTCCGCATATCGAAGGGGAGGGCACGTGCTCCGCCAAACGCACTCCGGATGTTTCAATATGGAGTCTCCTTCCATTATGTACTGCTCGGATTACAAAATTGTATTTAATAAGGAATTTATGCTCTTGAACTATTTGTATTACACCAGAGTAGCTTTGCAATGATACAGCTTGCCCAGAAAATGCTCTTTGAGCCCTAAATGTGCTCTCCCCTTGTGCCATTTCTGGACATATGTTCCTAATTTTGAAATATTCTGCTCCAAATACGCCAAGGTTCAGTTGTTTGTGTAAAAAGTTTCTGCATTCTGTAATTTCGGAATCCATAATGAGATTGGGAGGAGATAATCTTAAGCCACAATTTTCAGCTCTTGTGAACATCAGTACATCATTATTATCTGTGAAAACATACGGCCATTCAGTATAAACAAATTCGTTTTCTCATCATATTGTGGAATAAAACCGTATCTGATTTTCTCTCCGGTGATTGGTACGAATTCGAAGAACAAGAGCTGCATATTGTGGCTAATGATAGTCTCGCATTGAGATATATTTTACGTCCTTTAAGCCACCAAATGATTTTAACTGGTAAATGAATGACGTAAATGTAAAAAGAGATTAACTGTTCCAAAAATATGAAGAGATTTGTTTTGAAAATTTGCAGTAACTGATAATTCTCTTGTTGCAAGTTTAAACGTAAATGCCCATTTACGTATATTTTGTGAAAGCAACGGTGCAATCGTTGCATGATACGATAGGACTTAAACACGTTATTGTTTCTGGACAGGCCGGGTAAAATGTCTTCAGATCCTTGCAAAGAAAATTGCTAGGTTACTCTTTTTGCTTTCGTATAGCCTTTTTAATTAGAAATATTATTGTTGGCTATTTTACGCAGAATTACACCACTGTAAAAAATTTAGTAACACGCAATTGTAAAGTATGAATACAATACTGCGATGGATTCCAACAATATTGGGTGTAATTTTCTGGGCTTCATTTATTTTCATTTGGACATACTGCTCAGAGGAATCAATAAATGTGTACACTCCTTAAAGTTTAATGCTGAGATATGTAAGATATGCTGTGAAGATTTTTTTTCTTGGGCAGACCTGTAACTACTTCAGTATGGCAAATTTACAAAAATTCATGTATGTTCCATTTACAGGTGTTTTATTAAAATTTTATCGTAAGAAGGCTTGTTGATAGCAACGTTAGTATGCTGATAGAATTCGTGATTTCATTTCTTCAGGTATTAAAATATCGTGACTTAATGTGTAAATGAAGTGGAAAACGTGGAATAGTTGTCATGTGCGCTGCACCTTATACACAAGAGAACGTGAAATTAACGGCTTGTCTCTCTGCAGAATATGCCCTCTGTTGAAGGAAACGAGGATCTCTGTATTATTCCATCCTGTAGCGTCAATTCGCACTGGACTGTAGGTCTCGTCTTTATCTCGGGGTTGTAACCGCTTTCTCTTTGTCTACTTGGTTACCAAAGTAAATCTTTAATTTACTTATTTCGTGACAAGCTTCTACACCGTCACGCACATCTGGGAGTATTTCTAATGAAAGGTAAAATTCCCTGTCAGGGGTGGGTTCGTCATGGTTCAACTAATTACCAATTAACAAGTATACACAGTTCATTAGTTTGAAATAATATTGGACGTATATTCTGATGAATGAAATATAATCTACAACTGTATTTACAAATTTTACCTATGTTCTCAATATTTTTCCCATTAAATTCTGGTAGCTACCTATCCTACCTAAACTGCAGTTATGATTTTCTAATGTAATCTTAACTTTGATCCCTTGTTTTCAAATAATAACTTACACACACACACAGAGATACACTTTACATAACAAAAATCACTAATAAAACACACGAAATACAATTCAAATTATGATCCTGAAAAAGAAATACATGCACATACAATGTTCCAAATTTTTTAACACCTTTGAATCAATTAATAATATAACACTTAATTCTCACAATTGGAATTTGGCTCATCCTTAGCCTTTCAGTATAAAAAAAATTCGTTTAACAAAGTCTTTAGCCAGTCCTTCAAATGCGATTATGAAATAATCGGACGGCTTTTCTCCCATTCAGTATTTCATACAGCTTACTTTTTGCTAAGTGGTATTTATACCCTTAAATCAATTATACGTGAATTCAGTTAAATGGTTTTACGTAAGAACACAATTTTTACATTATTCACAAGAAATATCTGAATCTGATTCTAATTACGACTTTATGAGAAAAGGAAATGACTCGGTTACCAAGACAACTGTTCTGTGAAATTCTAATTTAAAATTTCGTGAAAGTTCTTTCGGTATTTGTTCAACTCACGGCCGGTGACCTCCCTTTACTCTGCGCTGCGTAGCCGGCTGCAAAACGGCGTCCACGGCTCCAAGGTCGCTGGATTTTTGCACCGCTCCGTGTTGCCTGCCGCGTTGAAAAATGGGATGCCCCCCGAGCGCAGTCTCTCATTGCTTAGCGACGTTTTACCATCGGTCACTCCAAGATGATGGTCGCATAAGAATGTAAGTTGAGAGCTTCCAATTGTGACTTCGTAATGGTAACAAGCCAAACTAGTTGTAATATCAAACAGTTCTTATAATTCTTGAGATTCAATAAGTAAATTTCCAGAATGAGATTTCCAAAATTAATACAGACTTTCTTATACGTCGTAGCCTACTACGTATCACTCGTCGTCTGTCGTGCACAAAATAGTTAACTGTTCACCTCGGCGGCTCAAACACGATAAGAAGCGAATTCTTTTGACTGTTCACCTCGGCGACTCCAACTAGAATAGAATGAATTCTCTCGACATCAGTTCATGCAGTTTCCGTTTGTTCCCCAAAAGTTTCTGATTGGTTACTATCAGAGTGCGTTCTGAAATGAATCTCCTGGCTGTCGCCATCTCTACGCCACCAGAGAAACTATTAGTTGAGAATATGGTGTCGGGTTTTCTCTTCTATTTTCTTCTTGGTTTCAAATGTAATCGACAATTAGCGGTTACAAGGTAGACCTTAGTCGTGCTGAAGTGTGCTTGTAACATGGCGTGCCTCGCCCTAGAACTTATTTTCTGACAACCGCAGCGCCCGCTGCTTGTAGTGTGTGCCCGACGTGAGGGAGGGTGGTGGCGCTGGGGTCGATCGGCTCTAGTCTTGTGAAACGGGCGTGGCACGTGGGTAGTATGGCACGAATTTTCGAATTGGAGCAGCTCAGATCTAGACCACACAAGTGGCTGGTATTCTTTGTGGATGTTACACATTTTTTCATCCTTGCCTTGTCCATTTTCTACGGGTTGGCGCTAGGGGGGGGGCGGGCTCATTGTTATTAACTTTCCGACCACTCATTTTTTCTTCTGCTACACTACTGCCGTAGCGATGTCGACTGCCTGTTCTGTTTTGCAAGTAATCTGATACTACGAGAAAGTTTGTACTTATCAAACAATTTCCACAATATATTCTTGACTAATTTTGTTCAATTATACTTCGTGAGGCTCACTACTTTTGCCTTCTTTAAAGTGAAGTAAATATTTTCTTACAAAGGATAAAAGTTTCTCTAAAAATGACAAGGCCTTAAGTTTTTATTTGAACTTATCACAAACAGTCCTCCTTTATCTGAACTAATAAAACTAATTTCAGTATTCTGTATAAGATTTGTTTATACTCAAACTGGTTACAATAGTGTTATGTTCAATGGGTTATCAATAGGGAAGGCAGAAGAGAAAACTCATCGATTAAAAATCATGAATTCAGTTTATTAGGAGGCAAAACGCACAAGGAGGTTGACGAACAATTTGAAGATTATTGTATTAGTGATATTTTGAGTTTTTGAAAATCTCATATTCAGAGGCATATAAATTTGACACCAAATTTCTATTGATTGGTTTGTAAATATTTGTATTCAGGGTGTCAGAGAAGGATAGAAGTTCACCTGTTTAATATTAGAGGCTGACTGATACAAGCAAAATGAATTTTCTGAACGATAACTTAGTATTGAAGATTTACTTGGACCTATCACATTGATATTAATATGCACTTAATTGTTTATTCTCTTTATTTAGCAGGTTTATGAAACTTGGTAATATGTCTTGGAGGCTGTATTACTCATTCAGTTTGTAAATCAGTAATTTAATCTTGAACGTTCTTAATCGAACTTGCTTTAGATAACTAGCCAAATACCAATATTCATTGGTTTGAAGAAAGCCATCACAGATTCTTCGAAAGTTGGATAGTATTAATATTCTTGTCATACACATTTGGATTCTGTAAAGTAGGAGCTACATTGTTTTTCAATAGATATTCCTCTATATAACTCAACGCTTAAGAATGTTCCACTTTTTGAAATTGATGGTTATTCGGTTAATTGATTTTTGGTGTCATGTACTGACTACAGTGTTAAAGGAAGTATCCCACTATGCATGAAAATGAATTCATCCCTTTTTGTTACCTGGTTAAGATACTTGTATCGAATGATCAATTTCCGGCGCATTACTTTCTCTGCTCATGAAGTAAAGTAAAGTGAGCGAGTAAAAACCTTAGAGCTGCATTAAAATGTCGGTACATTGATATCGCCGTTAATTCGGAAGGTTAATTTAATCTTGTCTATTAAATGTCTTTCATCTAAGAGTTCCACGGACCCACACACTCAATCACACTACCATATACCACCTCAAGAATTTTATTAGTAGCCAATCTTCAAAATAATTTTACTTCGAATATCTTAGACAATAATACAGTAAATGATTTTTCTAAATTCTTTTGTATAAGATAAACATGAAGTGTGAAAAATCACTAAGGTGTAATGTAAACTAAAATAAAATATTAAAGCAATAATGTATCGATTGGTTTTAGATCAATTAATAATTAAGTTGTATTTCTATATCAATTAAAAGAGAACTTACAATAATCTTATATATTATTTCTCAAAGGGATGTTTGGTCTTTTCAATAAATTGGGCGACATACGAAACCGATCTGTATAAAGAAGCAATGGATTGAAAAATCGTGTTTCCTTTCACCTGCACATGTGACATTCGTATTGAAAAAGGGCGTTAAAAATACCTAAATATTAAAAAAAGTAGTAATTCGGGATCTGTAATATCTGATTGCCGCGCGATCTATCGGAAGAAAATTACACTCGGACGGTGGCGGGAAATGCAATCTCAAGCATTTTTGTTTGTTTCAATTTAGTGTAGGTTGTGTAAGCACGTGAACGTGATTTTCTACATTGAATAGAAATCTTGAAATATGAGAGGTTAGTGATCTTAGTGAGGTTAGGTTGTTTATAATGCTGGAATACAAAAAAAGAATTTAAGCAGAAAAACAGTTTGGTTATTTGACTAACCGTGCGATTTAATCGCACGGGATCTCACTAGTAATAATATAATAATAAAAATGCCATTATTAATAGCGAGGCTCAGGCCATAGGGCCTGCTCTTCCGCCTAACCACTCAATCTACATTAATACAGAGAAGTAATATTTTAAGAGGGGGGAGGGCCAGCTGTACATTTACATCTGGGAGAGCAAAACTAGGGACCATCCCGGCATACGCCTTAAGCGATTGAGTAAACCCAGAAAACCTCCATCAGGATGGCGGCTAAAGGCCGAACATTTTAAAAACAAGGAAGTGAAAGAGAGGGGAAACACAGATGGAAATGAAGAAGAAAGGCCGAAAGAGAGAGAAGAAAGGAGAGACTAAAAGGGGGGACAACTGTACATTTATGACTGGGAGTGCAAGACAAGGGACCATCCCGGCGTACGCCTTAAGCGATTGAGTAAACCCAGAAAAATCTCAATCAGGATGGCGGCTTAGGACCGAACATTAATAGAGCAGAATATATACATAGTATAGAAAGAGAAGAGAAAGATGTTCGGAGGGGGGCGAGTCATAAAGAAATGGGGAAATTTGTGAAAGAAAGGGAAGGGAGAAGAAGCGAAGAAAAGGAGGAAGAAAAAGTAGGCGGAAGACGTGAAGTTATTCCAGAGACGTTACATTAAGGTACATTCGGTTTACATGAGCACTTTACATAAGTATAAAACCATTTTTAACATCAGAGGAGTACAATACATTATAGGCTAATAGTAACAATAATTTAAAATACAATATTGACAGTATTCAGGAACAATATAAAAGTATAATAGGATCCTAACATCAAATTGTATTTATACCAATATATTGCAGTAAAGATTATGATAATACCAAAATAGCTACGAGTATAAGTACTTTTATCTGGAATGTCGCTAGTCACTTTATGTATATTTTATTTAAACAATTCCATTAAGATACACTGAAAATTGTATGTTTGTATTAAATAATTTACAGGCTGTGATATAGAATGGAAAGTGAAGAGTCATGAGGTATGGGATGGAATTTTGAATTTAGAGAGTGCGGAGTGTACAGCATTTAGTGGGTGCGGTGACCGGGTGCTTGGAATTGGGAAAAGTATGGAGATTGAAGGAGATGTTAACAGCCATTCTGCATGTCATTATTCCTTACCCATGTGGTTAATTCATTTTTGAATTTACGGAAGGTATTTGAATGTATTAGACTTGCTGGTAGTTTATTCCAGGCTCGGATAGCTGTAATGGTGAATGATCTACTGAACGAAGTAGTGTTGTGACGTGGTACACAAAGCAGTGCTGAATCACGAGCTCGATTTAATTTCAGAGGATTGAAGTTACTTATAAGGCGTGTTACATGTGTACCGTTTAAAATTTTATAACGAAGTAGAGAATGAAATAACCGCCTTTTGTCTAGAGTACGCATTTGAAGTTTGTCGGAAAAATCTGATACATGGTCGTATTTCCTTAAATCAAAAATAAACCGTACGCATGCGTTCTGGGTTACTTGACATTTAAATTACAACGTAAACTTCATGTTGGTCAGAAGAAAGTCACAATAGTCGAAATGTGGCATAATAAGAGATTTGATGAGTCTCACGTGTGCTAACTGGTAAGTGTTCGTAGGCGTTTCAGGGAATGCATTGAGGCAAAAACATTACGGCAGGTTGAATCTATATGCGAGTTCCAGCTGAGGGTGTTGTCGATAAGCACACCTAGGTTTTTTGACTTCTGAACACCATGGTAGAACGGTGTCATTAATATAAATTTTAGGCAGAGCAGCAGATGAGATTTTATTCATAGTGCTTTTCGAACTGATAATCATGCACTGTGACTTATTTGTGTTTAACTGTAAGCCTAGGGACGCTGCCCAGATGTTCAGTGTTATCAAATCTTCATTAATTTTTTGTGCGAGTGAGAAGAGGTGAGATGGGTGACCGCTTAGGTATATCTGAAGATCATCCGCATACATTTGATGACTGCAATAATATTTAAGCGCATTATCTACGTCATTTACATAGATTAAGAAGGCCAGTGGTCCTAACGTAGTACCTTGAGCAACTCCGCGGTTAAGTACAGTCAATTGAGCTGCGGCTACCGGATACCACTCTTTGGGTTCTTGAAGTTAAGTAATTGAGAAACCATGTACGTGTCTGCTGTGCAAATCCCATGATTTTTAGTTTTGCGAGCAAGATGTTATGATCTACGGAATCGAACGCTTTGCTGAAATCCAAAAGAATCAAAATAGTTATGTTACTGTTATCTACTGCTTTTCTGGCGTCTTCAATAACGTTTAGTAGCGCGGTTCCAGTATTCCTGCCGGAACGGAAACCTGATTGCTGATCATTTAAAAGTGATTTGTTTTTGGAGATACTGTTCAGTTTGCTTCCGGACGACTTTTTCGAGTACTTAGAGATAGTTGGGAGTATGCTTATTGGGCGGTATTCAATAGTGTTTTTGTTTGCTGTTTTGGGAATAGGATGCACGAGCGCAGCCTTCAGAGATAAAGGGTATTGTCGCTCATTAGTGGGAAATTTATTATTTCGGTGATGATTGGGTAAATCACATCTAGGCTATTATTTAGCAGTTTGGCATTGATACCATCGGAACCTGAAGCATTTGATTTGAGACTTTGAACGATCTTGATTACATCATGTTCAACGGACGAAAAGAAAAATTCGTCTTTGGATTTTGTTTCTGAGTTTTGGAGAAACGCGAGAGATTGCTTTTTCAAGTTACTGTCAAATGAAGGAACGTAATTTATAAAACTATAAATGAGTGATTCTAAAGTAGAGGTACGTGTCAATTTGGGGGATGAGATTTGCCTATTCTAGATATTTCAGACTTTTCCAAATCGTTCTCGAGTCGCGGGTTCTGCCGAAAGTGGTGTGGTAGTATTTAATTTTAGCGTTGCGACATTTCTGCGTGACTAAATTTCTGAGAATTTTGTATTGTTTTTTAAGTAGTTCGCATTTGGTTTTCCGGAAAACAGCATGCATTGCATCTCTATCTTTCATTAAATTTCGAATTTCATCGGTTAACCATGGTGCAGGTGGACGAGTTACGCGTGATATTTTTAAAGGCGCGTGCCGATCATAGAGCTATGTAACTAAGTTAGTGAAAATCGCAACTTTAGCGTCCAGTGATTCTTCTTTGTGCACAAGGTACCAAGGAAGTGTCGATCCATCTATATTAAATGCTTGTTTATCGAATTTTGAAAAATCGCGGTATTCGATTATGTGAGGTGAGTATTTAGGGCACTTCAGGTTGTAAACAAGATAAATTAGATCGTGTTTTGAAATCCCAGGAACCGGAAATTGGCCGTGATTTCGAACCTTGTTTATATTAGACACTATAATATGATCGATCCAAGTTTCCGTGCTCTTTGAATGGTGTGTTGGTGCTAGACGTAATATTTCGAGGCACATGCTGTGAAAAAACCGCTTAAACTGCTCTGCAGAGGGGGAGGCTTTTAATAAATTATTAGTCACCCATTACAATGATATGCTCATAAGGACTGATCGCAGATGCAAAGGTTTCATCCAACATATCTATTCTGTCAGTCTTAGGAGGTAAATATGACAGCCAAGAGACATTTTTTTCCTAAAACTCAAACTTCGATAAAAAGATACTCACTACGTAGGCAGTTCGTTTTTGTTGAAGATGGTACAAGTTTGTGCCTAAGATCGTCGCAAAGGTATATACTTCCACCTCCACCATGTGCGGCGACGCTGGCCTTCCGATCAGCTCTATCAGACCTTACTGTAGTGTTCCTTCGAAACACGAAATAATTATTACAGAAATTGCACATCTCTCTAGATTAAAACACCACTGTTCTTGCACCATTGATTTATACCTTTAAATTTGTCATCGGTTTCAAGATACTTTTATATTTCCGTATTGATTCTTTAGCTTGCATGTAAGGAAATACATAACGTTTTGCCAGCAAAAAGGCACGAGGGATACCTGTCCAAATGTGTTTGGCGCCCCGAGACATGAACACGCGCTTCTCTCAATGTAACAGGACATTTACGAAGGCTATCCAGAAAGTAGATTACGTTTTGGAATAAAAAATAAAGTATAGGAAACAAATTTTATTATATACAGATGAAAGCCACACTCAAATTCTACTTTTCTACATAGTCACCATTCAAATTAAGGCATTTATCGTAGCGATGCACGAGCTTGGAAATCCTTCGTCGAAAAATTCGGCCGCCTGCGCCTTCAACCACTTCGTTACCTCTTCTTGCAGCTGTGCGTCGTCATCAAAACGCTGCATAGCCAGCCACTTCTTCATTGCTGGGAATAGGTGGAAGTCGCTCGGTGCTAGGTCGGGACTGTACGGCGGATGGGGAAACAACTCCCACTTAAAAGATTCAAGAACTTCCACGAGTGACATTTGCCGTGTGGGGCCGGGCGTTGTCGTGAATCAACAAGATCTTAGAGCTCAACATTCCTCTGCGCTTGTTTTGAATTGCTCTTCTGAGGTTTTGGAGAGTTTGGCAATACCTTTGAGAGTTTATTGTAGTGCCTCTTTCCAGGAAGTCCACCAAAATCACACCTTTTCTGTCCCAAAAAACAGTCGCCATCATCTTCCTTGCCGACATTGTTTGCATGCATTTCTTGGGTTTTTGGGGAGAACTTGTGTGCCCCCACTGCATTGATTGCAATTTCGTTTCACAGTTTACGTGTTTCACCCATGTTTCGTCGCCAGTAACGATGCGATCGAGTAAAGAGTCACCATCCTTATCGTAAGCGTCCAAAAAGTTCAACGCTGCAGCCATTCGCCTGATTTTTGTGGTCCTGTCAAGATTTTTGGAATCCATCTTGCACAAAACTTGTGATAACCAAGCTTTTCGCTGATGATTTCGTGCAACAAACTTCACGAAATTTGTGGAAAACTCAAAGAAAGTTCCGTTATTGTGAACTTTCGATTTTCACGGACTTCAGCATCGACTTTTTCGACAAGTTCGGCAGTCACTATGCTGGGGTCTCCCACTTCGATGTTCGTCGTGAACATTGGTTCGGCCATTTTAAATCTTACGACCCACTGACGCACTCCACCTTCCGTGATAATGTTGTCCCCATACACTTCACAAAGCTGCCGATAGATTTCTATCGGTTTACAGTTTTTTGCAGTCAGAAACCTTATTACTGCACGCACCTCGCAGCTCGCGGGGTTTTCAATTAACGCAGACATTTCAAACCGTCACAGTATCTTAACGGAGCACAGCACGAACCTCTCACTAGCACGGCTAGATGCCGACTGAGCTGCGCAACGCTCTGACCCCAAGATGGCCGCGCTAGCTCCGCCCCTATCGGACACAGACGAAAACGTAATCTAATTTCTGGATAGCCCTTGTATATCCGGCTCCGGCTACCTTAACAAACAAAGGGTCACATTGTTTTCAAATCAGAACTTTCACTTGAGTCGAGGACCAATTTTGCTGGTCGAGTACGCAACTTCATGGGGAAAATGCTGTCTTCGTATTTTGCTTCAGTAAGATTTTCCAGGCGATTCAATATCTAGTAACAGAGGTTCATCTGTCTATTAATTACTTCTGTTAGTACAGTCACACATTGCAGATATTTGCTATGAATGTTGTTTGATATTGGTTGTTTTTCACTTTCAATGTATACTTCAAACCCTGATTTTTCGAGAATTGCAAAAGTTGAACGTTTTTTCGAAGTCTTCCTGCAACCAAAATATTAAAGATATGATTTACTTCATTGGAAATTCCTTCACTTTTGGCTGAAACACCGCGATCGACTACGGCTAAAATAGTTGAAAAGTCAGAATTATCTAAATACTGATGTCATTTCGACGAAAATACCCAACTTAATTCTTTGCATTCCGAATTTGATTCGGGTAGTATAGTTTTGAGTCACCTTATACAAAGCTCGTACGCCTTTGAAATTTACTAAAAATCTGCTCAAATTAAAACTAGTGGGGCTTCCAAAGCACATACTTTCTCGCACTGCTTCTACGTGCTCCTAAATGGACCTATTACACTACTTCATAAACATACATATTTTCCGTTCCGAGACCCAAAATCTAATCCTTAAGTTAACGAGCCGGCACTTATACTGCTACGCCATATGAGAACCGCTTGGGCCGAACAGTCATAAGAATCAAACCGTGCCATAAAATGGTAAATGCATGGTCGAACAAGGTAAACAAAATGTATCAAGGTTCAGGTAATTGCAAGTTACAGCATCTAATTCCATAATACCAAACAGATTTATTTCCTTTTTCTATAATGTTCATTTATTGAAAAAGGAGGAGTTGTCGCATAAACCAGAAATATCTTTTTTTTCATTGTTATTCCTTATGAGCAATGAAAGTATAGTGAAAACAAGGCACAAGTCTTAAGGATTTTAACTGCCACCTACAGTCTGTCACTGGAAGTATTATCTAATACAGAATGGCAATTTCACTATCAATACTTTTAGCTACACTGTAAGTAATGCAACATAAAGCAAAAGGAATCTGAGGATACAATTTACTTCCTGGAATTACTGAACGGGAAAACCCAAGAAACGGCAATGATCTACTTTTTTGTTATTTACTACAAAGCAAACATTCGGCTACTATTTTGTTTTTATACTACAAAGCAAACATTAGGTAACTAATTGGTCACTTAACAATTTTCTGTTAATGTGCAATGAACGCTAAATTATCCACAAATATACATTTTGAATGATATGTTTATATTCACATAAAATATAACTATTGTACATTGGTTAGTTCATATAATCAAGGAAAAGGAATAGGTCGCTAAATGTGAGATTGACGTCTCCCCCGGACAAGTCCGGCCGCTCGCCCTGGAGCGGCTTCCTAACATTAATTAATTTAACAAAAATATCAAATAAAAATATCAGTATAAAAGTTTGTTTTTGTCAAGTGATTTTCAAAAAAATATATAAACTTTCTATAAACAAAATTATAAAAGACTGTCAACTGATTTAAAAAAAATAATTTTCTATATAAACAAAAAAAATTATCAGACTCGACTGATTTGCAACAAAAAATATTAATAAATATAGAACAAGTTCTTGACATTCTCCTCCCCTGAACGCAAAAACAAAAAACAAAAAAACAAAAAATTAATGGAAAAAGACCTTAAACGCAAGTATTCCTTTAACATCATAATTATGTTAACGATAAATATTGCAATCTGACAACTGTATTTTTAGAAATTTAACATACTTAAAAGGACGTCACACATCAAATTTCTATATCGAAAATGTTCACTGCATCATTCCAATTACAAAAGGAATTCTGCATTTACTATACTTTACGTTTAATAATTTATTTAAAATGCCATGAAAATTAGCAATGATGTATCATGTACTGATATTTTGAATGAATATTCAACATAATACTCCGATTACATATTGTACTTGCTTCTACCCGATCCTCCACTCTGACGGCCCCTCAATGGCCGTCAAGGGCGCAGCTGCCGTGGTCGTGGCAGCTGCCGTGGTCGACGGTTACAGTTGACGCCACCTCTATCATGACCAGCTTCAAGCTTTTAATTTCGCCCAAATCACTTCTTGGGACTTCTGAAAACAATGACTCGATTAAATGACAAACAAAAATAAGTTGTCTCCATTATAACATAAAACAAAAGATATGCAGTAAATCACTCAAGACTAAAAATAAAAAAGTGAACTTTATTCAACAAAATGTTAGCTACTTAATTGGCTTTAAATGCATCTTTATATATTTCTTCACAATATTTATCATGATATTCCACAATCCTTTGAGATGCATCCGCTACAATTGAACTCGTCTCTTTCAAGAACTACGCATTGTTGTAGATAGTAATAACCACATTTTATTCAACTCTTGACAAGTGGTTCGCAGAGGAGCGAAGTTTTTAAAGTTCAGGAGAATTGAACTTCTAATAAAACAATGTGGTATGTTTTTTTAGTACCTTTTTAACTTTCTGGTACTTTCTTTCCACTGTATTAATTATAATTAATCGCTATCGAAACACCGCGATCGATTACTGATAAGATTGCAGAAAAGACAGAATTATCCAAAATATTGATGTCTACATTTCGACGAAAATGCCCTACCTAATTCGTTGCATTATGATTTTATTCGGAGAGTATAGTTTGAAGGGTCACTTGATTATAAAGCCCCTACTTCTTTAAAATTTACTAAATATCAGGCCAAATTAATAAAAATTTAATCAATGTGATTAAAAACGCTCTTGCAATTACGATTTTCGTTCGATTGGTAAATTCTGTGGTATTAGGAAATGCGATTCGATGTTTTGTGATCCTGACATACATCATGAACCACATTTTTCTTAGTGAAATATATTCCTCAGTTTTAGAGTATTCAATTTTATGGTGTACACTTTTTCAGACCATTTGTATTTTCGGGCGTAATTTTTAGTGAAATGTTTCGAAAAGATTAAAGAAACAATTTTCTCAAATTAATGCAATTCTGTATTTGCTGAGTTAATATTCCTCGAAAATATTTTTCCAGAAGTGCTTTGTTCTGCTAACGGTTAACATCGTGCTGACAGATTGTCGTTACTAGGCGAGTTCCAACCGTACCCCGGTAAGATTTTTTCTTTCTGTTTCATTCGTTAGAAGTAGCAAGGTATGAGATTCATGACCCGATTGTTTCAATGTTGCTCAAAAAATGTTTCAATATTTCGTGACCTTCAAAAAGGTCCGGTCTTCAGGCTATCAAGGTTAGCAGCATAACCTCATCCCAGGCGTCTGATACTAGTTCCCACAGGGAATTTGCATTCTGTTGGCTGCGGGTTGGGTCTATTTCAGCAAGGTTCTTGTCATCTAAACTCGCGCATCCTCAATTGGGTTCAAGTCAGCCCCACAAGGCGGCCAGTCGAGGAGTTCGACTTTTCCTATTACGCAAACTATTTCTGAACGAACTGAGACTTGTGGACTGGAGATTGGTCCCGCTGAAAACGTCTAGATAACGTCCAAGATAAACCACCCCTACGGAAGGGACCATAACATTTTCTGGTATGTACACATATTAACCGCCGATCAATCCTCGCCCATTTAGACCTTCTATTCCGTGCCTCGTGCTCTCTGCCCCTGCACAGCCACGAATACGCGACGGGAGTGGTAAGCCTCGCCCACATATTCCGCATTGTCGAGTGCCAGTTGGTTGAAAACGCGTACCGGCTCATCGTTAGTGAAATGAAATTATGAAATTTCATGTAATTCAATGTAATTACTCGTCTGAGAGGATGACATCTTCCCAATCACGATACCGGTTATCCCTCGAGAAATGCAAGGCGGTACAGTTTACGCTCATCTCTAAGCTTCCATTTTTGCAACGTGTCTTGAATTTAGACCTGTCGCCTTTAGACGTCTCAGCAGTTGTAGAGCTGCCAGAAAAAGAAACACTTTGACTACACAGCATTTTCGAAGGGTCGCTATCGAGCCTGAGATCAGAGGATCGTTCTCGGGTGGGGTGGAAAGCCCCATAATCCCGTACCAGCGCGCCGTGCAGTATCTCCGGACATTCTCCACTGCTTGATCCTTCGAGTCGCGGTACTCGAGGGAATGCCGTATCTTCTGCCCGCTTCAGATGCGTAGCAGTCCCCCGCTTTATTGAGGGCTACCACCCCGCTCTGGAATGTACTGCTAATGGAGCGTCCATGGCCTAACAATGCATTTTTCGGCCTCCAATTGTGCAATGTTTGTACGGCCGGATACCCTTTTGACGCCACCCACAAGGGTCGCGCAAACACAATACACATAGACAACACACTAAATCACCGAAATACACACAACCATGCCTGAGGCGGGATTCGAACCCACAATCCTTCGAAGACCGCCACGGCACTACTGGTTTAGCGATCTCGGCCACTGGGAATTTGCGTATGTATCTCGATTCAATTCTAGTATTTAATAGAAAATGTCTCCACTCCTCAGGAACACTTAACTTATTTTCTCAACCATTCAGATATTTTCCTCTGAGCGCTTGTAGAAGTTTCAGCATTATCAAAACTTTTGGTTTGCCTCTCCTCGCTATAAATTTCCTAATTGCCAATATAAAACTGTCAGAAGTAGCAGAAACTACCAATTGTAAGTGTGTGACCCTTGTGGCCATACAAATATTTTTTTAATATACACTTTTTCAGTATTAGTAGAATTAGAAATCACCTGCGCAAGGAAGAGGGCCTGCTTAATCTAATCCAGTATGAAAGAAAAGGCAAAAAAAATTCAACTCGACAAGAAAGCAGGAGTTCTGAAACATGTTACATATTTATTTACCACTCTCCTTCACTTCGCTTATACCTTTTAACCCCTTACTATACATGTACTTTTATTTCGAGGGAAAAAGTTTCTCCTATTAATTTTCATTAGAGAATGTTTAAAAAGATAATTTAAGGAAAATTTAGTGTGATATTTTTCATATTTAAACGCAAGGGGCGGTTCGTGCATATGGGCGCACGGGCGTCACCCCTCCTGTCGTTTAATAAAGACGTGTATGTGCTTATTTAAATCTTAGTAAGCAAATAATGTTTGGGGCTAATTTGCTGGGTACTCAAATTATAGCAAACATAACATTTCTGCTTTGCAACTTGCATTCCTGCGTTAAGAACACGTTCGCGCCTCCAGCCGGCCGGCTAGGGCTCTGCACCGAGAGCCCTGCGATAACGTGGGTTGCCATGACAACCAGGGCCCACGCTTCCCCTCAGCACAGCACTCCCTTCCTGCACGCTGCGGGCATTGGGCTCAGTAGCGTTGGGCCCGAGCTGAGCCTTTCGCTCGCGCTGTGTTGAGTCGTCGTTCCCACATGCGTCTGCATACTTCGAAATGGTGTTCCTGTTCGCGCATTAAAAAAGCTCATGTTTAGCTCATTCTGCTTACCATAGAAAATTAAATTTAAAGGGAATGGTCGCGCAGTACCTAAATTAGATATTCAACAAAAAGAATCGGCTTGCAAGAGCCATGGAGAATTTAGTCGAATATTTGATGTTCCGTTGTTTGACAGTATCCTGATTGTGTGGCTGCGACGAGAACTAGCTGTTTTGTTTCATATGCTTACTGTTTGGACGTGACGATAGTTCGATAGAGGGGGGGGGGTGCGATCTAAACATCTTCAGGAGAAAATAACAAAACATGATCAAGAAAACAGACAATGTCAGTTTTCAATTTATAGGAAAATGTAACATCTGAAAGTTTGACTAGTGCTTATAAAGAATCTGTTCGTCTTCACAATGATTTAGTGGCAAAAAAATCGGGATAGAGTTTCAAAATCGCGTTTTTTTTTACTTCACTATGAATTTCCGTATGTTAATGTTTGAGCCCCCCCCCCTTCCAGAAAAAAATCCACGAGCCACTACTGGGGCACGGCAATGCTTGACGCACCGGTGCGTCGTTAGCAGTGAAAGTTAACAAATTTCTGTTAGCCATGCAGCTACAGTGAAAAGAATGCTAAATAAATTATCCACAAATATACATTATGAATTATATGTTTATATTCACATAAAATATACTGTACATTGATTAATTCATAATTAAGGGAAAAGGAATAGTTAAAATTTCAAATGATTAAACATTAATGTATTTATTCAACAAAAATAAAAACTTCTATATTGTCAAACTGATTTTTAAAAAATATAAACAAAAAATACTCAACTGATTTAAAAAAAATGTATATAAACAAAAATGAAAGACCACTAATTTACAAAAAAAAATACAAAAAAATTAACGTTCTACATCAAATAAATGAAAATGATTTTCAAATATGCATTTATTTTTTATTTAATGTTTTAAATTTTTATTAATAGATGTAAAAAATATTCTTGACACTCCTCCTCCCCTGAACACAAAAACAAACAAAAGAAATTAATGGATGAAGACCAAAACGCAAGTATTTCTTTTACATCATAATTATGTTAATGATAAATATTGCAATCTGACAACTATATTTTTAGAAATTTAACATACTTAATAGGAACGTCCACACATCAAATTTCTTTATCGAAAATGTTCACTGCATCATTCCAATTACAAAAGGAATATTGCATTTACTAAACTTAACGTTTAATAAATTAATTAACAACGATGTATCATGCACTTATATTTTCAATTAATATTCAACATATACTCCCATTACATACTGTACTTACTTCTCCCTGTTTCTCTGGCCCTATTGACGGGCCGTGGGTAGGGAACAGCGTCGGCGTAGCCACAGCCGACGCCGCCTTTTCCTCCTCCTGCGGCGGCGGCCGGCGGCGGCGGCGGCGGCGGCGGCGGCGGCGGCGGCGGCGGCGGCGGCGGCGGCGGCGGCTGCTGCTGCTGGTCTACCAAGACCGAAATATATACCTATAGTACCAGTAACAAATACCGAAATATATACCTACAAATCTACTAAAAATATCAAAAATATGAAATTAAATACTTATAAAAATAAATTAAATAAAAGAATTAAAATTGGGAAAAAACAATATATTAATGAAATCTTCAACTAACAAAGAGAGCAGTCCATGACCTTAATTTCAAAATCAGATGTTGAAAGAGATACTCCTGTACTAAAATAAACTACACATTTTCCTCCTGAAACGTACCTCAATTCTTTTCAGATAATTAGCCAATTATAAACCACTTTATATTCAAATGTGAAATAGCCTTAAAGAAAGGTCTAAATGTTACTTTATATGTGCTTGAACGTCACTGAACATCAGAAGTCTTAATCGAATCCTCTTCGACCTTGCAAAAATTACAATAAATTCTGACATCTTTCTGAACCAATTTACCTCTTTCAATTGCAGTAATTAATAAGATTTATTTTAAATATTAAACAAATATTCTCAAATTTTGCAACACTTAACATTACTAAAATATAACTTTAACATAACTAGACTTTTCACATTAGGTAATTACTATTGAAATATGTGTAAGGTAACAAAGTTTTCTTCCAGAATTTAAAAAACTATGTACAGTCCCTCAAAACATGCACAAATATACAAAATGAAGAAAATTTAAAATCCTTTCCAAAGGCCTACTTTGTACACCTTTATTAAAGTTCCACTGCTAACAAACATGTTATAACATACAAATTCTCCCACTACACATGACTCAATCTCAATATTCCACAATACTATCCATTTCCGTTCTCGAAAAAATTACAATATATCTACGTTTCTGGTCGATCCCGACTGTAAAGTTTTGAGACTCCTTCATACGCTTTGTCCCCGCCGCATTATAATGCCGAATTACTTTCAAACTTAGTTTTTTTCGCTTCGCTCGCCCGGATCCAAGTCACGGCGAGGCTCGGGCCTTCGGCCCTCGCGTTCACTATAAACAACCTTGAGTCTATCCACCGCATAATTACCAGTTCACTTTTATACAAAATAACTTCAGTAAGCTCATCATAAGAAAACCTCTAGTATTCAAACGGCCCAGTGAACGATACCGTGATAGCGAGGGGTACCGTGCAGTCGCGGTCAGCCACGTTCCTTTACAAAATATAATTACCCTTCGCTTCCCAACAAAAGTTGGGAAGGCCAAAAGAAAAAGAAAATAAATATTGAATTTCCCAAACAATAAACAATGTAGTGAACGTACAAAAAACTTTATATGCGTGAAGCAAAAATTAAATAGCTTACTCTTACAGATCTGCAATGTCATACTACATATTCCCCTCATTTCTTCACAATATTGTTATCGATATTTTTGCAATATGTTCCCCACAATCAACACGGTAAAAATACACAACGGAGATTCTTACAATAAAGTCGTCAACATTAAGTTTATATTAAGCAAACAATAAAATGTAGAATGTGAACCGACCTATGTAAAGGCTAAAAATATTTTTAATAAAATAAAAAAAGATAGAAACTAATTTCCCATGAAAATATTAAATAAAGAACACATTGAAGTCATTCTAAAGACGACTGTACTTAAAATAAACCATTTAATTTAATCTCGAAATACTTAAATCCAAATAGCATAACTTCCTAATAGAAACACCTTGCCAATCTCATAGAATCCAGAAAATAAATTTATCCACATTTTCGTTACCGGGACCCCGCAATAAGTGTACTAAACGCATCTTATTTTTTCCAACTATAATAATGCAGACATTTCACTTATTTCTAATGCACTTCTTATTCATACGCTGCTTACCATCATCGCTGCACTCCATCTCATTCATTCCGTTGGAATACAAATGACTTCCCTACGCTAACGCTTAACCGCTAGGCAAATTTTCAAAATGGCGAACTTGCGTCTTCGGTCTTGAAAATACTTGAACGCGATTGGTGAAAAGTATTCAACCATGAAGCTATGATTTCCAAGCGTCATGGATTCGTCGTATACAAAGAAACACATCACATTAGTCGTACAAAGAAATACAAAATATCTCAATTTAAAAAAAAAACCAGGAGTACTTAGTAAAGGAGAGAAAGTAAAAAAGTAGAAAAAATACATTTCCGGCGCACGTAGACATAATTCTCTCTTCTTACAAAATATTCGTAAGGCGAGAAAGTAATTATAATTTCGGAACCGTTAGAGATATGCAAGTTGATTGCATGCGTTATGGTTATATTGGATTACAATTTAATGCTCAAAAACTCACAATTTTACGTAAATGGGTTCATACAGATGCCCACAAGGCAACGATTGACATACATGACCCACATTTCAAAATTCGAAAATAACAGTTAAAACAAAGTATTCACTTCTCCCCATAGCTCGTCATACGCAGTTTTTTAACTGTTTTTTGACGTAAATAAATAAATAAATAAAAATTAAAAGGTGCAATTTGTGAAAAGAGACAAGCTCTGTATATTTATCTGCATAGATTCTATTAAGTAGAACTACAAGAAATGATTTTCAATAAAGTTACTACACACCTCAATAGTTATTTTTTGCCACTACACATTCATCAAATTTTAATTTGATAAATGTCCATGACAAGGATTCGAGCCTCAGATCTTTCGATGTGAAATTCGCAGACCCACAGCCTCTTAACAAGCGTGGCAATTGGAGCGAGTTGTGGAGTGAGGACTTATATATCATTGAAAACGTAATTGTATCAGCTCTGTCGTTAGAAGCCAGTTATTGTCAACATGCTAAACGGTATGTACGATTTACAACTCCAAGAAGAGATGTGAAAAACTGTTAAAAGTTGAAAAGTGGAAAATTCCATCCAGACATTTCCTGTTCATTTATCGTAATTATCAATATTTGTGGTCTGAATGGCTTCACATCCTCTTTTCTCATGTTCCTGGAATTCTCAATTATTTCCTGTAACTGAGAATTTTGATAAATAATATCCTCCAACCAGAACTCCAACCAGCGAAGCTTCACTCGGAAGATCTGGGCCGGTGCAGCCCATTAACGGACACGGCTACCATCCCTCTTCATTCTTCTTACATATAGACAGAGTTGAAAAAACTGCAAAAAATTGCAAATTAATTTTTGCAAATGTCGAAAAATTGGGCCTATCAACGAAAATGATACCTTCGTCATTCCCTTCAGCGTTCTTCGCAATATTCAACAACAAAATATAATCAACATTTTTGGAGCCATTTGGAACCAATAATTGTTTTTGAAACCGTTAGGGATATGTAAGTTCATCGCATGCCTTCTCGTTATATTGCATTACAATTTAGCGTTAAAAATGCTCATAATTTTACTTTCCGGCCGCTTTCCGATGTAGATGTCTGTCTGCACTTATGTCAGTTTATAAACAAAACCAAATTTTGTTTGTAAAGGAAATAAACACTAGCAGTGAGAGGACAACCCTGTATTATTCCTGTTGATTTTGTATGCGTTGACCTTCAGTCGCCGCACTTCACGCAGAACACCATCTCTTCTGCATGTGCTCTAAAACGCGTTTAAAAACTTTTCGTGAGCTTCCTAGTTCATTTAGTTTTGACTATAAAGCTTTACGATAGAGACACTGTTCACTCGAATTGGCTCGTCATCGGCAGAGGAAAATTCTCTTAAGAGAAATATTATATTCCCCCAGTCACGCTGAACGTTGTCCCCTGCAAATGCCAACCTGGAGTCTGCTCCTCGGACAGGACCTTCTTATACTCTACCCAACGGAACCGTGGTCCCGTGACCCTTAAGTGGTTCCTAACATTTCTGGACCATTCAGGCAAGTTGGTGGCATATTTCAACTGGGCCGATTTGAGGAATGTTGTCTATCTTGCCTGTTCCACTAATTCGGCGTCCGGGGCTTCGTAGACACGTCACAGTGCATTGCCAGCACGTCTTCCCACATCGTCCGTTTCTCGATACTGCCGCAATCATCTAAATGCAGTAACAGGAGGTACCTTTACCTACGTCCGCCCTCCGAAGCAGAGAGATTCGCACGTTTCAATCAACGCCACCACTCGTTTCTACACAGACCGATCATAATACGACATGGCGAAAAGAATCAGATCTAGTGGCCACGCCCGCTGCGAAAGAGGGGCGCGTTCCCCTCCAAGGGAATGGCAAAGAATTGGAGATATTTTCTGAGTTAACAATGCACTCAACCCCATATGCGTTGTGTAACGGTTATGGACAGTATTCTGAAATAACTTAGTATCATGTTCATTCCTAAGTGCTAGGATTACTTTCGAAATTTTGGTTGATGAAAACAAGCTTTATAAAACATTTTATTTTCTTATATTAATTTTTTTCCTAGTAGGATCACCAGAATAACGTTTGCAAACGTTACTATTAACTTAACTTTAAGATAATTGAACAAAACTTCTATCGTATTAGTTGACGCGCTGGCGAGTCTGTTCCAGCGAGTGTCTGAATTCATTTATCGAATACTTTCTGATACCATCAGAATTTAGCTTCATTTGTTATCTAAAATATTTTCGTTTTGTTATCATCTAAAGCAGGAATTTCAGATCCGTTTATTCACGGCATTCAATAATTTTGTTTAATTTTTTCTAATTCCTGGATAACATTCCGCGTCATTTTTTCCATTTCCCAATTTACCGTTTGAGAAAGCGTAACACCACGTCTCCGTTGTGACAGATTTGTGAGCGGAATGTCATTCCACGCATTTACCTAATTGTTAATAAAATGTTTATCTGCGAACAAAATATATTCAAACTGAATGATTTTCTTGAAAAATTTCAATGAAAAATTTTACGAGTATATTTTCATATACGAGGTAGGGTCTAAAAGTTCCCGGAATGGTCGCTTACAGTCAAGTATTTGTTAGCTGAAAGGGAAATTTTTGTTTGTGAGGTTGGCATAACTGGTAGTGAATGTGCTTTTGAGGTTAGCTGGCAGTTGTAGTTGGTTCCGTGCGTTCGGTGTTTAATATTGTAGATCGTAGTTTTCTTTCTTTCGTCGGATTGTGCAATGTCGTCCATTAGAGCAGCGTGGCAATATTAAATTCTGTGTGTTGCTGGAGAAATCACCCTCGGAGACTCTTGAGATGCTAAAAAAAGCATACGAAAATTCTGCGATGAAGAAAACAGCAGTTTACGAGTGGGTATAAGCGTTTTCGCGACGGTCACACAACAATTGAAGATGACGTTCGGACTGGGCGGCCTTCCACTTCCACTACAGACGACAATGTTGAGCGCGTTCGACAAATTGTGGCGTGTAGACAGGCGAACAACCATAAATACTATTGCCTCTGAAGTTGGTATTTCACATGGGAGTATTCACAGCATTCTTCATAATGACTTGAACATGCATCGTGTTTGCTTGCACATTGTTCCAAAAATGTTATCCCCTGAGCAAAAGGAAATGAGAGTGACCATGTCCAGGGACTTGATTGAAATGGCTGATGCAGATGACAGCTTCCTGAGCAAAATTGTTACAGGTGATGAGACATGGTGCTTTCTTTACGACCCTCAGACAAAACGGCAGTCCGCTGAATGGAAGTCAAAAACTTCACCAAGAAAACAAAAATTTCGCTTGGACAGAAGCCGGGGTAAGGTGATGTTGGAGGTGTTTTTTGATTACCGTGGAGTGATTCATTATGAATTTATTCCTGAAGGGAGAGCAGTAAATAAAGAATTGTACACAGAGATCTTAAAACGGCTACGAGATGCAATTCGACGAAAACGACCTGAAAAATGGGCAGAGAATGACTGGTGTTTGTTGCACGACAATGCCCCAGCACATCGATCCCTAATGGTGAAACAATACCTTGCCAAGAATAATGTTACCACTCTGGAACATCCTCCATATTCTCCCGATCTCGCACCACCAGATTTCTACCTGTTTCCAAGGTTAAAAATGGCATTGAAGGGACATAGTTTTGCTGATTCGTCAGAGGTGATTGAAAATGCGACGGAGCGGCTGAAGGAACTTTCAAAAAACGGCTTTCAAGAGTGTTTCCAACAAATATATGAACGGTGGAATAAATGTGTAGATGCAGGAGGAGAGTATTTTGAAGGGAAATAATGTAAGAATGTTATAAATATTTTTAATAAATTTTTAATAACCAATTCCGGGAACTTTTTGACCCTACTTCGTACAATTTACTTCTGAAAGTTCAGCGTAAATACTTGGATCAAACGGTGGGCAAGGGCAACTGCGGGGAAGAGGCTAGAAGAGGGCATTGTGTTATGAAATAACAGAAACTGGGTTGGGCAAGGTTGTAGGGTAATTTATTCTGAAGAATATTGTATTTTATTAAATTTGATTCATTTCATGGCACCAATGCTCCGGAGGAGCGGGAACACAATTAATACTGAAAAGGCCGTTCGCTCAACAGGCCTACGAAATAACCAATAGGTATACAAAATGAAACAAATTTCACATATCGGTCGAAACATTCTATTACACACTTTAAAATACTTAATATAGGAGGCCCAGACTGCCCCCAGGGCCAAAGGGACACTCACTAAGGTATACAGAATTACAACAGTTTTCTGCTGTTTTTCTAACAAAATTGACATATGTGGCATATTTGCCTCCACACATTTATAAAAAATACAGAAAATACAGCTGAGGCAGCTTTCGCCGCATGAAACGCTTAAAATGACGTAAATTTATGTTACCTGGTTCAGAAACAATTACCCATTTCCCACCACCAAGATAATACAGAATTTGGAAAAGCTGTTCTCTCATAAATTCCTTTTTCTCACTGCGATACCTATTTACAAAGACTTGACATGACTGTGAAAATAAACTAGTGGTGCTTCCAACGCACATACTTTCTCGCACTGCTTCTGTATGGCCCTAAATGCTATTCTTCTACTTCAGAAACCAGAAAAAGTGGTAGTGGTGCGGCGTTAGCACTGCGGGCACGGCAGGGGCGGTTCGTGCATATGGGCGCATGGGCGTCGCCCCTCCTGTCGTTTAATAAAGACGTGTATGTGCTTATTTAAATCTTAGTAAGCAAATAATGTTTGGGATAATTTGCTGGGTACTCAAATTATGGCAAACATAACATTTCTGCTTTGCAACTTGCATTCCTGCGTTAAGAACACGTTAGCGCCTCCAGCCGGCCGGCTAGGGCTCTGCACCGAGAGCCCTGCGATAACCTGGGTTGCCATGACAACCAGGGCCCACGCTTCCCCCTCTGCACAGCACTCCCTTCCTGCACGCTGCGGGCATTGGGCTCAGTATTGTTGAGCCCGAGCTGAGCCTTTCGCTCGCGCTGTGTTGCGTCGTCGTTCCCACATGCGTCTGAATACTTCGAAATGGTGTTCCTGTTCGCGCATTAAAAAAGCTTATGTTTAGCTCATTCTGCTTACCATAGAAAATTAAATTAAAAGGGAATGGTCGCACAGTTCCTAAATTAGATATTCAACAAGAATCAGCCGTGGAGAATATACTCGAAAATGAGATGTTCCGTTGTTTGACAGTATCCTGATTGTGTGGCTGCGACGAGAAGAACTCACTGTTTGGTTTTACTGTTTTGTTTCGACGTGACGATAGTTCGATAAAGGAGGGGGGTGCGATCTAAAACATCTTCAGGAGAAAATAACAAAACATGATCAAGAAAACAGACAATGTCAGTTTTCAATTTATAGGAAAATGTAACATCTGAAAGTTTGACTAGTACTTATAAAGAATCTGTTCGTCTTCACAATGATTAGTGGCAAAAAAAATCGGGATAGTGTTTTCAAAATCGCGTTTTTTTACTTTACTATGAATTTCCGTATGTTAACATGTTTGAGACCCCCTCCCCCCAGGAAAAAATCCACGAGCCGCTACTGGGGCACGGCAATGCTTGACGCACCGGTGCGTCGTTAGCAGGGAAAGTTAACAAATTTCTGTTAGCCATGCAGCTAGAGTGAAAAGAATGCTAAATAAATTATCCACAAATATACATTAAATAATATGTTTATATTCACATAAAATATACTGTACATTGATTAATTCATAATTAAGGAAAATGAATAGGTAAAATTTCAAATGATTAAACATTAATGTATTTATTCAACAAAAATAAAAACTTCTAAATTGTCAACTGATTTTTAAAAAATATAAACAAAAAAATACTCAACTGATTTTAAAAAAAGTATATAAACAAAAATGAAAGACCACTAATATACAAAAAATTACAAAAAATATTAACGTTCTACATCAAATAAATAAAAACAATGATTTTCAAATATATTTATTTATTTTTTAATGCGTACATTTAATATATGTAGAAAATGTTCACCTTCTCGTCCCCTGAACACAAAAACGAACAAAAATTAATGGATAAACACCAAAACGCAACTATTCCTTTTACATCAATTACGTTAATGATAAATATTGCAATCTGACAACTATATTTTTAGAAATTAAACATACTTAATAGGACCGTCACGCATCAAATTTCTATATCGAACATGTTCACTGCATCATTCCAATTACAAAAGAAATTGTGCATTTACTATACTTTACGTTTAATAAATTAATTAATATGCCATGAAATGAATTAACAATGATGTATCATGCACTTATATTTTCAATTAATATTCAACATATACTCCCATTACATACTGTACTTCCTTCTCTGTTTCCCTGGCCCTACTTAACTGGGGGCCTCGGCCTCGGCCTCGGCCTCGGCCTCGGCGTGAGCCTGGGCCGTGGCCGTGGCCGTGGCCGTGGCGTAGCCACAGCCGACGCCGCCTTTTCCTCCGGCGGTCTACCAAGAGCAGCAGCAAGCTCTTGATGTCTTCCAAGTTTCCATTCCCTCGCGCGTCTGAAAACAAGGATTCGATATGACAAAGAAAAATGAAAGTTGTCTCCACATTAACATAAAACAAAGGATATAATATGCATTAAATAAATCACTCAAGACTAAATAAAAATAAAGTGAACTTTATTCAACAAAATGTAAATTACTTAATTTGCATTAAATGCATCTTTATATTTTTCATCACAATATTTATCGTGATATTCCACAATCCTTTGAGATGCATCCTCCCAATTTAACTCTGCTCTCTCAAGAACTACGCTTTGTTCTAGATAGCAATAAACAGAAGGAAGGGAAAAACATTTTTCAAATATCTTTAATTTTCTAAAATAATTATTTTCTAAATTAATTTTTTCGTTTTTTTTTTTGTTTTTTTTTAATTAAATTCTGGCCCTCAAGAAAATGTGCGCAGATAAATTTTTCCCCACACGTCATATACAGTTTTTACTGTTTTTTGACTAAATAAATAAAAATCAAAAATAAATAACCACACCTTATTCATCTCTTGACTGTAGTGGTTCGCAGAACAAAGTTTTTAAAGTTCAAAGTATTGAACTTGTAATAGAACAATAAGGTTGCACGTTTCATTGTACTTTTTTTTCCTCAAAAGTTCTTCCCACTGTATTAATTATAATAAAATTAAGTTTGCAGAATTAATATCCGGACTAGGATATATTTGGAATAACAAGTACCGAAATATATACCTACAAATGTCCTAAAAATATCAAAAATATGAAATTAAATACTTATAAAAATAAATTAAATAAAAGAATTAAAATAGGGGAAAAACAATATATTAATGAAATCTTCAACCAAAAAAGAGAGCAGTCGATGACCTTAATTTTAAAATCAGATGTTGAATGAGATATACCCCTGTACTAAAATAAACTACATATATTCCTTCTGAAACCTACTTCAATTCTTTTCAGATAATTAGCCAATTACAAAGCACTGTTTATTTTCAAATGTGAAATTGCCTTAAAAAAGTCTCAATGTTACTTTATACGTTCTTGAACGTCACTGAACATCAGAAGTCTTATTCAAATCCTCTTTGAACCTTGCAAAAATTATAATAAATTCTGACATCTTTCTGAACCAATTTACCTCTTTCAATTGCAGTAATTAAAAAAAGATGTATTTTAAATATTAATCAAATATTCTCAAATAATTTTGCAACACTCAACATTACTAAACTATTATTTTAACATAGGTAATTACTATTGAAATATGTGTAAGGTAACAAATTTTTCTTTCAGAATTTAAAAAACTATGTACAATCCCTCAAAACATGCACAAATATACAAAATGAAATAAATTTAAAATCCTTTCAAAAGTCGTACTTTGTACACCTTCTATTAAGTTCCACTGCTAACAAACATGTTACAACATACAAATTCTCCCACTACACATGACTGAATCTTAATATTCCACAATACTATCCATTTCCGTTCTCGAAACAATAACAATTCATGTACGTTTCTGGTCGATCCCGACTGTAAAGTTTTGAGACTCACTCATAGGCTTTGTCCCCGCCGCATTATAATGCCAAATTACTTTCAAACTTTACTTTTTTCGCTTCATTCGCGGAATAACCAGAAAATATACAAAATGACACAAATTTCAAATAGAGGCCGAAACATACTTATACACAAAAATGTACAATATGGGAGGCCAAACTGCCTCAGGGGCCTAAGGACACCCACTAAGGAATACAGATTTACTACAGTATTGTACTGTTTCGTAACAAAGTTGACGTATTCGTCTCCGCATCTAAACAAAAAATCTAGAAACTTCACCTGAGGCAGCTCTCGCCGCATGAAAACACCTATTCAAAGGCTAAATACCATTACCTGATTTCGAAGCAAACAATTTCCCCAAAAAACCCACCACCTAGACAACACATTTTGGAAGAGCAATTCCCTCACATGACATGTTCCCTTTCTCATTCGTTGTCATCACTGGCTTTAGTAGAACTACATAAGTAACAAAAAAGACGCGGCGCGTCACCTCTCGGTCCACGCCGCGGGCCGTCTGCGCGGCGCAGCGCTCCCTTACATGGGCCTCCTGTGACGTCACGAGATTCATCTAAAACATTAACAAACTACGATTAATAGAATGTGTTTTTTTTAAGTTTTCAAATACTGATTTTAGATGAGAATGTACTTACTCGGGATATATTTTGAAATGTCATAGGGGCCCAAAAACAGCCAGTTTTTTCGTACGACGACCAGAAGCCTCGGTTCTCTACCACCAGACTGAGGCACCGGGTAGACAGCGTACGAGACGAGCAGCTTACCTTTCTCTACTCGCTACCTCGTCCCAGGCGCCGGAAACGAGTTCCCATAATGGTCAGCATTAGTTGGCTGTCGGCTGTGCCAATTATCGGACATAGTCCTCTTCGTCTCCACCCACACGTTCTCAGTGGAATTAGTCGGAACCGCAAGGAGTCCAATCGAGAAGCCCGACCTGGTTATAGCTCGCGAACCGTTCTTGAACCAATTGCGACTTGTGCACGGGAGACTGGTCCTGCTGAAAATGATTTCTCTGGGATAAAGCACCCGCACGGAACGACCATGATGGCCTCCGAAATCTGCACATACTGCTCACCAGTCAGATCCTGTTCATTTGGACTTCGGTCGATTCTGTGCAGCATTCCTATCCCGCGTGCGCTCATCCAACCCCGACACGCGACGGATACGCAGAACGCCACGCTTCCGCACTTCTTCCGCATTGTGTCGGGTGCCAGGTGGCCGAAAGACGCGTGTCGGACCATCATCTGCCGATGTAAATACATTCCTCAGAAAAACTCTCCCCAATCAAGATGTAAATTTTCTTAAGCAAAAGCTAGTCGATACCCCATTTGCTCATCTGTGAGCTTCTGTTTCTGACCAGCACTACGGGATCTTAAGCCTGCATCTCTCAGGTGCCTTAAAACACTTGTGTACTGCCAGGAAAATGAACACTAAGCCTCAACTGGACAGAGTTAATAAATAGCCTCGCTCGCGCAACCAGACGGTCGTCTTCAGCCCCGCCCGGGCGCGCCCCAAACCTGTTCCACGTGGGATCTCTCCCGCCTCCCTCCACAGTCTAATCCAACACGATGCGGGACTAGGGGGGGAAACCGTACTCTCTCCCTGCTCCTACAACACCATAATTGCCTCTTTCAGCAAGAGCCACAACTCGCTCCCGAATTGACCGTCCATGATGAGGCATGGCTCTAGAATAAAGTTGTACTGTCAAACATAAATCTCTTTGACGTCAACATAGTGAAACGTCATGCACAGTGATTAGGTTGTTCAGTTTCCCGTGTATTTCGTCCAGAAGTACACTGAACATTGTAATTCTCTTATAAAAGTACCTGCATGAAATATTTGTTAAAGTAGGACCCTTAAAGGGTTTGTTGGGTGTAGTGGTTAGCAGTCTGGTGTTCTGTGCTCTCTATTTTGGGTTTGAATCTAGAACACGATCTGACCATTTTTAAATGAAAACCAGTCAGCATGCATTTGGTGGCTACAACATATTTGAGTTAAGAGCAATTTTTCTATCGTCTTCCTGCAATAGTATGAATAAAAACTAGCTTTGGACTATTACAACCAATATGTTTATACAAAATCTTTGCTTAATTTGATTAATAAACTGCATGATGGTTATACTAAGAAATATTTGGACTGTAAAAATGTGTGATATTCATCAATATACAAAGCAAATGTTTTTAAAATTTCATATAATTGAATACAAATAAAAAGTTTAAGTATTTCAACGTAAAAAGAAAATGAATACTTCTGTTATGTTGCTTAGTGAAAGACCAATGATTATAGGTCTTTTAAAAAATACGAGAGTGGTTTCTAATATCCATGTAATTTAGTGTATTATAACAAAACATCACGTGCAATATAAATTAACAATTTGAGATAACCATTGTTCTTCAAGCTAAAAAACGAATGACACAGAAGAGTGCTTGAACACACAAATTATTACGAAGCGTTGAAAACGGAAAATTCTCTGCCAGAGAATAAGAACATTTCGAATATTATTTCTTGGACTATTTTCTCGGTTCATAAACATATTTCAGTGTCTCCTGCTCAGACGCATTTAGATTATAATAAAATAAATTTTATTTGTGGTCTATCTCTAGTTCACAATTCATGTTGTAGAGGAAGTTTCAGAACTTTATCAAGATTTACATTTTTTCATTCGGAAAATGTTGTTTATTTTTTATTTAATAGGTTATTATAACACTTGCATATAATTTTAATTCTTTAAACAATGTGGCTAGGCTGAGGGCCTTTAAACCATTACAATACTTATATTCTACCGCATTCTAACCTTTCGAATTCTGACATTCACCCCTAATCTCTTCATCGCATCAAAGCTGCGGAAAGGAGACCGTAAGGTACGGCTGAGAAAAAAACCTGAATGGGGAAAACCCTGCAGTCAGAAGACGAGTACATGCTAAACTACTAGATTTTTTGAAAATATTTTTTTCCTGGCGTGGGCATCTTCTCCATCCAATCTTTGGCCTCCTCAGTCCCTGAAATCAAACAGCGCGACAGATCGCCCGCACCACCGCCTCTCCGGTCAATTTA
This sequence comes from Acheta domesticus, assembly GCA_031308135.1. Classification (NCBI taxonomy): domain Eukaryota; kingdom Metazoa; phylum Arthropoda; class Insecta; order Orthoptera; family Gryllidae; genus Acheta; species Acheta domesticus. The sequence continues at coordinate 27,371,511 of JAHLJT010008446.1, forward strand.
CTACTGATTGACTTAATTATCGCTTACTGATTAATTTATTACTAACTTACTAATTAATATTAGTGATTAGCATTACTGATCGCCTTACTAATTAACTTATCGCTTACTTCTTGAATTATTTATTTCATCTCCAGTCTAGGCTCCGCTCGTACTAGTAAGTAGTGCTGTTTTCCCACTCCCTGATTAGTTTCACTGATAGTTCGAACCTTCCGGAAAAATGTTCCTAATTCTTTGATGAAGCGAGATCTATTATCAACTAATGTTGTCAGTGAACCTGATGTTTCTAAGTTGGAAGCAATAGTTCCCCATTCCCATCCATTTCCTCTCCAAGTTTCTGTAGGGCAGCGATTTAACAGCATGAGGATCCAATCTTCTCTATCACCAAGTATCGCAAAGTACACAGATTCCATTGTCATTCGAATCCTTCATTCTCCGTTGCATCCACCCCTTACTCTAATTAAAGCGTATCCCCCTCTTGCGTCCCTTTTAAGTGTACTTAACTTTCGTCTCCCCATGCAGGACTCGTGTGAATTTGTACCACTAACGAACATTTTTCTGCCGATGCTGCCAGAATATCTTGCCTTTTAATATCCGAAAGAGTATCTGAAATTAACCGTTTTATCTCCCGTGTTCCCCTATCCCCAACCATCTCCGGAAAAACGTCTCCCAGACCTGCGTTTTCTAGTACCCGTTTCACTTTGTACGACCAATAGCACTGATAGTTTTTCCTGTAATTGCGCTCTAAAGCACCTGCGAATAAGTGAGTCAACCTCTTCACTTGCTAATCTAATCCAAAGCTTAATGGCTTAATTTTATATCTTTCCAAATTTCTACTCTACTTATCTCTTCAGGCGCAGATGTGTCAGTAATGTCAATACCCATGTCAATAAATCATTTATAAACAAGATATACAATAACGGTGAAACAGGACAACCATGTCTTAGCCGTACTGTCGATTTTTTTTTTCCGTTGTACTTCCGTCATCACACTTGACGCAGAAATTTACTTATCTGTAAATGCTCTGCAACGCATTTAAAACTTTACGTGAGATGCCTAGTTCATTTAGTTTTAGCCATGAAGATTCTATGTTGATAGAATTAAACACCTTTTCGAAATCCACAAAACTGCTATATAAATGGCCTCGTTTACGTGAAGCGCCTGTTTTACTAGTGCGTCTAACATAGATATTGTCGGTCGCGAAGACTTACGTAAAACCTGCTGGAATTTTTGAAATTTTACTGGTTTTGTTCCCAAACGCTCAGTCGAACGTTAAGAATTTTAGAGAACAATTTGCTTAGTGCTGGCAAAAGACTAATGCCACTATAATTTTCTGGACAATTCGTATTGCTCTTATTTTTATAACTAGGATGGAGGATAGCTGTACTCGGTTTCTGGACACGACCCGGTATCAAGAATGCTATTAAACAGATTCAGAATACTCTCCGGACGTATGTTCCACAATTCGGAAATTTTGTCGGAATGCAATCCGCGCCGCAAACTTTTGTAGTATTGGTGGCTAAAATTCCTCTGTTCACTTCATTCCCCGTTAAAGGTTCATCTAATTCAGGCACAATGCCTGCCCCTCTTTCAGTGTCGGCTATTGTGAGCATTCGTGTAAAATACTGTACTCACGCGTCTGACGAAATTACATTACGTGCATTTATTTTACTTCGCAGAGATCTGATAACGTCCCATATTGATTTAGTTTGATGGTTCCTTACAATTGTCTTTCTTATTGCTGCCTCCCACTTCTGCCAACATTTCTTCGATTTCTTAATTGTGGCCTCATACTGCCTACGTAATAACAAATAAGCATTTCCTTGCTTCAGCTGTTCCCACGCTTCTATACTTCCTTAATGATAATATTGCTTCACATCTGCTTTCGCGACACTTCTTACTAAACCACCCTTGGGTCAGTACCCTTCCTCCTACCCCCACATTCGCATGCCCTTCCCTGCGCTGTAAAGCCGCCATTCTAAATTCTTTGTTTGCTGATCAGGCGACCTCGCCTCTCGCGCCAACGCTGCCAAATTCAGAATAACCTCTTCAAATTCCTCCCGGCTATCCTCTTTCCAGATAAACGGTTGTCTTGCGTACGTCAAGTCTGTTGCTCCCGCGCGCACCTCTGTCGAGGTCTGTTCAGTTGCATTTACCGCTAAATGTACGCACACAGGCAAATGATCGGATTCGGCCTTTAATTCGATCACAAAATCTAATAAACTGTTTTATTTCGCGAGATTGCTGAGCATAATCAATTACACTACCCCCATTTCCACTAATAAATGTGAGTTCCCCTTCTGTATCCTGTCCGTTTAATATTTCGACATTAAATCTTTTGCAGAATTCCAACAATTCCTGCCCGTCGTTATTAAAGACTGGGTCTTCGCTTTTTCTAGAATTCGCTCTTGCTTCATGCCGGTCAAAGCCCGAAAACACTTCCTGCTCATTGCCAGTTCGAGTATTCCTGTCACCTGACACTAGTAAATCAGTACTCGGATACCTCTGCTTCAACGTGTCTAGAAATCATTGATTTCCCCGAAGGCTATGGGAGAGAAATAACGGGAACCCTGTGGGTGCCGCTAAATAAATTCCATCGAAATGTCCTTATTTTGCATTACTAGTCCAATACATAGAAAATTATCTGAATTTACAGGAATTTAATTAATAAAATACATCAACCTAGTGCGAATTAAGCTCGCAATACTGCCCGGGTACCGACCTCTTTCCCCTCTGCGTTTTTTATTTTTGCATACGGCGGAAAAACCAAGTACACTTAATTTTCACTTTCCTTCCACAAAGTTTCAGCGAGACATCTTATGTCAAACGTATTTATGTAGCTCTGGAAGTGATGATTTTCGAGCTTAGAGCCTACACCTTTGATGTTCCAACATCCTATCTTCATGACCAATTGTTGCCTATTCGGCGAACTGCTGGGTGCTGACTCACCGCGGCTTTCCTGCTGCTAGGAGTTGTTGAAGCAGCCATCGGGGCGCGTGCTGGGAAGGCCGCGAAGAGGCGCCAGCTTGCACGGCGGGGGCGTCCGCCTTCCTGGTGTTCTGCCCCCTCGCCGAACCCACGGGACCCCGCCGCTCCACCCCTCCCACGCCCGCGGACGGGCCGACAGCTCTCCTAACGAAGCTACGTCCCGACACAATCATCTTGTCGGAACGAATCGACGCCTGCCTTCCGCTAGCTTTCGCCTCCTGCAAGAAAGGTATCAACGCCTTACGCGTTTGCCGTACTGCCCAACTCAAGTCCTCACGGACGCGCACACTATTATTCCGGGAGACATACTCCCGGGCTGCACGCAGCAGCTCCTGAATGAGGACAGCTTGGCCACAACCATGCGCGGCTGTCCGTGGCGCTGTCGTCCGGTCCTGTGCGGGTGCTCGATGTCGTATAGCTGGAGCCTGACATCCAGCTGCTCTGTTAAACCCAGAATGCCTCTTTCCGAGTCTGCCCATGACTCGTTCCGCTGCTCCGGGATGCCAGTAACAAAGACGTTGTTACGTTGGGACTGGTTCTGAACCTTACGCGCCAGCCCCTCGTTCGCTGTCTGCAGCGACTGCACCGTACCCTCTGCCGATGCGACCCTGGCCTGCAAAACATCGATCCTGTCGATCATTTCTCGGTGGTTTCTATTGAAGGGTCGATGATATCGCCGTTAGTAGGAGGGCCGGGATTCAGCTCCACCCCACCGATCGCCAATAGCACCGCCACCACCTCCGCCGCGCCCAGCACGCTCGCAAGGAGCCCCAGCCCCTGCGCACTCCCCGGGCTCCGCCGCCGCGCCACAGGCACCCCTGGCCCATCGGCCGAACGCCGCCCGCCACTGCTCCGTCCACGCCGTCCTGCAGCAGGGAGAGCGCTCTTAGGAAACATGTCCGCTCGGCTCTGCGTCTGGCGAGAGACTGAGATGTTATGTTGTGAAGCTGAGAGCTGTGCGAAGCTCAGCTTGCAGAATGTCAGGATAAAATTTCAAGAGCAGGAAAAGCCTAGTACTAGTAGCATCAACTTAAAAAGCGCTGTGCTGTTTTGATGCAAATAAAGTAAACTTTTTTGAGTATGCTGGCTCTCTCTTCAACTTCGTCCTGGTTTGCTTCCTGGTCATTCCAGTTCATCCACGTTAGAAATGCTTCTGTGGGTTCTTGCTCCTTTGTAAAAAGGAGCAAGTCAAAATACGTGGTGGAGAAACGTCTTCTGCCGCGGCACCACTTGTTCTTTCACTTTTCGTAGCTCTTTACGGATAGCCTCTCGCAGGAACAAACTCTGAATGTGCTTCGGGGAAAACCTTGCATAAACCTATATATTTATCATACCCCTCAGATTTAAAGCTTTTGTTCGTGTAAATGGATCTTTTCAACTTACACAGGCTAGGGCACTCCCTGTGTATGCTAATGAACCCCTAATCATATCCTGGCTCTAGCAACGTGTGACCATTATTTCAAAATAGCGCCCGGCTGATCACTTGATCTACTCGCAACAAAACTCCTCGCGTAAATGCGACCGACACTTTTTCTCGCAGCATTTCGGGGCTCTATCGCGCAACCGGAACTTCCTTTACACGTGCGTTCTGAAATTTGCACCTGAATGGCGCTCTGCCCGGCGTGCGTTTTAAGAACGATGGTGTAGAGCCGCCTATTCTCAAATAAAATGAAAATTCTCCGACCGATCGGGCTCAACATGAGGCCCCTCGCATTTGAAATGATTCTTTAAATTTTTTAGGGATACTTTACGTGAAGCCCTGATCATATTCTCAAAATTTTCCCAAAAATGACTCCAATTTTTTAGTTCATTTTGTGCACAAATGGAGCAAAGTGTGCTTATAAATATTGCAAAGGTCTAATTTTTTTACTAAAACACAAGAAATTTCAAAAATTGCAAACGTTCAAATAGTTTTTGAACCCCTCCTGCACCTTTATCGAAGCTGGAGATTTATTACTTGGTGAAAGAGATCAAAGATCTTTAAATCGTTTCAAGAACAATTATTGAAAAGTATTCGTAGTTTTCCTGTATTTTTCATTTGTATCCTAATACTACGCAAATATGATTTTCAAAAAAAGGCTCCGAAGTTTTTCTTTGACCTTGGGTAAATGTAGAACTCAAAGCACTGACTTGTGTGCCACAAGTCACTTTAATTAATCTTTTCAATTTTCAAAAACTGAACATTTGTAATAATTTTAGAACTTCTCTCTTCACTAATGTTAACATTATACTAGATTATTACATGTTTAATGTAACAGTGGAAGCAATATCAACAGCTCTTTTATGATTATTTTATATTTCAAAAGTTATATAAGAGTACGATTTAAACCGAAAACGCTTAAACTACATTTTCTCAAGAAGGCTCCAATTTTTCTCAAATTTTTGTAGAAAAATATTAGCTCTTCGATGATATTCTGAAAGCCTAATTTCAATTAAACCTTTAGGGCTTCCATGAACTAAGAAATTGTGAACAAATGTAATAGTTTGTCTTGCAAACACTGTTTAAAATATCAAATACAGCAGTTATTAATAAACCATCGTGTTGACGTTTTCTTAATTTTTCTCTACAACTACATTCTGTTGTAAATTTTGGCAAAAATCTTCAGTTATGGGTGTGGCAGTTTAAATAACACCAAGCAACAAAATTTTAAGTTAATTTTTTTGTTGTTTCTGATGGAGTATGTTTAAAAACACTGTGTAAACACAATTTTTCATATGGGAAATTGTTTTTAGGGAAATGGCATCGATTTTCTTAATTTGAGGAAAATACATATATTTGAAACAATGAATACTCGTTTATATATACCCATGAAACAAAACAAATGATATTCTTAAATACAACGTTCGGAAAAATGTAAATGCAGTAATTATGTGACAAAAGTTTCAAAGTACTTGAAAATGTTCACATCATGTACAGTGTGCTTAAAAATGTGTTGTCTTTCTACATTTCCTTTTGTACGTTATATCATTCCCTCACATCGGTCCCCAGATGTAATCACAAAGCATCACCTCATTATACTGTCCCTGGTACCTTCTTTCAAATAATAGTAAGTCCTGATAGAACCTTTTACCCTGTTCCTCTGCATATACACCCATATGAAACTTGAAGACCATATGTGAGAGGAGTACATGCAACTTTAGAAACATTCTGTACCACATTGATTTGTAGGTATTCAAAAGACCTACTACTACTTCCTTGTAATTATCCATTCCCTGATTACCTATGAAACCATTCACATCTCCGAAGCTCTTCCAGGTCTTTCTTTGAACTGATAGAAGTTTACTGATAAGTGTCATCATGAAGTATTTTTTTTATTTGGGGGCCCACAAAAAATATTTATCTTTATCTTAGCTTCTGACAGTTTGGGGAAGACATTTTGGAGGTACTTCATTACATCTGATGCCTTTTAAAATTGATAGATGAGTCAAAGATTAATATGGAGGGGAGGTATAATATTTTCCCACTTCGTTTGTCTGACCATCTTATCAGATTTAAGTCTGCATTCTATGAGAAGTCCCCTAAATTTGATGAGTTCTGTATTTACTCCATCTACATCTGGTACTTTTCTATTTTTCATGTAAATCTTTAAGTGTTATATGATCTCCTTGGTACGGATCACCTCCCCCAAATTCATTTATGTAGTTGTTTATCGTTCCAGGTCCTTGTTCTACCCATAGATTTGTATAGTGATTAATCCACTCCTCTTTATCGATAGTGTGGAGACGTACCGTATCTCTTTCTGTTTTATTTAATTGCTTCGTACGTTTATAAGCTATTTCTTGTCTATGTCGTTTTCTACGTTGGATATTAATTTGTCCCAGGATTGTTGGTGGGCTTGTCTTACTATTTTAAGACCCTAATTACGTTTCTCTTTATAGTTTGCTGCAGATTATTCTGTTTTCTTTTGTAAATATTCTTTATGGTTTTTCTTTCCATTTAGGGCATTCTCTATTTCCATAGTTCATGTTCCTAGTCATGTCTTTTTGTTGGAGAGCGTTTTTAGTTGGTGAGGTGGTATTTTGGTTCTCGCCAAATACTTGACACTCCAAATTTCGTTTTTCTGTTTTCTCCTCTATACCAGGCCTCGAGAGTGGACCTGCAACATCCACATACGATATGTGGTGCCCAGTTCTTGTCTTGGTTTTCCCACAGGCATACCAAAATATGAACTGTTTGCTAAGCAGATGATGTTAGGATCCTTTATTCTATGCTTTACTGCTTTTGATTCCAGGAAAATGCCGCACACATAACAAAAACAGTCCGGATTATGCTTACAACGGAAGATGCCATTATTAATCAATTGTGTTAATGTGAAACAGATAACATACAGTTGAACAGTTTATTCATCTCATAGATGAAGTGTTCTTAGCTAATATGTTAACCAATTAATTTCATATAAATAGCTATAAAAGCAACTAAACGATTACATAAAAGTAGGAATACTCAATGTAGTTTAGTTGAGACCTAATTCATCCAAAACAAGCTTAAAATTCACTTAAACAAGCAAAAGGTTTTTTTTTGTTACATGGTGAAATTAATGCTGTGGAGCAAATCTCGGCATTCCGGGCTCTTGGCGTGCATACGCACCAACAGCGCAACGCAATATGCTCCGTTCCAAGTTTGCAAATTAATGTCTATGGTCAGTGCGGAGCTCAACGGTTTCTTCAATTGGAGAATGCAATTAGTCTGTTTTTGGACATATGGGGGTAACGGACTTAGACATAAATTGCGTTTGATGTAGTGTTTCTATCAGTTATCACTGACAATATTTGACTGTAAGTGGCCCCTCAATGCAGATATGACATCGTATGATAACAAATATGCGCGATAAATTGAGGCTTTTAAGCGAAAATTAACTTCGTAGAAGAATCGACTAGAAGAGTGAAATACAACTCGTTTCTCAGATCTCGAGTCGATTCGATCAGGAGAAAATTTTGGGAATGGCGTTCAGGAATTGTATGATGAATTTTTGGGTCGTTTCCAAGGTTTCATGAACATTTGAGGTCTATAAAACCTGCTTCAGTTTCAGAGAATGTTACATTCTTTTCAACTTAAGCATGTTGATCTACAATGCACCATAAGACAAATCATTGGTTTCATAATTCATCAACTTAAGAAAAATTTTACAAATCTACGCAGTTGTCTGCAGTTGAGTTTCAAAAAAGTTATTCCGGACATAGAAAACATTGTTTGCAGTAAAGCAAACAACCATTAAATGGCAAGAAAACAATCACTGTTTTCCACATTTTTTGTCGTACAAAGTATATGAATTATTTCATCTTCTGTTTTCACTTAAGCTTGTTAGCGTTTGATTATGACTCGTGTCGGGCCGGCATTCATTCCACAAAGGTAAATGTCCGGAGGGGATGTAAAGATAGGAAAATTATGTATAACATGTTATTTTCCTTAGATGTTTTATACGTAGGGTAATTGAAAGACATACAGAAATTGATGGATGAAAAGGTTGTAAATTAGATCTTTAATAAATGTATTATGGCGCCTATTAATACGGTAGTATTTGTTATGAAAAAATATGAGATAGATTATGCACGCAAGTTAAATAATGTTATCAGTTTCTTAATTTGCCACCTAAACTTCACGAAATTGAAATCCTATTTTCTAAGCAGTTTGGTGAAAATGGTTTTACAACATATGACCACCAAATCAGTAGTATGTCAATTGCAATGTAATTACTATAATTTTACGTTACCATTGCAAATATTACGAGAAATATCTGTTCCCTTCTGAAGAACCACTAGTTTATTATGAGAGAGAGATGTGTGATTCCCTGGATAAAGAGAGGGACCCGTGTCCCCGAGGCTTTCCCTTTGGATCCGCGCGTGCTGGGAGAGTTGGTTGAAATATTTGTAGTGTATTGTTGAAATCAATAGATAGAACGTGTAACGATAGAATCTTTCTTATAAATGGATTTTCGTAACAATTTATCCTTTCAGAATGTTCATAAATGGCAAATAAGCGTGTTTGCTTGAACAAATAATGGAATATTTATTATATTAATATATCTTTTTAGAAAAGTTATAATATAAATATATCGTTTTTGAACCCCTCCTCCCACCCATATGTGGAAGGCATTCCCCTATCCGCCACCTGGGGACACGTCCTGTAGGGGTTACAGGCTCCCCCGAGGAATATGAGCCATCCTGTAGCAGGAAAGTATTACTTCTCGAGTTTTTTCAGCACATTGGCAGAGCACCAATCTTTGGCAATATCTGATGTGTGCGCTATTGCTGATTCTAGCATATATTCTGAACTTCCATTAAAACAAATACTCAAATCGTCAGCAAATAGGTAACTATGGACAAATGGTGATGCAATATTTTTAGGTAGATCATTAATATAAATAATAAAAGGAAGGGTTAAGAACTGTCCCGTCGTCTGAATGTTCAGTATCTTGAATCTCAAGTTAGCTTGTTTATATATGGATGGTAAGTTCACAATCCATTACTCTTAATATTTTCATAATATTGTTCTACCCATTTCCAAATTCGGCTATCAAATATGTATTTAATTGTTTATTTAGTTTCAAAATTAGTTTCAACCGGCCACGCGTAGTGTGGGGTGAAGTGCAATTGACGACTCAATATTTCGTTCCTATCATTTGAAGTACACTGTTCTGTCTTTGAAATGTTCAGTGTCTTGAATCTCAAATTAGCTTGTGTTTATAGACGTGACGAACATATTCTACACATTTACAAACTCAATGTATGAAATTTTTATTTAGCGTCAAACTATGGTTCACATTTGTGTATGAGTGGGAGAGAGGGTAAATAGCGTAATCTCACAATTGACAAACATTTTCTTCACTTTGTTTCAAGTACTACGTTCCCTCCTCGGAATGTTCAATACTATGCATCTCAAATTAACGTGTTTACAGAAGAGGGGCTCACAATTCCCAGCTCTTATTGTCATTGTCCCATTCTTATTTCTAAGTTTAATGTATCAAAGTTTATTTAATTGTTTGTGACAAAATTCGTTTAAAAATGTTAGGTGTGGGGGCGAAGTTCGTAACATAGCAATTAAAATTTCGTTCATCTTGTTTTAAGATGTCCCATCTTGTCCCATCCAATCCAACGTCACAGGTTTTTCTGTAGCTCACCTGATCATTGGAAGAGGTCTCTTCAAGCTGGTGATTAGGTGTAGGTTGTTTTCAACGGCTATTCAACGCCTCCCCCTCATACAGGGACAGGAATCGGGAGTCTGGGTGTCAAAGAATACAAAAAACTTTAACAATTTCACAAAACTCTTGCATTGCTATGATAACACAAAATGAAAGGTACACTGACTAGGCGAGGCTACCTGACTGATTCAGTAAGAAAATTTAATTAGTGTAAACATTGCAGAATATATTGAAGCCTACGAGGCACACATGCCTAGATTTTTCAAACCAGACTACTCTTAGTACCACAGCTCCTCCTATTTACACAGATGTTTAGTAGAGGTTCTCTATGCACATAGAAAAAATGCCCTTCGCTGACGGGAATGCTTCACGGTAAGTTTTCGAGCAGTCCTGTGTCGAGCGATAAGCTGCCCTCTGCACTCCCCGATCCGTCCTAGTCCCGCACTCTCCGCCGGACACGCCTGATCTGTCCACCGCCCCGAGAATGTCACCGGGCGCGTGGAAGTGGGCGGACGGCGGAAGTGGGGGGAGATAAGGGCGGCGACGGTGGTGGTGGTGGTGGCAGCAGCAGCGCCGGCCCCGGCGGCGGGGGCGGTGGCGATGATGATGCCCGACGCAGTCGGCGGCGGCGGCATGGCTGAAACCGCATGGCGGAAGAGGGCGGTCCATGCGTAGAGGCGCGGGAAACAATGATTAATTAATTTCTTAATTAAGTGAGACGCGCGAATTTTTTATTCGCGCCCCCATAACACTGGTGCAGCATCGAACTCCCATAATTTGGCGGGAATAGCACAAAGGGTGCCCAGGTGGGTGGAAGGCACTGGAGCTTTATCCGCGCCGAGAAAAAATATGCTAACACTGGGTTATGGGAGACAGGTTATATTATTAAGGAGGGCGGGTTATTTAACACGTCAAATATACTAGGCAATGAAGTGCTCCGTCCGCTTGCATATGACTGAAGTCAAACTTACAGGACTTGTTAAGAATCTTGTCTCCTCCTTCGTGAATTGACACTAAAATTCTTTCCAATTTCGTGGAATCGTATTACTATTTATAAGTGACGTCCATTTACTGTAAATGGTATGGAATCATGGCTTCCCGTCCCAGTTTTACGATTTCTCCTGGTATTCCATCAGGACCTACAGATTTACTTCCAATTTTTGCGGTCCTTTTCTAATAATTCCTGCATCGACTCTTATTTTGCTGTGATCTATACGCGCCTTCAATTTCCCATGATTTTTTTAAAATTTTATCTGGAATATCTGCACCTATTATTTCAAATTTGTCATCCAGGCATGCCTCTACTGCTTCAAAGTTGTCTTTTATACATATGAAAACACCCCCATCAATGTGATCTCTTCTGTCGTGTCTGAACGTTAAAAAAAATTGTCTGAAGATTTCAGCGTTTAATATTCCGCCTTGTGCCACGATTCCGTACCTACCATGACATCTACCTAATAGCATTCTACCGTGTTCGAGAAATGAACAGTTTTATTGTAAATACTCCTGCAGTTAACCTGCAGAAAAACCAGAGACTTAACTTCTGCGTCATTCCTTATTGCATTGCCGCCGTCTCTCGCCACCGCTCCCGCATCGCTGTCCGGCGCCCCCGCGTGCCCCTCCCTCGCCGCAGTCGCTGCGTCGTCCGCCCGCGCCGCGTCCCATCCATCCCTCCCCGCCGTCACCGCGTCGCTGTTCCTCGTCGCTGCATCACCATTGTAAGGGGTTCGACAGTCTTTGTCGCCTCCGCCATGCGCTCTCACGAGCCTGTCGCGAGAAGTTCCGGGCCTTTTCACGCGAGAAGGGTCCCTCGAGCGATTTAGGTGCAACTCGTCACGTCCCAAATCGCCGTCCTGCAATCACGAATTTCGGGCCACAAAACATTCTCTGAGCCACTCACTCGTACATGTGATTAATTACATCAAATCGTCCCCATGGAATGCCACAACGCCTCAGAATGCCACTAATGTAAATTTTTGCTCTTGGGAACTTTTTTGCGCTTTCATCACGAGGTCACCCTTATCCCCACAATAACAATAATAATAAATTAACTAGTGGTGCTTCCAACGCACACACATTCTCGCTTTGCTTCTATATGGTGCTTATTGCTATTCCACTACTTCATAAACCAGCAAAAGTGTATTATACCAGCAAACGTTTTCCGTAAGGAGACCCGACATCCAAAACTCAGACAACGAATCGGCACTTATACCACTACGCAAACCAACACCGCCTGTGTCGAACAGAGCCACGAAAGAATAGAACCGACCTATAAAATGGTAAATACATGATGAAGAAACAATTGATACGATGGTACATACGCTTTACAAAAACAAGAAGAGAAGTAAAAAAATTGTGAAAAGTTAAAAATTTGAACAAATATATACCGACATTTCCAGTACATTTATCGCAATTACTTATATTTTAGTCAAAACGTAATTGTATCGATTTTATCATTAGGAGCCGGTAATTTTCAACATGCGAAAAACGTGTCTTTCAATATGACCAAGAAAGGCAGCGGTGAACCGCTTTACGAAGTATTCGTAAGGTGAGAAAGTAATAATAATTTCGGAACGGTTAGGGATTATAAGTTTATCATTTACGTTCTGGTCATAATGTATTAGAATTTACGTTAAACTACTCATATTTTACTTAAATTGGTTCATACAGATATATACTAGACAACGGTTGATTTGACATGTCAGACGCTTCAGAAACCGAATAACAGAGTTAAAAAATTGTTTAAAAGTTGCAGTTAGGGATGTTTTTTCCTGCAACATCAATTCATCAAATTAAAAATTCCCTCGGGGGATCGAACTCGGCACCTTCCTTATTGAAGATCTCAACCCGAAGGTGTTTTAACCAGCCGAGCGACGGGACCCACTTGCGGACCAACGACTTATTAATTAGTCAAAATGTAATTGTATCAGTTCTATCATTAGGAAGCTGGTAATTGTCAACATGCGAAAAACATGTCTTTCAAAAAACATGACCAAGAAAGGCAGCGGTGAACGGCTTACTCCACACAATTTATCCGATGATCGGCATTTGGAAATAACTACTGCGAGAAAATATGTGCCTTTCTATAGCACCACTAGTTTATTTATACATTTACCGTCCCTTATTACACACGTTCAGAAAATTTAAAGAAAAAATTGGAGCGGTTTTTGAGAATTTTTTTTTTTGTAAATTTGAATCGCAATTTTCGCACAAACTACTAGTTTTTCCAAAAAATGGTAAATGACCATATTTAAAGTGCTAATTTTGTACAACCGACTTTGTCTGAGGCCAAAATCTCTATCGCGTGCGTCTTTCCAGCTCCTTCTGAAATAAAGATAAATTCTTGCCTTTACGCGCAGGTGGAAGTGCTAAGGACGCTTGTGGGCCGCCGCACCCTATCTCGGCGTAACCGGGAGATGGTCGGAGGAGAGCTCGCAAACCGGTGAGGACGATTTGCGAGCGGATATCGCGCGTGATGGCGATATCAATGATGTCGGGTCGCCCCGAGTTGGATGGGAAGTGGCCGGGCTGGAGCGGGCCTTGCACTTCGTAGCTTTTCAGCGCGCGGCCGCAGGTTGTGGAAATGCGGGAATTGCACACCGGGTGTTTCGCATTGAAATCCCCGGCGAGGAAGGTAGGGACGCGAGCGCGCGGCTCGAGAAGCGCGTCCCGCCCGCTGGCGGGAGTTACGCCGAGATGACGCGAACGGGCCCTTTGCCGTCCGCACCGTAACAGCCGTGGCCTCTAGGAACTGCAAAGGAGGAACATCATTTTCATGATGCGCGATATCGCGGCTCACTAAGATTGCTGTTCCGCCGCCCGGGTTTGCGTGCGGGAACCGTGCAAGTCTATCTGATCCGAAACAAAGACAGGGAAGGATAGGCGATGATGTGGCTGGAAATGTTTCGCCAAGCATCAGAATAGAAATTTTGTGCTTTGTGGCGAATGGGGCTAGCTCCGCCTGTTTGTTCCTGCTAACAATACTGTTGCAGTTCCAAAAGGCGAGCTTCAGGCGGCCCGGAGCAGCTGAAAGAGAATTGTGATTTTGAGTTGTTTTATGAGGCTGTGTTAACCATCACGGGGCGGCGGGGGCAGGAGTGGGGCCGGCTGAAGCGCCGGCCGAAGGAGTAGGCCTACCCGTTTGCTCGGCCGAGTGCGTGATACGCAGACGCATTACCGTCTGCAGTATCAGCTTGGGCCATTCGCTCACGTGATGGCCCGTGATGGATCGGGTGATGGCGCGGGTCACCTTGAATAGGTCCATGCCGTTATTGGCAAGGTCCTCGGCGACCTGATTACAGAACATGATCTGCTCTTCGCGGGTGTGGGACGGAAGGAAATCCATCCTCTTCACCGACCCCTCTCTTCCGCCGGCCGTGGCCGCGGTCCAGACGTGGGCGGCGCAGGGCGTGGTTGGGGAGCGGGTTGAGAAGTAGCGAGGGCGGTGGGCTGTGGCGCCAGGCGCGCCGGAGGCGGCCGCGGTGGCGGCGTAGGTGCGCAGCTGGCGGCGTGCGCCGCGGCGGGAGCGGCTGCTGCGGCGTCTGGGCGCGGCGAAGCGGCGCGTCTCTCTCCCGTGAGGGCGAGCGCGACGACGCCGTCTCCGCGCTGGGTGCGCGGCGGCGCTCGATGTTGGCCCGGTCCAGGTGGCGGCGCTCCTCACGCCGCCTCTGCGCCTCGCTGCCCCTGTAACAGCGGCGCTGATATTCGGGGCAACCCCGATATCGAGCGCCGTGGGCGTCGCCGCCGCAGTTAGCGCAGCGCCGCGCCTCCGCGGGCGGGTTGTCTCCGAGATGACAGCTCGCCGCGTCGTGCGCCGCGCCGCACTTGCCACAGCGCGCGTGGCGTGCGCAGTACCGCTGCACATGACCGAAGTCAAGGCAGTTGCGGCACTGAACCGGACCTCTCGGCGGCCGATACCGCTCCGCCGAGATGCGGAGCCCCTGGAGTTCGCTCATCTGGAGAATTATTCTACGTTCGGCGTCGTCCGGCAGCGTCGCCAGGACGAGACGGAGCGGCCGGCCTCGGCGCCCTGCTTTGCTGCTCGTCAGCCGCTCTGCTTTCTCCACCTGAAAACCAAGCGGACACCACCCGAGGGCGGCCATTAGGGTTAGGCGGCCCAGGCCCGGCGTTGCGCGCGTCCGCGCCGCCCGCGCGATTGCCGGCGTCGATGAGCGGCGACCGCCTCCCACGCACTGCCTGCTCCCCCGCGTCGCACAGCTCAGCGAGCTTGTGCGGGGGAAGTGCGCGGAAGGTGAAGGCGACGTGCTGCGGACCCTTTCTTCTGTGGTGGGTCCTGTGCACGCCGCTGTTCGCCGCTAAGCCGGTCTCGCGCAGGATGCGCGGAGCGGACGGCCGTAGCGCCCTCGCGAGCGCCGTTTCGGCCCGCCGCTGCAGCTCCTCCGGGAATTGGCGACGCACACCCAGGGTTTTGAAGACGACGGCGTTTTTGGGATGACGGTCAGGGCGGAGATTGGAGAGGGGAGGGTGCGCCGCGAGGCGCGCCGCTCTGTTCTCCGCGACTCGGATGGGCGCCAGAGTAGAAGGCGGAGCGGCCGCAAAAACCTCGCACGCGTACGCCCACAAGGGGCACTCGCACGCGGTGAATAAGCGGCGCTAGAGACTAAGATGATGATCAGGAGAGCGGAGAGTTAGTTTTAGAAGAAGGGTTCTGGTTTTCATCTTAGCAGTGAGATATCGAGCGTGCGCGTGCCAGCGGAGACCGCTGTCAAGCAACACGCCCAAATACCTCGCCTCGCTCTGCCAAGGGAGACGCGCGCCCGCCAAGCTCAGTTTCATCGGGGTCGGCCCTCTTACGAGTGAAGTTGACAGCTACGCATTTCTCTAAGTTAAGAGCGAGTCGTTTCCGACTCAACCAGGCAGGAAAAGTGGCGAGACAGTTGCTTAAGTACTTTACAGACTGCCTTCCGTTCGACGATTTCGCGTAATACGCAAAAATCATCCGCGAACATCAGGAGCCCGCGGCGCTGAATACCAGTTTTTGATTCTGCAGCGGCTTGTTACGACTTGTGCACGGGAGACTGGTCCTGCTGGAAATGATTTATCCGGGATAAAGCACCCGCACGGATACGACCATGATGGCCTCCGAAATCTGCACATACTGCCCACCGGTCAGACCCCCTTTCGTTTGGACTTGGGTCGATTCTGTACAGCATTCCTATCCCGCGTGCGCTAATCCAACCCCAACACGCGACGGATACGCAGAACGCCACGCTTCCGCACTTCTTCCGCATTGTGTCGGGTGCCAGGTGGCCGAAAGACGCGTGTCGGACCATCATCTGCCGATGTAATACATTCCTCAGAAAAACTCTCCCCAATCACGATGTAAATTTTCTTAAGCAAAAGCTAGTCGATACCCCATTTGCTCATCTGTGAGCTTCTGTTTCTGAGCAGCACTACGGGATCTTAAGCCTGCATCCCTCAGGTGCCTTAAAACACTTGTGTATTGCCAGTAAAATGAACACTAAGCCTCAACTGGACAGAGTTAATAAATAGCCTCGCTCGCGCAACCAGACGGTCGTCTTCAGCCCCGCCCGGGCGCGCCCCGAACCTGTTCCACGTGGGATCTCTCCCGACTCCCTCCAGTCTAATCCAACACGATGCGGGACTAGGGGGGAAACCGTACTCTCTCCCTGCTCCTACAACACCATAATTGCCTCTTTCAGCAAGAGCCACAACTCGCTCCCGAATTGACCGTCCATGATGAGGCATGGCTCTAAAATAAAGTTGTACTGTCAAACATCAGTCTCTTTGAAGTCAACCTAGTGAAACGTCATGCACAGTGGTTAGGTTGTTCAGTTTCCCGTATAATTCGTCCAGACGTACACTGAACTAATTCTTTTATAAAAGTGCCTGCATGAAATATTTGTTAAAGTAGGACCCTTAAAGGGTTTGTTTGGTGTAGTGGTTAGCAGTCTGGTGTTCTGTGCTCTCTATTTGGGTTTGAATCTAGAAAACGATCTGGCCATTTTTTAAATGAAAACCAGTCAGCATGCATTTGATTGCTACAACATATTTGAGCAATTTTTCTATCGTCTTCCTGCAATAGTATGAATAAAAACTAGCTTTGAACTATTACAACCAATATGTTTATACAATCTTTGTTTAATTTTATTAATAAACTGCATGATAGTTATGCTAAGAAATATTTGGACTGTAAAAATGTGTGATATTCATCAATATACAAAGCAAATGTTCTTAAAATTTCATATAATTTAATATAAATAAAAAATTTAAATATTTCAACGTAAAAAGAAAATGAATACTTCCGTTATGTTGCTTAGTGAAATACCAACTATATTACACTTCCCAAAAAAATTTTATATTACACTTCCCAAAAAAATTTATATTACACTTCCCAAAAAAATTTTATATTACACTTCCCAAAAAAATTTTATATTACACTTCCCAAAAAAATTTTATATTACACTTCCCAAAAAAAATTTATATTACACTTCCCCAAAAAATTTTATATTACACTTCCCAAAAAATTTTATATTACACTTCCCAAAAAAAATTTATATTACACTTCCCAAAAAAATTTTATATTACACTTCCCAAAAAAATTTTATATTACACTTCCCAAAAAATTTTTATATTACACTTCCCAAAAAATTTTTATATTACACTTCCCAAAAAATTTTATATTACACTTCCCAAAAAATTTTTATATTACACTTCCCAAAAAATTTTTATATTACACTTCCCAAAAAATTTTTATATTACACTTCCCAAAAATTTTTATATTACACTTCCCAAAAAATTTTTATATTACACTTCCCAAAAAATTTTTATATTACACTTCCCAAAAAATTTTTATATTACACTTCCCAAAAAATTTTTATATTACACTTCCCAAAAAATTTTTATATTACACTTCCCAAAAAATTTTTATATTACACTTCCCAAAAAATTTTTATATTACACTTCCCAAAAAATTTTTATATTACACTTCCCAAAAAATTTTTATATTACACTTCCCAAAAAATTTTTATATTACACTTCCCAAAAAATTTTTATATTACACTTCCCAAAAAATTTTTATATTACACTTCCCAAAAAATTTTTATATTACACTTCCCAAAAAATTTTTATATTATACTTCCCATAAAATTTTTATATTACACTTCCCATAAAATTTTTATATTACACTTCCCATAAAATTTTTATATTACACTTCCCATAAAATTTACATTTTACACTTCCTATAAAATTTACATTTTACACTTCCCAAAAAATTTCAGATACGATGTTTCTTTCCGAAATTTCTCCCAACGAAATCCTCAGAATAGTCAGTAAACTAAAAAATAAATATTCATCTGGTTTAGATGAATTTCCGGATTGTTTATTAAAAACTTGTGCACCTGCCTTTATACATCCGTTAACTCAGATTTTCAATGCTTCTTTATGAACAGGAATATTTCCTCATCAGGAACATCAGGAGCCCACTGCGCAGAATACCAGTTTTTGATTCAGCAGCGAGCGGCGCGTCATTTACGTATAAGCCGAAGAGTATAGGAGAGAGAACACTCCCCTGAGGCACACCCGCCTCGGCGCGTCTGATGGACGAATATACGTTGTTGACGCGCACTCGGAACTGCCTGTCCGAAAGGAAACTCTCGATCAATCTGACATAGCAATCGCTAATCCCAGACTCCGCGAGGCACGAGAGCAAGCCCTCGTGCCACACGGAATCGAAGGCCGATCGCATGTCGAGAAAGACCGCAGGCATAGAATGCCGTCTCTCAAGGGCGAGGCCGATCTCCGTGCAAAGCCGCGTTAGCTGCTGCGCGGAGCTGTGACCAGCTCGGAAACCAAATTGTTCATCTCGGAGAAGGTTGAGACTACGTGTTTCCTGTTGCAGACGCGACAGAATCAGTCTCTCGAACAACTTCCCTAGGATTGAGAGGAGACCAATAGGTCTACAACTGCTTGGGAGTAGTTTATTCCTGCCAGGTTTCGGAATAAGCGTGATGGTCGCAAGCCTCCACCCCTTCGGAAAATATCCGTTCGCCAGGCACGCATTCAGGAGCTCGAGTAGAAACTCGACTCCGCCGCCCTGCAAAGTACGCAGCTGCGACGCCGTGAACCCGTCCGGGCCTCACGCCTTTCGGCGATTGACTCGACGAAGTTCGGCTTTCAGCTCGCCCTCCGTCGGGCTGTTTACTCTCGGTTTGCAGCCCAGCGCACGAGAGAGTTCCCAAATGGGCATCTCGTGGAGGTTGCATTTCGAAATTGTATTAGACAATTGAGAAATTTTTTCATCCTGTATAGATGAACGGAATTCTCGACTGAGGTTGCGCGCCCGCTCTCCGTCAACGGGGTCGCCGAAAGGGCGATGAACTTTGACAGTTCTGCGCAATTCTCGTAAAATCCTCCTTTGCTCAATTGTGAGCTCAGGGCGAGAATTCACTTGTGTGACAGTAGAGTTCTGCTTGAAGTCCGATTTCAACGTTACAGTGAAGTGTGTGTGTGTGTGTGTGTGTGTGTGTGTGTGTGATTCACTGCTTCGTCGATTTCAGCTTCCGTATTTAGTGATTTCTGCTCAAGCTTAGAATTCAGCTGTGTTGCGAAATCTGCCCATTTCGTGTCACACGACGTCCGAAAACTATCTTGGCGGGCCGTAGGCGGCGGCGGCGGCTCCCGTCCTTCCTGCACGGTGCTGATGTTGGGCGCCGGCGGATTCGCGGGCTCCGCGGCCGCGGGTGGCGGCGGTGCCCGTCCTTCCCGCACGGCACTGATGCCGGCGAGCTGCTCGCTGCCGGGCGCCAGGGACAGGATTGCTCCCGCTTCGGCTGCCTAGAATCGCGGCCAGTACTCGAGCAGGGCCCTGCTGTGCGCTGCTGCGCTGACCCCGCTGGGGATGCCTGCCAGCGACCTCTCCAGGCTGCCGGCGTCAGGTGTTGGTGGTGGAGGTGGCGGTGTTTGGATCAGCGCCGCTGGGATCTGCTGCTTCGGCTGCAGCAGGCGCAGTTGTCGTGGTGCAGGTGGCGGCGGTGGAGGCCCCGGCAGCGATCGCAGGATGAAGTGCACATCGCTCGTCGCCGGGATGCCCTCCGCGCCCACCACGATGTTTTCTGCCGGCGTGGCAGCAGAAAGCATCTCCACGCCGAACAGATCAACAAGCTCTTTTTGCCTCGCTGGCGGCGGCGCCCCCGCTATGTTCAAAGACCAGGTGGCGATGTCGCCCAGCGAGTGCCTGCGCGCGTTGCGGCGAGCCATACTGGCGTCGCTAGCGCACGCGATGCGCGTGGAGGGGTGGTAGGCAGGCGAACGGATGAAAGAGAAGCTTTCGGAACGCCGGAGAGTGGTGGTGTGGCAGTTACGATGGAGTGAGTGAGCTTTTGGGAGATAGGGGTTGTGGTGACGGTCGCCAGAGGACGTAGCTGCTGCGCCAGTGTCTTGGGACGTTGGGATTTGGCGTCGTTACAGAGAATTGTGCTGGACTGAGTCGTAAGTTCGGGCGCCAGCCTCCGCCTCTTAGCTACAAGCTTCGCGCAATTAGGTGGATGCGATAGCCCCCGAGCTGAGGTGGGTATCGGTTCATATTTTTTTCGCCTCGAACTGCCACGACTGCGCGAAGCCTCGAGTTCACCGCTTCCGCAGGAGTAAATGCAGCATTCTACATTTTTGCCAATTCCATTTGTTTGTATATGTATAAACTACTGACGTGAAATTGCAGATGTTTTACAGTGGCGTAAGAGAATATAATTTTATATTAACTCTAGTGCACACGTGAACACTATAAAACGAACTTAGAATTTTTATGTAATTGACTATAGAATGTAGGTTAATGTATTGTTTCTGTAGTTCACTGTCAGGTGTTTTGGCCATTAACATTCTTGTTTAATGACTGATACATCCTTCCCATTGGTATGCTGATAGTAATTTTGTGCTATTTGCAGAATATATTTGAAGTTGTGTATCTTTCTCAGGGGAGAACATCACTGATTTTTTAAAGGATCTTGTTTTGTTAATAAAATGCAAGTCCATCTTCTGTCTTGAAAAGAACATTTTGGTGAATGTGTTAAATCAAAGTCAAATTAGAAAACAACTTGATTTATTAATGAATAATTAAAAAAGTTTTTAAAAAATTTGCTATGAACTGTTGAATAATTTAAGTGAACTTAAATATCTCAAAATATTGATTAAAATTTGGATGCCTGTTGAGTAGAAAAAAAATTAAATTTCAACCGAAGGTGTAGGTTGTAATAAATACTAACTTTTACATTTGTTATAAACACATGTTTAGTTTTTTCAAGCAACTTCTTTGAATATTGTTTTCAAAACTATATTATTCATTTAATTGTATTCTAGATATATCTTGGTAATTGCAGTGAGTTTTGTGCAAGTAATTATATATGAAATTACTGATGCAGTATATGCTGAGAGACCGTTAACTGCAATTTTTGTAAACAGAAAGTACTAAGACATTGTCATGCGGAACGCCTGTGCTCTTCTCTAATGTAACTTTATGTGCACTCATCTCCCCAGAGATCCTTTTTATTCAATTTGTTGAATTTCAATTCATTTTTGTCACAGATCATCTTGCTGTGATTCTAATTTGTGCCAACTTTAAAATTCATAATAAATTTTGCAGTTGATTTTCCTTTTGATGCTTTTTGGATAAAATGGTTTTTGGTTAGTTTTCTTTTTAGTGTCAGTGTTATTGTCATTCTGTAATTTTTGTTTCGTTTTCAACACCGTATCTAGTTATGTTCTGTGGTCTCGCCTGTTTTTTTTCGAAATCTTCAGAAGAGCCACGATCCAACGAGGGTTTCCCACAACCCACAATTAAGAGCAGTTACAGTATGGGGTTGTGGATATGGAGGTGAAGATTACAGGAGAGTGGTCGTGAAGGTGGTCCTTTGGGGTATGGTGTGGTAACATGAAGTTGAGAAGAGTGTTGGATAATGTCCAGGATGTGGCGGAGATTTCCTTCTACTGAGTGTGGGTTCAGGTGGGCTTTTGATTTTAATATGTGAATTGTGGTCTTGTAGTCGTAGTCTTGTCATGTTGCTCGTCAAGCAGCACCATATCGTGGATTTGGTGTTAAGGTCGCCGGCTAGGATAAAAGGATAAGGAAGGTTTTCAAGGCTGTTCAAATCTGAGGTAGGGATTGGGATACGGAATCTTTAGTATGTAGATATGATTATGGGAGGGTTGGGGTTCCAATGAGGATAGCCGTGCTTTCGAAGGATACGGATGGTGGGAGTTGGAACGGAATATGTTTAATGGTTCTTCTGATAATAGCCGTATCGCCTCTCTGGGTTGGCCTTCGGTCATTGCGGTGGTTGATGAAGTTTTGGATGGAAAAGGAGGTAATGGAAGTCAGCCATGTCTCTCGTAGACGTCGGATCCCGATGGCGTAGTCTTTAAGGAATTGGGTAGGGCTAGGTTTCTTCTGATTTGAACCGCCTTGTGCGTGTGATGTCCCTCCTGCGCGAGTGCTAGTTTCAAGCGTAATTCACGCAGGAGATCTTCCGCGTTAATTGATCTGAGTGGTCGGGAAGAAGAGCGAGGGGAAAATAACAATGCTCATTGCTGTGTAGATTTAATTGTACTTAAACCGTCACCATACATTATCTAGAGGGGGTGAGTGAAGGGGGGGAGAGAGAGGGGGGAAGATTGAAGAGGAAGGGAAGTCGAGAAGCGCTCGTGATGTCAGCCGCTTACCGGTGCACCAATCTCCCAGCAGCGGTGTTGCGGCTCCCTGGTTCATCCTGTAGCGTAGCGATGCGGCGTAACGACTGTCGGTGTAGCGAAGGCTCGTGGCGGCACAGATATGTCGTGGCGGCGAAGATGTCTCGGGAACTGCCCTGTCGCTCCGTGCGTCCCGTGTATATATATGTCCGTGGTTTTCGTCTTTTTCATAGTACTCTAGGGAAAGTCATGTAAGTTGTTGTAAACTTGATTTCCCTAGAGCTATTTTCCTTCTAAATGCGGATGTTTCCCGCTAGGTACCCGCTAGGTATGGTGGGCTGGGGCCATGTGGTGAAAGTTAAAATTGGACTTTTGTGCTTTCTTTCATTTATTTTAATATTGCTCATCACATGTAGTCAATGCGATCACATGTAGTCAATGCGGAAACTATTAATAGCGAGGGGAGGGAGCCATTTAATTTAAATTTTCGACTAGTTTTATTCCAGCGGAGATAAGTTATGCGAGGTCGTCTATGGGCAAAAGCGTATGTCAGAAAAAATTAATATTG
This sequence comes from Acheta domesticus, assembly GCA_031308135.1. Lineage (NCBI taxonomy): Eukaryota > Metazoa > Arthropoda > Insecta > Orthoptera > Gryllidae > Acheta > Acheta domesticus. The sequence continues at coordinate 27,394,863 of JAHLJT010008446.1, forward strand.
AGTTAAGTGTAGTAACTTTTATTTAAAAACTGTTTACTTTAATTCTTTGAAACTAATTTTATACTTACCTAATTCTATATGCCTACGTATATCTTTTATCTAAAAATGAATTATTCAATAATATATTGAGACACATTACACAAGTGTGTGACATGCCAAGAGTAGACGGAGAGGCCGTTTGCGAGATTTCGCCGCACGTCGCGTTTCCGTGGGGCTGCCGCTTCTTATCAACGGTAGGAGGGGTGCAAGAGGGGGATGTTACCCCTACCCGATGGAGACGAGGGGGGAGGCAAACGGACAACAAGACGGAAAGTTACGACAAACGTGAGGTGTGAGGTTGGAAGCTAACGGTGTGGGCCGCGAGAGGTGTCTCTGGCAGTGGTGGCTAGAGGCAGCTTTCCGTTGCGAGTTCTGCTCAGCTGGCAAACGCCACGGTTGAGGTATGCTTCCCGTGGTTCAATCCCGGAGATTGTTTTGCCATTGTGACACGTGTTTGGTGATGGGTATATCCGTTCCACGTGTATTCTCATAGCGGTTTTGTAACGTGTGCAAAAGATAATTTATTTGTAATTCCAGTGAATTATGTGCAAAAAAATTGCATATGAATGTTAATGCAGTATTGTTGAAGGAGAGTTCCATTCAAAATTTGTAGGCAGATGGTTCTGTCATATTCCGTTATGCAAAATGCATGTGCTCTTCCTTCTGATGTAACTTTGTGGGCAGGTCTCATCTCACTGGAGATTTTCAATTCGTATTCAATTTGTTTGAATTTCAATTGAATTTTGTCTTGTTACAGAGAATATTGATGTGACTCGGATTTGTACCGATTTATAAAAAATTAATTCATGATCATGTGTTTTGGTATTTGAATGAAAGGGTTTCATGTAATGCTGATGTTTGGGTTGATTAATTTCTTAAGAGTGATACTGTCTTGCCTTCGTTCATGCGAGCCAACACGAGGAGGCCCCTGACCTTAATCCTTCCCTTATTCATTTGGGGAAGGGGAATCTGCATCTTTGGCAAAGACTTGTCGTGGGGACTGGAAATTTCGACAGGTGCGTCACAATATACACTAAAAGCATTTCTTTTCGTCCTCCCGTAAATTATGAAACAGGACTTACACCCTTTTGACCAAACACGAGCGATTTATTAATGTACGGATGTGGGGAAGGAGTTTCTTTAGAGTAGGGGATTGGAAAAGAGATCTTTTAGGTTCTGAGCGGTTGATGATATTGGTTTTGGGAGTATTGGTTCTGGGAGGGTGTGTTCTGCGAGTTAGGGGATAATACTGAGGAATAGGATCTGCTTTCTGAAGCCGGGTAAGTATGCCACCGAGGTCGAACCGCAATGCCGCCCCGGAGTACTGATGTTTTACGAAATTTATAAAGGCGGGTGGAATACCTTCAATCCTCATCAGCTCCCATAGGGCGGCGTGCGAGATCAAGTCAAACGCCTTGGACACGTCACAGAGGGCTCCGTAGAGCCCTCTATGGCGCGTCCTCGCGTCCTGCATCACCGCAGTTAGGGCCGTGACATTATCGGAGCAACCGTCCCATATGGCCCTCTGTCGGAGGTCAATTATCCCCGCCGACGAGAACCGTCTAGCAAGGATCTTGTTTAGGTGCCTCAAAATAACACTTGTTATTGAAATGGGACGGTACTCCGATGGATGCTCGGACCCGGGCTTCTTTGGTATAAGCACAGTCCTGCTCAGGAGCCACCGCTGGGGAACTTCCCCCCAAAGCATTACAATGTTGAACGCAGCGGCTACCTGAGCAGGCGGCACCTTTGCCCACGCGGCGGCAGAAACGCGATCCAGGCCTGGGGCAGTTGTGTCCCAAACACGGGCCGACCTAACCTCAGAGGAGGACACCAGGCCCCACCCGCCACTCAAAACCTCCCTCTTGGGAGGCCCAGGCGGCGGCGAAGCCGAGCTCGACGCCGAGACCAGTTCGGCCCAATACGCCTCCAAGCGGGTGCGATCACAGACGGGGGCGTCAGCTCACCCCCGTCGATGACCATCCGGGCGGCGCGCCTCATATTCTGTTTAATCATACGCTGCACTGCCGCGTATTCTCTCCGGCGGCGCGCCCGCCCCGCCGTCCGTGTACCCCCCACTATAGGAGGGGCCCCTGACGAGGCGGCCGCGCCCCACGTTCCGGAAGAGGCGGGGCAACGGTGTCCGCCCACGCGAGGATCTCGACCAAAGGACAGACCCCCCGCGCGAGCAGACCCCGCGCAGCTTCAAGGCGCGCCCACCCGGGATGGCACCCATCCGATGTCTCGGGTCGCGGGCAACTCCTCAACCACCAATCTGCGAGTACCCTGCCGACAGAAGAACATGTGTCAATTACAGAAGTCTCAGTATCAGAAGGAGAAATAGGATTAAGGTTGAGAGGGGATTGATTTTCCAGAGAGGAACGTACAGGAATGGGAGGTGCAGGGGTAGTAAGAGGACATTCCTGGACGGGGGGGGAAGAAGGAAGGGGCCCGGGAAGGGGGGCTGAGTCTTGTCCGACTTCGGAATCAAGACCAGCATAATCCCCCAAACCCGGGTGTCTGAGGGGAACAGGTGAGGTAGGGCTTATGGGGACTCTAGGGGAAGAGACATCAGTATCACCATCGTCCGTGACGTTATCGATGGCAGGTTCCTCGCTATGCGAGGGGGCAGGCGGCACAATCGTCCGAGAGCGGGCTTCCACCGCGAAACGCCCCACCCGGTCCTTACAGGTGGCAGATTGCCTCAATTTCTTTATGGCCTTGACTGAGCGACGGGATAGGGGCGAACGCGGCATGAAGCCGTTGGTTTATGTTACCGCCGCCCTCCCCCGCGACAACAAGGTCGGCTTCCCTCCGAGCGAGAAGATCCCGCTCTTCATCGGTCCACCGCACCTTGGTGTCGCGGATGGGGACGGCTTCATTGCGCTCGACTTTATGCTTCGAAGCGATGTGCAAACCCAGCCCCCTCTTGGTGGTGGAGGAGGCTGCTCGACAGTGCGGGCATAAATAGCTCGAAAGGAACGCAGCGTCGTTCCCTCCAGCGGATATGTCTGTGAACAGTATTTAAAATAATAAGAATACAAGACAAATGTGAGAACTGTACAATATTTAGAGGCCTCTCCTACGAACTCTGGTTCGTTAGATTAGAAATATGGTAAATTAGCGAGGAGGCGCTTAGGTCCCTGAAAACAGAGCACGTCAACCTTACGTGATTGACTTCAAGAATAGAAATACATTTTGGCTCCAAACAAGAAGGGGTACGTGAGGGAAACAAATACTTTAGGATGTATCCACACAACTCACCCCCCAAAAGAATAACCATAGGGTTGGGTGATATAAAGTACCTGGTGTGGAGGTACCCTCACGCGCCCCTTCCGAGAGGAGCCAAAGTTAAACAGCCTTGTCATAAAACTAAAACTATTAAAATTAATAAAAATAATAAAAATTGGTAAAAGAAGCTGTGCATATAATTCTGACTTCTAGTCAATGAGGGATAATGAGGACTAGGTTTTATTTCAATAGAAATTAATAAGTTTGGGGGTGGCCCCGCTGGCGCTTTACATTACAGAGAGTGTTGTAACAACAAGAGCACGAGTCGCTTCCAGGATGTTCGATGTAGGCTGCCTGCCCCCAAAAAGGGGGCTCTTCAGCCCGGGCTGGTCTTCTCTTGTGCATTAGCCCCCACTCCCTCGCACAAGGGCGAGGATTGAGGAGCTGTTGAAAATAGCACGAGTTCAAGCCGTTTCTTTGCAACCATCGAGTGCAGCATTTGATGTGCTCACCCTCCGAAACGGGTATGTGGGACAAGACAATAATGTTTGTCACAGGGACCACGCATATAGGCTGCGCCCCGCGCTGCCCCGAGAGTACCAGCCTCTTGTGGCAGAAATATATCCGGCACTATACCCACCGTGGGTTGGACCACGGGCGGTTGTGAGCGGGCACGGAGGGCGGAGCGGTAAGATGTTTCTATAGGCAGGAGGGTGTGCCCATCCGTTAGCGGCCTAGCAGGGATCGACCCCATTAAAATTTTAAACAACGTATAAAACATCAAATATTAATAAAAATATGTTAATAATACTTTATTACACTACTAGTCCTCTCCCGTAGTAAAAAAATTTTAAACGAACCTTAACAAATTAAAAATATAACTATAACTTAAACTATGACATTCACGCCCCTATTGGCGGACCGCGAACTAGGCTACAAGACGATCAATAACTCAGTGACGTCACCGTAGAATCGTCCGGAACTTTCTGAGACATTCTCACGTTTTATTACAACACTTAACAATTTAAAACTACAACGTACTGAAGCTCAGAAGGAAAGTCACTCAAAATTGAGACGATTAGATGGCCAAACTGCAAAGTGCACTTGAATACACGAGCTGCACAATAAGTTGCAGGCGAAGTTATACCTCGTGGTCCCATGAGGCAATTTATGTTTTAGGACATAAATAAACAACTCAAGTACACCAGATTATGCCATTCATAGCCTCAATTGTCTGTACTACGCCACGCCGCACACAAATGATGAAAGGGCAAACATCCAATGATACGTAGATCACACCCCGCACACTGCACAACACACCTTAGTTTTGTGGTAAATACGTTGGACTCGGGTCTAATCGGTGGATAAAATAACCCGAATTATAATGCGGATGTAAACAGAAGTCACCGACTTACTGTACAATTGCAGCAGGCCCCTCTGGCATAGGGGCCAACACGCATCCACGGGCAGCGTGCAGGGGGCCGGCGCAGGGCGGCAGGCAAGACGTCCGCTCAGGTCGGCGGCTCGAGGCCGAATAAGATCTGGTTTCTGAGGCGTGGGAAGTTTTGAAGTGGCATATTGGGGTGTTTGGATTTGGTCTCGTATGCTTTCTTTGGCACAGACGTTGCGGGGACAGATTGGGTCAAAAGCGGAGCGATTCATTTTGGAGTTGCAACACGTGAAAAGTTGGGATGGTTTTGGGTGAGGGAGGGGCATTGTTCGGTGGGGTGGGATTCAGCGCAAAGGACACTGTCACAGGTCCTCTGCAGTACGTTTTAGTGTTACAATTTGTGACATCTTTTACAATGTGGATTATGATAATTTCTATTCTGATTTTCCAGTCCCATTTTGAACTCGATGTATCTGAGCTTATTTTTAGTCTGTCAAGCCCTTCTTGTTTGACACTCTTTTAAATATTCCCAGTGGAATGAGGTCTTTGGTTGTCTTTCTTATGTCTGTCCACATCTGTAATGTGGTAATGAGTAATTTGCAGATATTTCAGATTCATTTTTAATTCTATTAATATTGTAGTCAGATGGGAGTCCTTAATAACAATCTTGTCTCTAATCTCCACTGTTAAACGAGTAGGATGCCCTTACAAAAAATAGGTATTTTTGGTCTGAGTTTGAGATTTCTTCCGGTTTCTGATTTTGTGACAAGCTTGACGCGTCAAAAGTTTACTTAGAAGTTGGGTCACTTTGCGGTCAGTTGGTTGTTGCAAATCATAAATTCTTTAGTCATGTCAGTGGGACCTAAGATTGAGTCAAGATCTATTCTGAAAGGTGCAGTTCTGGTTCCCTGTGGTTTAGGTTTGTGGGATTGGGGTAGTGAGTTTGGTTGGGTTGGGGTGTTCCCTTTTGGCTGGACGATGTGGAGTCAGTATTTTCATTGGGGTCTTCTTGTTGGAGGGGCTGATAACTGTTGCCATATTATGTTGGTTTGGGTGGGGTTTTTTCTACACAATAGTCCACATTTCATCGTTTAATAGATAATGCTTTGGAGGGAACTTATTAATTACTAGAATATCAATTTACTAATGTCTTTTTCTACTGTGGCTGCAAAAATTAAAACAGAAGGGTAGAAAATACTTTAAAAATACAATTCTCCAAAACTGTATGTGCATTCTTCGAAGATCTGATTCAACAAAGTAAAATGTCTCGCCTGATAAAGGAAAGAGGCCAGGTAACTGTTACGCTTGCTAGATTTCCTGGCTTCGAAAATTAGATGTTCTGGGACACTGTCTGAGTGGCAGTAATCATGAATGAATCCGTACCTGAATAAGCAGCACACGCAATATTTACAGGCTTTGGAACCTCATGTGAAATTGTTGAATAGCGATGTCGTGAAATTTTATCAGATTTTATTATCTCTTTGAAAGTCAGATGAACGTGATCATTCCAGGATAAAGACTCTTCCAATTATCAACGAACCTGGAACAGACATAATTTTGACAACAGCTGTGAGCGAAACGTGAGGGCGGTACTTCGCAGTCCCATGAGACCAAACTGCCTTTTAACCATCTTTAACACTTCACGTTGAATACGTCCTGGAAGGTGTTCAACGTCCTGGAATGCCATCAAACTCCCTCTCGCCCCCCTCTTTGGTGGCGTCTTCTAGCAGGTCACCCTTGCCGCTATCGCTTAATACAAGAAAATTAGAACGGTCTTCCTTATCCTTTATCACACATTAACATCGACTTATTTGTCGGTCTGAGTCTAAGACGTTTCCTTATTTTGACTTTGATAAAGGACATTTGGACAATGGTATATTCCACTCAGAATTATACAGAGATTATTCTTGTAAACATACAAATATTGCTGGCATGCGGAAGAAGTACAAGAAATAAATCGAAATTACCCTATTCAAACGTAGATAATGTTTACCAACCTTACGTGTGTAAGCGAAAATCTAATGGACGTGCGTGAAGAATGTTATGACCTCCAACATCAAAGTTTTAGACCAAATTAACAAATCGTTTCTTTCCATTCCAATACAACAGCAATAAATGTTTAACTAAACCAAACATATAGAATGAAAATCTTCCCGGCGCGAAGCGTCTATCCGTCGGTGCTTGCAACTCGCACGGTACCACTGTGCACTGACTGCGTGCCCCGTAGACCTAGCAGTCTCCCCCTTTTTATTTGGCCGTCACCGGCGCTCCCCCATCGCCCATGGCCCAAGGAGGGCAGGGCCTGCCCCCAGCTCCCGCGGGACTACTGTTCTGTCCACAGTGGGCCCGACCAACCATGACCATAGGGAAGAAGGCGGGAGAAATCTCACTATCTCAGACTTGTTCGGAGAGAATGGAATGTAAGGGGAATAATTGATTGAGAAGGTGGAATAATACATTGAGAGGGGGGGGGGGTCATGGCCTCAGGTAATGTTTATTATTTCCTCAAATTTGTTGAAATGACATGCGAAGAAATACTTATTCTGTTGTTCTGCTTTAATTAAAGTTAGTCATTTCCTATTTGTTATAATAAATATGGGATTGGTGTATGGGTTCTAAATGTGTATTTCAGTCTATCGTCGAGTGATGAGCCAGTAACGGTATAAGTGCGTTCCGTCTTCTCTTGCTCTTTTGTCTAATGTTTTGAATGAGTTTTGTAGAGAGTAACTTCCAGTATGTGTCTGAAGTATTTAGTATTCTGTCGAAGACTATAGGCGCAGCATATATAAACCTGGATATTTCTTTCTTGTGTAACTTCTGTTTTCCCTTTCTCCAGAATAACGATTTCTGATGCTTTCAAATGAGCACGTGTCAATATCTGCCAATAGCGAACATTTTTTTTCTGCCGTTGCTGCCAGATTATCTTGCCTTTCTAATATCCGAATGTCTATCCGAAATTAATCGTATCTCACGTTTCCCTCTATCCCCAACCAGTGTTGCTATATGATCTTAAGAAATTCCCTTTGGAAATCACTGTGAAAACCCCCAAAACGACAAAAGAATTCAAGAAATGATTATTTCATGTTTCAAATATGAGGTATGGAAATGAAAGAAGTAAATAAAATATTAATTGTATATGATATTTATATTTTACAGTTTACTTGTCAGTTACAGTCAAACATAAACAATATTAAATTTTTAAATAAAATAAATATTTCATTTTCATGAGCAAAGGGGGGAACAATATTTATTTTTTCCCTAGTGCCAATCGTATCATTCATGTCTATCACGCCTCTTGCCCCCACAACATACAGGTTCCAAGCGGCGTGTTCGAATGATTGCTCGCGTTGAAACGAGCTTTTCTCAGGAGGCAGGATCTTTAGGGTATGAGCAAGGTATGAACCCTCGACACAGAAATCAAAGTGGATGAGTAACCAAAGCACATATATTCTAAAAAGAGGAAGTTGTACAAAATCATACACATACGCTTCCTAATTACTAATGATCGCTCTCGATCACAATCGACTTAACCTAGGTTGTAAAAACGGAAACTCATTCAGTGCCGTTTATTCGAAGACTGAAAGTAAATCTGCAAACTAATAAATTTTAAGAAGAAAATGTACCCTTGGGTTTTCTTTGCTTTTCCCTTTGCTTCTACATTCATTCGTACATTCTCCGTGCACGGACCCTTAAATGAATTTATTTTCTTAATTGATTCTGCGATGCCCACAAGTACTGAGTTCTGAATCTCTCGCAGATTACCAAAGCATAACAAAAAAAATACAATTATCTCAGCAATATTGAAGTGTCTACTATAGCATACCAGTTTACCATTAAGTTAATCTTTACATTTACACTGTTCATAAAACAATTTCACAATTTAATGGTCCTCGATTACGTGAATGAAATGAAATTTTACATCAATTGCAGCAAAACAGTACAAGGAAATCAATTTAATACAGAGAAGTAAATTATGATCAACTTAGTCCGTAGAAATTTTTAATTTTTCTCAGTTTCTGCCTACTTAATTGCCTTTTGAATAACAGTTCATGAAGTCTCTAACTCTTCGTACAACAGTGCAAGAGAAAAAAATGTCGCAAGTTCCTTTACCTTTGCGGAGTTTCTTTTGGTTTGTGCATCACGGTCTCTCACGCTTCGACTGCCCTCGCGTCACCTCGCCGGCGTTCCTCTGCCTCGCTGCTATGAAATCCAATTTTCACATACCGCGGCGTTCCATGCCCTTCGCACGTACCCTTCGGGACGTCCGCTACGCGTGCACACCAAGCCCTTCTCTCGTTCGGCTTCTCTCCGCCTGAATTCTTCTTTCCCCTCTTCTCTCCAGCCGCACGAACATACACGCCCACGCACCAAGTCTCTCGGGCTTTGCAAATTGAATTTTTGCGTGGGTGAACTATGTGTTGTAATTGCGCTTTAAAGTGACTGCAGCGCTAACCAAATCACGTTTTACTGCTTCCAGTTCGTCCAGCGAATTTTACACCACTTCTTAGCTCTGCACAAAATTATTTAAACCTGTCATCTGCTCTCGATGCGTAATCTGGGCAACGCACACCGTTCTTTCTGGATAGTTCCACGAGACACACTCGCCTCACACCAATTTTCTCCGCACCGTAACAAATTCTCACATTACTGTTGCCAAAAACTCCCGTATTCACAAAGTACTTTTCCTAAATCATAAGCTCGCATGAGCTACCATCATCTGAGCCACTGAATTATTAACGCTGGTTTCACTTTACTACCACAATCATAAGAGCTTGCTTCACTTCAACTACCGAGAGGCGAGGGCGGTTGTTCACCGTTGTCCACCGCATTTACGGTGTCGATAGGGGAAAAACGTGAGAGGGGAGGGGGCTTTTCCATGTCTCCACCCGTCGTCAGCCGCGGAAAAGCCTCTCCACGAAGTCGCGCCCCGCCGCTTTGACCAGCCACGGACAGATGGCGTACCTACTGACCGCTTGGTCTCACGCTGTGTTCGCGCCCGCTCATAAACTGAATTAAGGTGGGTGGTGATGGTGGTGTGGGATAGTAGGGAGTAATGGCCATAGCTGCGACGGAAGTGGGGTTAAATGCAACCCGCACTACACAGGCCCACCCCTGTAAACACCCGGCGCCACGAGATAAACCCCTGTGACGTCACAAGGTCGCTGTGACGTCACAAGGCCGCCGAGATAGCCCCCTGCGCCGACACAAGGCGCCGCGCGCCCTGGCGGCGAAGCGTGGAAGGGCGCGTGTGCTGCGCCCTGGCGGCGAAGCGTGGAAGCGCGCGTGTGCTGCGCCCTGGCGGCGAAGGTTGGTAGCGCGCGCGGCGCGCTCTGTCGGCGAAGGTTGGTAGCGCGGAAGCAGCAGCGCAGGGGTCGGCGGCGTCGCCGTTCTCAAAAACGCGCCGCCCGAGGGAGACTCGAACCGCGCCCGAGTCCCGCTTCCTGTGCGCGCGCCAGCGGCGGAAGCGGTCGGGCGAGCACGCTGGCTCTGAGCTACGACGACATCGTCTCTGGAGGTGCCTGGTAGGCGGGTGTCTTGGTGCGCGGCGGCGGCGGCGGCTGCGGCGGCGCGCGCGCGCGCGCGCGCCCGGGCGGGAAGGGGAGGAGGCCTCTATCGCGGCGCCCGCTCCCCCCTCCCCCTCCCCCTCCCCCTCCCCCTCTAGCGCCTGCAATGGAATGTGGGGAGTTGCTAGAGAGAAAAAAAAAGGAAACCCTACAAGGCGGTGACAGGGGAAAAAAAAAACATGAAAACAGTGCGATAAGAATTAAATTTTTTTTTATTGAAACCAAATGATACACGGTAAAAAAATTTTAATTCGAAACATTTTTCATGATACATGGTAAACATGAATTCGATATATTTTATTCAACAGCCGTTTTACAAAAGGTCGTCGTGGTTACTGGTGGCGATGGTCCTTTGTAAATGGGCAAGTGCCTTATCAATCTCCTTCTGGATCTTGTCGTCCACATACCCTTTCGTGGCAGCGTCTGTCTTTGCCTTGGGCGGCGCCATGTTGACGACGCGGGTTTGCAGCACGTTGACGTTTCCCAGTTTGCTGTACCGGAGCGGCGGAAGTTTTTCTAGCTGCTTTTTGACGTCTCGAATGTTGCGGTCGACGTACGCTTTGTTGGCGGCATCTTTTTCTTCTTGCGGATACCCCGTATTCGAAATGCGCCAAAGATCGGCGTTATAGGGACTGACCTCGCTCCATCTGCGCAGACAGTTGGATTGAGTATCGACCACGCGTGTGTAGTGAAGTCGTGACAGGATTGATGAGTTCCCGCATGGCCCTATCGGCATCGTCCGCCGCTAATCGACGAACGTGGTCGGTTTGCCCATGCACGTACTCTTTGGTGGCAACGTAGTCAGGTAGTTGACAAAATTCTATGTCCTCCTCTTCATCTTGCGAGTTCACTCGGTCATCATACACATCATCGTCCTGCTCCTCCTCTGACGAGTCGACGAAGACCTCCTTCGCGTCTGCTCGGTTGGCGCTCATGATGAACTGACGGCGGCAGCGTTTCACCGCGGCGTTTTATAATCGGCGGCGGATGTGATGACGTCACATCCTACTCTTCCTCAGAGCTGTCGTCACTGGGCTCGGAAGAGATGACTTCGGCGCTGTCGTCACTGGGGTCGATAATAGGAATATACAAATTGAGTCGTTCAGTTATATCAGGCACGTGACGAGTTGTTGCAGCAGCACGTCGTCGAACCGTTTCCCGAACTCGTTCCATGCGTCGTCGAAGGAGCACGTGTCGCAGAGCTCGCAGAATCTGGAAAACCGTTGGCCTCATGGGTGAGGGAAGTGTGCACATGGCGGTGCAGAGATGGATGATCGTTTGTATAATGTATGAGTCATCCACCATCGATGCCATGACGTCTTCCACTAGATTCGGAAAAGCGCCGTGTCTTTCGCGCTCGAGTGGAGGTTTGAGGACGTGGCGACACGTAGGACACGTGTTGGACATGTTTAACCACCTTTCTATACACGTAACACAAAACAAGTGATTGCATGGCGTGCGCGCCATTCTAGGAGGAGGAGTGGCATCGTTGAAACATATGCTGCAATATTCATTGATGCGTGATGCTTCGTCTTCAGGCACTTCCACGAAAGGGGGCGGAAGAGACGATGTCATCGTTCCCCGTTTTAATTGTTTCACTTCACAGCGCTAAGCAGATAAGAGCAGCGAACACGCACACAAAGTTCAGAAGAACAAGTCCGATCTCGATGCTATCTAGGCAGCTCATCATATTTTTTTCGATTCACAGTTCAAGACAAGTTTACAGTATACGCAATCTTCTTTCAACACCGGGGGTCCGCTGTTGTGATGCAAGCAGACGACAAAGTCTTCGACTCGACACGAAGGACAACGCTTTCCTCGACGGGGCGTTGTCGTCGTCCTCCGAGAAGTGTTGTCGGCAAGGCTGGCGGAGAGCGATGCAAAAGCGGCAGTTTCGCTTCGGCGGCGGCGGCCCGTCGATGCGCGTGCGTCCGCGATTCCAATGCTCCTTACACGGACGAACTTCTTGAACGCGAGGGTGATGTCGGGTGGCTTCGGGAAGTTTCTCGAAAACGCGCTCCACCTGATGAGGCTGCACCCAATGACACAAAAATTCGACCGGTAATTGACTCAACGTCTCCGAGTCGAGAAGTGTAAGCGCGCCGTTGACTTCACGCAACTTTCGGAGGGCGCGCTCGATGTCTTCTCGCGTCTCTTGTCTGATGCGCTCCAGCGGTCCGGGCTGAGTGGCAGTTGTGTACGACGGAACGCTCTGCATCGTAATGATGAGCGCAGCGGCGGAGAGCGGCCTTAAAAGTGCGCGAGTTTTTATCGTCGTCGAACGGAAGCGAACATCCGCCTAGATGTCTGCCCACCTGCCGCAGTAAGTACGCAGCCATTCGTAGAGGGCGATGACGTGACGCCCAGCTAGGCTGACGTCACCGCAAGCGTAGATGTCGCGGACCCGCGTGTAAGCACTCGTGTAGCGGAGGACAGCCGAACTCCGCGAGATCGAGAACGCAGCAGCCTTCTCCTTCCATGTACTCCTCCAACCACCTTTTCTTCTCACCTCCCTTGACGTATAATGTTGTCGCACCTTTTAAAGCTGACCTAATCACAGAAGCTCTGTCGTCATAATTGTAACTCCCACTACTCCACGGCGGTGTGGCGGGATGGTATTGTTTGATCCACTCCACATGTTTCTTGTCGTCGCTGCTCAATGTATGGAAAGGTCGCGGTGGACGAAAAATGAATGTCTGAATGAGTCGATCGGATCGTCATTGTCTTTTGATTGGCGTATGACGGTCAACACTTTGATGTTGAAGCGTTTGTCGAGAGTATAACCTTGCAGATCCACGACAGCTGTGGATCCGCGATGGACCTGTGGGGCCATGAGTTGGAGGATCTGTCTCCTTTTTCTTATTCTTCTGGAACGACGATCGTTGCTATAGAGGAGCGGTTTCACCTCACGCTCGACAAGACTTCGTTCTCGTGCCACGCTGCGGCCGATGTCGACGCAGCGTCCTCGTCGCACGACGCCCGCTGCCTCGGTCGATGTCGGCGTCGCCGTCCGCGCAGCAGTCTCCTCGGCGGCTTCGTCCCACGTTTGCTCCACGCTCAACACATGGATGCTTTCCAAGCCGTTCTTTAGTTTCTCTTAACGAGGTGTCCTGTTCAGGAGGAGGAGGAGGAGGAGGCGGCGGTCGTTCCGCGACGAATGTTGAATATAAAGCATTTCTCACGTAAGCGCATCATGCTTCCGCACAGAAACGGATTGGCGGCGCGCATGCGCAAAGCAACTCTCTCCGCACAAGAGTGACGGTCGTCGTGTTGCCGTCAGCTTTCTTATACTCGCGTGTTGACGACAGCAGACGGGAAGTGGAGCGCGACTCTTATCGTTCCCCCACCCACTTCAAGGACTCTTCGGTTTTCCGCCTTCAATGTCTCTCGCATGCACCCACGAATTGTGGCGTGAGTCGAAACCGAGCCATTTCACGAGGCGAAGCGGGCCCTTTTTCCGTACGACGCGCTCGACTAAATAGTGATCGGGAAATCGCGTGCGTTGCAATTCTTCGGTGTAGAAGCGCCCCTTGATCGTTTCGCCTTTCAGGTCTTCTAGGCGAGTACTTGACGGGGGATTCGAGAGGTGCACACGAACGATTTTAAAGAGTTCGGTGCCCCATCGCGCTTCGTAGCCTTTCCGAAACGGCGAGCTCTTGTACGTGCTCACCCGAACGATGTCGCCGACTCGAAAATCGATTGTTCCTCGAGACGCGGATCGAGCGTTTTCACTCGGTCGTACACCGTGCGCATGAGGCTGTCGTCTTTCTTCACGTCTTTCGGTTTCATGCCGATGGTGCGATGTTTGGTATGTTGTAATCTCGGAGGAGGTCGGCGAGCAATGAGGGTCCCGTCGCGTCCCCTCGGCGGTGAAACGCCTCCACATCCGCTCCTTGAGCGTTCGATTGAAAACGTTCGACGACGGCGGCCTTCACGTTGGAAAAGGTGGAATAATGATGAATGCCGCGCTCTTCTGAGCCACTTGTTGAGCGCGGTATTGTAAACTCTGTGCCCTGATCGGTTTGCAGGTAGCGGGGCTTCTCGGCCGCTCGACGTCACGATGCGGTCGAAAGCCTTGACGACTTTCCGCTCCGGTCTTTTTCTTTATCGCTTCCGCCCAGGCGTACTTGCTGTACACATCGATGACGGTGAGAATGTAACGCATCCCTCGATTGCTTTTCGAGTACGGTTGCATGTCGACCAAGTCGGCTTGCCACAAATCATCGAATCTTTCGTCATCGTCCGCCGTCTTTCGTAACGACGACGGGCAGGCGCGTGCAATTCCGCAGCGAGTCCTTGTCGAACGGAGGTCGTCGTCTTCTTCTTATTCCTTCTGCATGGTCAGAGGAGCTAAGCGATATACCGGCGTCACGCAATTCATCTTCTATTTCTACTATTTCTCCGTCGAGTCCGTTGTTACCGGCGGTCCGCGAAGCGTGTAGAGACGCAGCCCTCTCCACGAGCGTGTTCGGATCGCGCCAATATTTGTAGTCTGGCGCCGTCACAAAACGTAGGTCCCCTCCCCGTCTCTTTCGTTTCATCATTTCATGACTTTTGTTTTGCCTTCCCCCTTTCTGAAAAGAGGGCGAGATAATTTCACGATATTTCAGTTTAATTATCCTTTGTGTTAAAGTGTAAATTCGGTCTGTAATTCACCTTGTGTGCGGAAGACAATTCGAGAATCTTTTTGTATTTCTATCAAATCGTCTTTCGTGACATCTCTCCGGTTGGGTCGTTTTCGAAAAGTAGTTCGAGGAGGCCTGGCTCTGGGTAGAATTTATGTCCCTGAACGGAGAATGCTTCCTCGTCCGGGTAAAGCTCTATGAGGGCGTTACCGATGTGAGGTCGCCCTCCTAATAGTACGGTCCGTACGTGATTATCTCCTACACCGATTGCAGCTTTTTGCAAATGGTTACCATTGTTCATAATGTTGACGGCGAACATCTCTATTTCTTGATGCGTTCCAATCTTCGTCGTCTTGGATTTATCGAAGATGGAATCTTCTTCTCACTCGATTCCGGTTTGATAGGAACCGCGTGGAAGGTTCAACGGAAGATGGTGGAGGAGGTGGTATGTTACTTTTTCCCATCTCTTTGAGAGCGTAGCGCTTTCGAGACGGGCGCCGTGAGATAAGTATCGAGGATCGATTGCGCATCGCTTTCGGCTTCTGGCAGCGTTGCTTATTTTTTGTCGAAT
>JAHLJT010008446.1:27411282-27466191 GCA_031308135.1 Acheta domesticus
TTAATTGTTTCGGTCTCTAGGTAGCAACTTACTAGCTTCGTTGAGTTGAGACTGGCCTCGGATCTAAAAGAAAATTTAGGTTATGTGCCTGCCTTATGACTATGGAGATTGCTCACGTACATATTGACAAATCACTGACCTTCAAAGCTTTCATAGCTGCAACCTGTTCATTATGTTTAAATTTAACTTTATTGAATGGTACCTAGCAATAATTTTCTGGTACTTTTCTATTTTTCTTTCTTTCTTTTTGATTTGAATCTTCCTGGGATTCAATAAATTGAATCCAAGATGGCCGTCGAGTAGAGTGGTTGGCTCCGTATTTCTGTCACTTTTACCTAGTTAATTGATATGTCATAATAAATATTTTGCAGAGTGCGTAAGTTCCAAGATGGCGGCAACAGTGCAGTACCTTAGTTCAGGTCGCTCATGATGAGTTTACAAATATTTGGTCAATTAATTCTTATGAGTTGAAAATCGTTGTCTCTTCTTATTTAATATAAAATTATACATTAGCGAAATAATTACCAAAATTTTCAATCGATCCGTTCATGAAATATATTAAAGTACTACACCGCAAGCCACACGCGTTTGATCGTAACCTAACCTAAAATTGTGTATACATTTTTTTAATTAGTAGTGTAGCATATAATAGTTTGTGTGTTAGTGTGATATCCTGTGAAAGTGTTTATTTAATGTGCTTGTTTAGTGTGTAATTTGATTGTGCATGTAATTCTAAACAAATTGTATTCGGTGTACCAGACATCAAAACTTTGCTGGTATCCACTTTCCAACGTGAACAGAGAGCAGGAGTGCAGTTGCGAAACTGCACGCCGACCTCCGGAAAGTCTACGGACACGGAGAATACATAACTAGGGAGACCAGTAGACTCGAAAAGGTCGTACACAACTCTGATGGCTGGACGGAAGTAACGAGAAGGAGTAGGCTTAATTATGCGCGCGTTTCCAGTCATCTACCCGTGATTGATCACGTTTCTCACCAACTTTCCCACCAGCAACAGGTTTTTTCCATCTTCAACAATCCTAGCTCTTTTTCCTCCATTGCCTACTATTCCTTCCTCTTGTCAACCTAACCACCCATCCCAGAGATCAGCACAAAGTAGGGCCACACTCAGTCTTCCATCAAAAGCCCCAAAACACAGTAAACAGGGCAAGACTGAAACACTAAAACAAACTCTCTCATTCAACACAAAGTACTCATATTAGCAAATAGCCATGGTAGGAAACCCTTCCTCTTACCATGAGAGAGAAACTCCCTTCAAAGTTTTCTGTTACTAGTGATTTCAAACCAAGTGCCAGGATGGCACACGTAATTGAAAAGTTACCCATACTGACTAGCTCCTTCGGTCAAAATGATACAGTAGTAATAATAGGTGGGCAGAACGAAATAAATCGTGGCAGTAAATTTAACCCGGAAGGGACATGTACCAACAATTCTAGAGTCTGCCAGTTACACTAATGTTATCATGACTACTCTGCCCCCTGGCACAACAACATTTCCACAAACTATGAAATTAAAATTGCAAACAAACATCCAAAACAGCACTTGAGAGAGGCACCAATTACCCTACTTGATCTTGACAGTCCCTCAAGAAACTTATTTACCAAACATGGTCTCCACCTCAATCAGAAATGCAAGCAGAAAACTTGGAGCCATGTTGACTAAAAAGTGTTGAGCTCTATTCTATCCTCGCTGCCATCCACCTCATCCCCACTTATCCCACGATTTGCACATATCTCCACACTACCACCTCCATCTCCACCTACCCCGTACACCAATCTTAATTTCATGATCCCATCCCTACAGTCACACCTGTCACTCCCACATCTGCTTAAACTTCCTCTTCTTGTCCAAATCCTCATCCAAAGTACAACTTTCCTTGCAATCGCACACCACCTCCCACCTATGACCTGAAGCATCTACACTTGACAGGAAAGCCCACAACAAACAAAAACTAATATCTATAAGTACTACATCAAAAATTCCAGTCTTTAAGAAAGAAGCTCACAGATCTAGAAATATTACTCGAACAAGACCTCCAACACGTCACAGTATTATGCTTTAGTGAGCATTGTGTTCTCTGCAGAACGGGATAATATCACTAACATCCTCGTTAAACATACAGCAACAAACGTAATAGAACCACACATTCACATTTGTAACCCACTCCTTAATGACAGGTATCTTAACCAGAAATTCTCAAAAAAGCAAAGTAAAGACCGCTAATCAAAAAAGGCAACAGTCACGATCTCACGAATTACGACCGATATCTTGATTTTCAAAAATTCTAGGAAAGCTTTTTAATGGTGGACTCAAAAATGTTCTCAATTCTAATAACATATTGACAAAGGCTCCATATGTATCCAGAAATGGTATGACTACATACACAGCTATCTTCTCCTTTCTAAATGAAATACATAGGGCTCTAGATCAGAAAGAAATCCCCATCGGTTTGTTCCTAGATTTATCAAAAGCATTCAAGATAATTGACCATCACATACTGTTATTCAAACTTGAAACTTTGGGAATGAGAGGCTTTGCACATTAATGGGTTAAATCTTATCTTTCAAATCGTTGTCAAGTAGTAACATACAAACATTTTAGAGATAAAAAGATTTCCTTCCATTATTCCCAACCTAGAATGATAAATTATGGAGTGCCAAAAGGATCAATCCTAGGTCTTATATTATTTCTCTTATACTTGAATGATATGCCTCTGACTCTACAAAAGAACAAAATGGTCTTATTTGCAAATGACACCACTTTGTCATTAAAGCAAATACTCAACAAACTCTGCAAAAAGAAACACAAACTGTTCGAGAACCACTAGTAAAAATGGTTCCAGGAACATAAAATCAAAAACACCAGGAAAAAGTCTCCCTAAACTTTCGGAATCCACTCTCTAAAGAAAAGCTTCCAACACAATTGATGTTGGCACATAGGCACCAATAAATGATTCAAATTTGCGCCGTGCCGAGAGATTAGTTATTAATAACAATCTTTGGCCTTAATTACCAGCTCAGAATTCACATTTCAAACGCCCCGCGTTATTTTTCTTAATTTTTCCCGCGCTATCTCTAACAGTGAATGCCGCCAATTGCGTTTTGGCGAAGTACCTTCAAATGCCTCCGCCAGATGGAGCACCTACTGGACCACTGGCAAAGCACTGCATCGTTATTAAAAACGAAAGGGCATGAAAATTTCCGTTTTAACCTACAATGGCATTATCGCTAAATTCAAACGACGAAACAGTAACTTCCCAGCAGTTTTGTTCTCGCGCATGGAATAAGTTGCAATAAGCGTGTATTAAAGTTCCATGAGGACAGGTTAAGCTCTCAAAAGTTAGTACTGCTGTCGCCACTCCGCCGTTCCTCAAAGAATACTTCCATTTTCGGTGCGAAGTGAGCTCTAGGAACGAGCAAAACTTCTTACAGAAAAATTAACAAAAGGAGGTTGCTTTCCCGCGAGAAAAAGAAATTGGCCGAACATTCCAGAACCTATGTAGCTAAATCCCAAATCATAGCTCTCCAGCACATCATTTTGAAGCTTATTTTGCTACCTCAACAATTGATGATAAAAAACATGCCTTTAAAAATTGCCCCAAAAAGAACTTTACTTGGATTGACTATTCAAGACGATCTAAAATGGAACTCTCACATCACAGATCTAAACAACAAGTTTACCAAGTCATGTTATGCCATCTACATTCTAAAGTCAAATTCTAACTTGGATGTGCTGCGACAGTATTCTTTGCAAATGTTCACTCTCATTTAAAGAACGGAATCATATTCTAGGGAAATTCTCCAGAAAGTATTCATACTTTCATCATCCACAAACGAATATTGAGAACAATGACAAACACAAATACGAGTCCTGCAAACCACTTTTCAAAAAATTACAAATCCTACCGCTACCATGCATATATATTTTTAAATCATAATCTTTACAAAGAAACCACTTTTGGAAAACAAGGATTCTGTTACTCTTAAAGCAGAAGTTTGTAACTATGACACTTGACAAAAAAGAAATCTGCATGTCCCACACATAGAAACTTAACTATTTCAAAAATGTACCCTTATAGAAGGCACTACACTATACAACAGACTCTCTAGTGAATTTAAATGCTTAAACTCAGTACACACATTCAAAAGTAAACTGATAGCTTTCTGTTAAACCATACATTCTACAGTACAAAAGAATATAAACATCATAAACAGGTATCTACATAAATATAAACTAGTACTGTGGTGAACTACACACGACAGGTATGTTCACCGTCACACGTGGAGCGCGCCGGTGATTATAGATAGCAGGGCACATACGCTAAATTTGTTTATGTGGGCGCCAAGCATGCGTCTTACCTGCTCTCCAGCGCCGGCATTGAGAACTCAGGACGTGGACGCTCTGGGTCGAGATATGCTTTTGTTTACTAACTACGAAATAACTCGCACAGGTATGGTATTCTATTGAAGTGTCTCCCGTCAAAGTGGCGGGAACACGTTTATTGATTCTGGGACAAGTGTATCTCATACAATTACTAGAAATTACTCTCTCCCATAGTTGATTTCACTTTCATTAGAAACAAGCAAACAAACAAAAAATTATGAGTCTTTGTTACCACGCTTCGCCTGAATTGCACGCTCTGGCGATGCGGTTCAATGAAAGCTCGTCTGATCGCTGCGGGTAAAGTCTCGGCTCCGGTGAAGAAGGCGTGGGCGTCAAACAGCTGCTGGACGCGGCCTCCGCGGTGTTGAGTTGCGACGTCGATGGTGCAAGGTGAGGCCGTCACACGTCACCTCCTTGCGTTTTTCCACACGTAACGCGAACTGCGCACCCCTTGAATTGCGAGGTGGGCGCTGGTTCGGTTGATCCGTCACTTGGAATAAATTCCGGTGACAAAAAAACGGAAATTTGGATCAGTGAGGCCTGCAGTATGGGCCATGTCACGCGATAACATTCACCAATAAAATGTCTATCTCGTCTGACTTATTAAAGGCGTGCTTATCTTCACTCTCGAACACCAAGTACAAGTTTCTCTCGAATGCTTACTGGCAGAGTCTCTGCTTCTCAAGAAAACAAATTTTTACGTCTTTTCACTAGTCTGTGGAAAACTTGAGTGATTTTGCTTTCCTCTGCTCGCTCGTGCTCGACTCCTTATCCCCTCTATTTGGAAAATTCAGAGTTGTCACGTGATCGGTTTTGGCGTGATTGGGCTCAGTGTACATTTTCCAGAATTTTCCATGAACGTTTGTTGACAATTGGTCGGAGCCTACCCTCTCCCTTTGTGACCTTCTTAACTGTGGTTCTAATTGGTTGTCTTTGTAGTTACAGCGTGAGTGCTTCTGCGTGATACGTACGTAGATGAAGTATTATGATAGATGAAGTAGATGACGTAGTAGATAACGTAGATGAAGTATTACGATACTCCTGAGATGCGCGAGCCGGTCGCTACTGAATTTTGCTAATATGGTTGTTCTGGTAATAAATAGTGCCGCGACAATAGATTAGTCGCGGCTGCAAGGAGCTGCCCGGTCTCGTTTGGGGGCAGGGACAACGCCTCGAAGAGGGCATTCTCTGGGGAGCGTCTTTGTTAACTGAAGACGCGGGGGACCCGGTGCGGCCATGAGGCATAGCTAATCGCAGGGCTCTGGGGAAGGCGCGGCTGCTCGCTGGGGGTATAATGTGCCGTGAGGGTTTGTCGAATCATGCAGGGTGTCGACCCGTCTCATTGTATCACTAATATTCTTTGCATACTCTGTTGTATGTTTTAAAACCCCCAAACCGATAGCTGGATGTAAGGGATGGACCCAGACCAGGCATCAACTGATAAGAAGACTACTTTTTTTTCTCTTTCTTTTTTCGTTTATTTTTATCAGTACTGTTTTTCAATTTTAATCTTCTTACACTACCAATTATAAAATTAATTAACATTGTATTGTAGTGTATTACTACAATACTGTATTACTCTAATACTTAGAAATACCTATATTGTACATTGTATTATTGAGCACACATCCTGACGTGTCCTACATAGCGTATGCTGTATTTATGTGACAAATAAATATATTATTATTATTATTATCATTATTATTATTATATCAACTATTTTGGAAGTAAAATCGCTAACATCAATTGCACTCTAACCGTCCGCCACTCGCGTGTTCAGTGACTTTTCCTAATATTATATTGCGTAGTGTATTGTAATAGATTTTTAGTGCGTAATCTATTTTTAAATCAGTGTAAAGTAGTGTGTGTGTGTCTATGTATATATATTATATATATATATATATATATATATATATATATATATATATATATTCTAACGTTCTTTCACAATTGCCACCCGACTCATGCCTGAAGGGCGTACGCAGATTTAATGCCCTTTCGAGCTTGAATTTTTTCTCAGGGCAGTGGATTCTACACCTGTAAGGAAAATCAAGGGTAACACAGAGGCAACAAATCAAATAAAGTAAAAATGTATTTTAATCATTTGTCATACACTTCGTTTGTGGTGACTTCACACAAACACAAAAAGAACTAGCAATTATATTCTCTGAATTTTTGCTCGTGATCACTCACTTTCCGTGCACGGTTTTGCAATTCAACTTCAATTATTTACACTCTTATTTACACAACATTCTTTACCCATATTATACTTAGGTGAATCTAGACTAGTTTATCATCTTTGAAACTTTTCGTTCGCCTGTTTTGCTTTAAATTTACATTGAATATTTAAACAACCTTTAAGAATCTTTACATTGATGGATGAATATCACTGTTTAATCCTTAAGGCATTTAGGGCAAAGGACATTATCAAATTGCGCTCAAATCAACTTACTGAACGAATTCTCGACAGTACCTAGAACCTTTACTTTGCCGTCGTTCTATGGTATCGCTTTAGCATGCGGCTGCTATGAACGGCGACCTCAACGTTAAACTTCACCCCTTTCCAATGTTCCGTTACCTTCCCTGCGGCTCGCTGCTCGCTTGCTTTGGTCGACCCTCGCCGTGACGAATTCTTCAACTCCGCGACGTTCGCTGATGGTGCGCGCGGCCTCGCGCTATCTCGCTACCGGCCAGCCCTGGCGTTCGCAACCGCGTAACCAGGCGCTCTGAACGCCTCGTGGTCCTTCTTCTCCTCGTCCCGGCCCTTTTCTCTCCGTCCCAGCTTCTTCTTCTCGTACCGGATTTCCCCTTCTCCGCAATCAAGTTTTTTGTTTACGCTCTCGTGCTACTAGTCCTTCGCACGACTGCAATCTTGGCGACCGCACGATTAACTTAGTTCATGGGCGTCGCGCACTCGATTCATTTAGGAACTGTTTTCTGCTTTCTCCGTTCCCGCACCTCGCCCTACTTAATTTACGCTCTTTCTCAACCAACTGCGTACCACCACTGACTGCATATCACCGCTACTTCAGCCTTTCAAACTAGTATCAAGTTCATTCACAGTTCTTGTATCGTCGCTACTCCGACTAAAAACTCCTAACTATTTCTACGCGGTTATTCAACTCCGCACTATCGCCATTATAACTCGGGCGGGAAACACACTTCGCAAACTTTCTAAGAGAAGGGATCTGTGGTCAGCGAACCGACTTATTTAACCGACCCACCGATGAGAGGTGGAACAGCCCCGCCTCCCCCTCTCCGGCTGACCACGCAACACGTCATCGTTACGTGCATCGCCGAACGCGAAAGTGTTGAACGAAAGTGCCGAACGAAAGTGTTGTGAAAATTGTGAAAACATAAAAATTCAAAGTTTCGTAACCACAGTAACGGAAAGACTTGAACTTTATATTTAAATTTGTGGAAGTGGTGAATTTCGTGGCCTTTTCGTGGTAAAGTATAGTAATCTAATTGTATTTATTAGTTTGCAGTTTCAATCTATTAACACACTGAACGCTTTTTGAATTTAATCAATCACATTAAATACTAATTAGAATCAGATCACCGTTATTTTTAAAGAAATACGTAACGTAATTTAAATAAGTTGATACAATTAAATTTAAAAGATAAGTTAGGGAGTAGTTTTTTTTGTAGTATTCTGAATTATCTATTTACTTATTTTCATATTTACCACGCACTTGATACGCATTCGTGACATGGCTACTAATCGTTATACACTCTCTACTCTCTACGCTCTCAAAGCCGATCTTCTGAAAGCCTTCACACACATCAACAGTAATTTAGATGAACATATCCGAAGGCTCGAAGAGGTCGTTCAAAACACAGACGGTTGGACAACAATAGGCAACACCGCAAAAAACCTCCAACCGTCCATTCGCGGAAGCAAAAACACAATCACCACCACCAATCACGACTCAAAAACAGATTTTCTGTATTAGACTACTACAATGAGTTTCCCTTGCCTTCCAATCCTCACCACCCCCACCCATCATCGACACGTCCATTCACAAACCAACGCAAACAGGCTAGCAAGCGCAAAGTAACAAAGACACGTAGAGTTGCGCAAATTGGCTCACCAGAAAACAAGGACATTCCCACTGAGCCCATCAAAAAGGTACTCATTTTAGCAGATAGCCATGGGCGACAAATCTCCTCCCTGCTCAGTGAGAAACTCCCAACCAATATCTCTGCCATGTGTGTGTTTAAACCTAACGGGAGGTTTGCCGACGTGACCAGTGAGTTGGACACGCACACAAAAAACCCTCACCAAACGGGATACTGTAATTATCATTGGAGGGCAGAATGACATTAATTTGGGTGGTCACTTTACGCCTGAAGAACATGTTGACAAATTACAACGTGCCGCCCAAAACACGAACATTGTAGTCTCGACTCTGCCCTTCTGGTACAACAAGCCCACACTATGCAAAGAAATTAGTCACGCAAACAACCAATTAAAACTGCATCTGAGAGACACACATGTTAAATTGTTTGAGCTAAACTTTCTCTCAGAAAAACACTTCACCCGACATGGTCTTCACCTGAACCTTGTCGGAAAACATGCACTCGGTAGTGAGCTTGCAAAACACATCATTTCACAAACTTGGCAGTGTGCTGCCCAAGACCCATCCCCACCCACATCTCCTAGTTCTCTTCCATCCCCTGGGACCCCTTTGGACCCAATTACCTTATCCCCTGAACCTAATCCGTGTATTACCTCTCCCACTGTTCATTCCTCTATATCTGTCACCTCTCCTTCCTCACCTCTTGTCACTGCTGGGACACGATACTTCCTTCGACCACGCACTCGAGGTAAAAATGAAATAAATAATAGCAATTACAGTCAGATGCAGCAGAAAAACATCCGTGTAGGTACATGCAAAAGATTCGAATAATGCATCATAATGTGCAATCTCTTTCAAATAAAATTGAATTTATCGAGGCAGCATTACAATGTGATCTAAGACAAATAGATGTTTTTTGCTTTACAGAACATTGGTTGTCTCAAAATGATATAAACACACTCCAAATTCCTAGCTTTTACCTTGCAGGATCGTATTGCAGAGCGAAGGAATCAAATAAGGGCCCTGCTTACGGAGGTTCGTGTATTTACATAAGAAATTATATTGATTCTACCTTCTTGTCAGAATTCAATTTATATGCAGTTGAAAAAGTTTTTGAAACAACAGTAGTACATCTTACTACGCTCAAAATTATCTTACTTTGCATTTACAGACCTCCAACAAAGCGAGCTTCAGATTATTTCACTTTCTTGGAAAATCTAGAGATAATTCTGAACAAAATTAGTAAACTCTCTTGTAAATCCATTGTTGTATGTGGAGATTTCAATATTGATTTTCTGAGCGAATCCCACGAAAAAGAGAAGTTTCTCAATTTACTTCATTCTTTTAATTTAGACATTACAGTGAATGTACCTACATGGAATACGCTTAAATCACAAAAAGCATTAGATCAAATTATAATTAACAAAACCACAAGTACATATGAAATAATAACGAATAATCTAGGATACAGTGACCACGATGCACAAATTCTTACAATTACTAAGAACATAAACACTGACACAATAAATAATACACGCATGTGCAGAGCATTCACTAAAGTTAATATAAAATTATTTACGGACTACTTGATGAAGGAATCATGGGACGAAGTTTATAACGCTGTTGACACAAATGAAAAATATAATTTATTTTTCTCCAAGCTTTCAATTCATTTTAACGCGTGCTTTCCTCTTAAAAAGAGAAAATTAAACATTTCAAGCAAAAGTAATACTTGGATCACACAAGGAATTAGAACATCGTGTAAAAACAAACGTACGCTTTACTTTATTTCTAAACATCATAACGTATCACCCGGTTTCCATATATACTTCCGAGAATATAAAAGAATTTTAAGAAAAGTAATAGTTCAGGCAAAAATAATGAAAAATAGTCAGGACATTTTGAGCGCTAGTAACAAAACTAAAGCAATGTGGGATATCGTAAAAAATACAACCACATCATCTCGATACCTTGTAGAGAATGTTATTTTAAAGGATAATGAAAGAGAAACGAGTAATCCGGAAAAAGTTGCCAATCTCTTCAACAAACACTTTTCCAGAATTGCGTCTGATCTCACGAAGGACTAAAATCACAAATTCATCATTTTACACTTCCCAAAAAATTTCAGATACGATGTTTATTCCCGAAGCTTCTCCCAACGAAATCCTCAGAATAGTCAGTAAACTAAAAAATAAATATTCATCTGGTTTAAATGAATTTCCGGATTGTTTATTAAAAACTTGTGCACCTGCCTTTATACATCCGTTAACTCACATTTTCAATGCTTCTTTATGTACAGGAATATTTCCAGATATTTTCAAAACAGCAAAAATTAAGCCACTTTTTAAAAAAGGGAACAAAAATGATATTCAAAATTACCGGCCAATTTCTCTTTTGTCAGTTTTCTCAAAAATATTAGAAAGGCTTTTCTACTTACGAATGGAAACATTTCTCAGGAAAAACAGAGCGTTTTCAGACTCACAACACGGTTTTAGAAAATCAAAATCTACGGAAACTGCCATTTTTTCTTTTCTCAAAGATGTTGCTTCATCAATAGACCAAAATGAAGTATCCATTGGAATATTCTTAGATCTCTCGAAAGCTTTTGACGTTATTGACCATAAGATCTTGCTCTCAAAATTACCTTCGTATGGAATGCGTGGTATTGCCCTAGATTGGATAACTTCTTACCTTAAACATCGGACTCAAAGAGTAGAAATACCATACTGGCAGGAAAGGACATTACATACTTATATTTCCAAATCTTTGCCAATTGTGCATGGGGTCCCGCAAGGTTCGATCTTAGGTCCTATTCTCTTTCTGTTATATGTAAACGATATGCCCTCGTCTATTAAAAATGGAAGAACGGTTCTGTTTGCTGATGACACGAATGTTCTTTGCAAAAAAGAAACAGTAAATAGTACAATTTCAGAAGTTTCAAATTGGTTTAATAATAACAAATTAATTGTTAACGAAAGAAAAACTGTTTCAATGCATTTTTGCATCTCAAATCGGAAATCGCATGTTCAATTGAAAATGAACAATATGCAATTAGCTGATGTTGAGGCAACAAAATTTTTAGGTCTTTCAATTCAATCAAATCTCAAAGTACATATATCAGAATTAAACACTAAATTAAGTTCATTATGCTATGCAGTCAGAATTCTTTCAAATTCTGTCAGCCTTCATGCAGCTCGTTGCGTTTATTTTGCAAATGTGCATTCCCGCCTGAGATATGGCATAATATTCTGGGGAAGCTCATCCTGTAGTATTCAGACCTTCAGATTGCAAAAGAAAATTATTCGAATAATGAAAAAATGCCTTCCACGTGATTCCTGCAAGCCTCTTTTCATTGAGCTGGGAATCCTACCATTGCCTTGTCTATTTATTTACGAATCTGTACTATTTGTCAAAAATGACCTACTTAACGGAGGGAACATATTTTCATGCAATATTGATATTTATAATTACAACACAGGCCGTAGAAATCACGTGCATCAAGTGTCAGTATCAACAGCTCAGTACAAGAAATCAACATACAATACATGTACGTTACTTTACAACGCATTGCCAGATGACATAAAACAATTAAAGTCGGTATACAAATTTAAGTTAAAAGTAAAATCTTTTCTGCTGCAAAACTGTTTCTATACAACTAGAGACTATACTGATCGTGAAAAAGAAAATAATGTTTAATGTAACAAAACAAAGATATATAATGAATTAGTTTATGTTTGCATTGTATACTTTTAAAAAAATATTTAATACGCCTGTAACAAGTAATGTACTTCAGCTTCCGGGTCAATGACCCCCATCTCGATCAGGTTTTTGTCCAGTTTCCCTGATCCATTGAGCAGATGCTGAGATGGCCCCTTGTTTTGCTTCTGGACGTAAATGTAGCTTCACTGTGCGCACGTTTTGTTGAGCACTCCTTTTGCTTGTAGTTCGTTTACAGTTGAAATTGATTTTCTATAACTCGGGAAAAAACATTTTTCAAATATCTTTATTTTTCTAAAATGATTATTTTCTAAATTCATTTTTTTTAATAAAATTTCTGGCCCTCAAGAAAATGTGCGCAGGTAAATTTCTTTCCCCACACGTCGTATACAGTTTTTACTGTTTTTTTGACAAATAAATAAATAAATAAATAAATAAACGCTGCGCTATCTCTCCGGCGTCTGGCTGCAATCCCAGGTTTCTGGTGCGTTCCGCACGTTATTTGAATCGTACCAACGCCTTCAACAATGGTTTTATTCTTGTAAAAGTACGTGAAATTCACGTTCGTTAAATATATATATATATATATATATATATATATATATATATATATATATATATAGTCTTAAATGTAATGTGCATGTAACGAAACTAACAATTGTAACTAACCTCACTTTAACAAGCTTGCTAAAATACAGTAAACACTAGCCTCTATCTCCTGATTAATACAAATTTCTTTTTAAAAATCTCTCTTTAGATTTCATTTATATTCTAAATTATATTGTTAAGCTAATCTGAAAACACACCAACATGCACCACCACGCAACTCTTCTGAAACTCAATGCCGACCTCCAGGAAGCCTGCAAACACGTAGAGGCTGCATGCCAGAAGGTGAATGCAAATGAAGCAGAAATCCATAGGCTGGGAAAGGTCGTTCTGAACACTAGTGTCCGGTCAGTAGTTTCTAGAGCTAAAATAAACACACTTTCAGCCAAGCCTGGCTACTCACTTGCATCACAACTTACACACACACAGCGCCCTCCCTACAAGCAACAGGTTCCATCTCCTCCAAAAACCGGTTTTTCCTCCTCACTAACCCTCCATGTCACCATCGCATTCTCCATAAAACCTCTACACAAGCACACACAAAAAACACAAGTTGCTGTGCCTAAACAGACGACAAAACCTACCAAAATCAATGGACCTGTAAGCAAAACTTGCAAAAACAGCACTCTCTCTCTCTCAGAAACAGAAAGCGTTAATATTAGCAGACAGCCATGGCAGGAGCATGCCCTCCAACTGAGAGTTCTTCCCTCCAAATACGCGGTCACAGGCATTTGTGAGCCTGATTCGCGTTTAGCAGATCTAGCTAGCGACTTGGAACTACTCATAAAGCATTTTATAAACCGGGACACAATAGTAATCATAGGTTGGCAGAATGACATTAACCAAGGCAGCCAGTTAGAACCAACTAAACAAATACAAGAAATACAGAAGGCACAAAACAAATGTATTAATGACCACTCTGCCCCCCTGGCACAACATCCTTGTCAACAACGGGATTTAAAAAAAGCAAACAACAAACTCACGCAACATCTGAGAGACAGTACTATTCGTTACTGCGACCCCTAGTGGCCTCGGGATATCCCCCCACAGGGCCCAGCAAGGGGTCCCTCCGATCGCCAGTCGGCATTACTAAACGGGGGTTTTCACTCACTGCTGAAGGCAGCCTCCTTCGCTAGATAATGCAAGGTTCGGGCTTCCGCTCTAATCAGTGGCCTGGTCTGCCAACCCAGTTTCTCTCCTGTACCCTCATGGGCGGACAACAGTAAGTCCAAATGTTCATGTCCCTTCCCTCTCTACTTACTTCCCACTCTCCTCAAAATGGAGTAATTCTTCGTCAGACCCTTCACCTTCAACCTATGCAGCAAGGGAGGCCCTTCCGGAAACTAGGCTACCACTGACATTGCTCTCAGACAAATGGGAGTACTCAAGCTCCACCACCAACTGCAAGGTCATGTGCTCCCAAGGTGGAGTTGTTGTTGTTGTTATTATTATTATTATGATTATTATTATTATCATTATTAATATTATCATTATTATTATTATCATTATTATTATGTGTTATCCTATTATTACGTTGCTACATAAGTTTATCAGTTAGTGAGCTAGAGCTTTGCACCAATTGATGTTTTACTGATAATCTTGTACCTGTAATCTTGTAATATTGTGTACCTAATGAAATCGCGTTTGCAAGGTGCTCTTGCGTATTTGTAGGTATGATATTTTTTCTTTCGCAACATCAGATGCCTCAGCCCTGGCAATTACCATATTTCTGGCGTGGTTATACCAGTGCTGTCACCTTCGCTATGTTTTCTGCTTCATCAGTGTTGATGTTGTAGAGGCCCTCCACTTATTATTTGCTTTAAAAGAGTAAGGGAATTGGAGTAAACCGATTCTTGAAAGTTCTGAGTTGCAGTCTGGCAGCTCTCATTCGACAATTGCTAGCTATATCCCCTAACGGAATTTCTTTCGTTTACGATTCAGACGTTTCTGTGTGTTTCAATGTTTCTTGATGCAGTTCGTGCTAGAGAAATCCTCTGAACGGCTCGCAATTAGCAACTGTGATTCATCTATATGAACAACGTATGAGCCTTCTTTGTAGAGGGTGCCCTGCAGTCTGGCAGCAGCTTCGGGTTGAGAAGCAAGTGTCTCATAATTGGTCCCATTTCCTGGATTTCAAAAGTATGTTACAGTTCCTATCAGTGCAACATGTCACAAGGTTTTTTCTTCCTGGTAGGCAAATCATTTATGACATTATTTACGATGAGTCTTTTAATGCTTTGTGAATATTTTTCCTGCAACATTTTCCGCGTGTTTCGGAAGAGCATATGTACTTATGATTTACCTCGAGTCGTATTTGAGTTATGTGAGATCAATTTTTCGTGACTTGATTCAGTTATCATTTGTCTCTTTTGAGGCGTTTAGGATATTGTTGTGGGTGATGTTTTTGGAAACCTGTTCAGTAACTTCTTACTTCATCTGCCACCTAGTAATACCTCCTATTACCACCTACTAATACTTTCTAGTACTTTCTATTACCACCTAGAAGTGCCTACTTATACCTCCTAGAACCTATTAATTAGTAAATATTGAGTTACTACAGTCTTAGGTGATGCTTTATCTGTAAGCTGTCCATTGTCTGACACAACCTAATAATTACACGACACTAATCTATTTGTACGATGAAATACCGATGTCATTTCGTAACTTCGCCTTCATTCTACCAATTACTATTTTGAAAGTATTTTCCTTGTCAAACATTTACAATATGTCTATCGCATTGTTGATATACTCATTGCTCATGTGATAATGTTCCCTGTAGATTATATCTCAAATATAAAGTCTCTTAATTGTTACTAACTGCTATTTTCGGTGTAAATGTAGAGTTTATACTTTTCCTATTTCAATCACTCATGAATATTTTTAGTTTTGTTTGAATGATACATTTGTGTGCCTGAGTGGAAGCACTAGGATTTCGAGCTGCTCTCCTTGAGGCCATTGAACTGGTGAAATGACTTGCAAAATTGCTGATTTTAACAAATATTTAATTTCATTTATGTTCCATAATGTGTAATTCAATAATGTATCTGTGTGCAGTAGGAATTGTACGCCAGTCATTTGTTGTATTATGTTCAGTTGTAAAATTGCTGTTTGTAAAAAATATTTCATCTACGTTTTATATGTACATAAATAATTTCTCTGTTCAAATAAATAATATATAAAATAAATAATTAATAATATCAAATAATAAATAATATCAAATAAATAATATATAAATAATTTCTGTTTTATGAAAATCATGTTTTTTGTATTACTTTCATTTGTAAAATTGTCAATCGTAACTAATGTGTAGTTTTCATTTAATTCATGTTCTGTGATAAGTGATTGAAAATTCTGTCTATTTTCAGTAGCATACTGATGAATATAATTTTTTTGTTTTGTTTTTGTTTTGTCAATTTCTAAAATTACTGATCGTATCTAATCTATAGATTTCATTTAATCTTTAGACACGTAATTCAATAATTTTTGCATTCAGTAATTTGATGCAATTCAGTTGTTTGGGTGTTCATTCATAAAATTGCATTATTATTATTATTTCATATTAATTAGGTACAATGGTTGGCCACATTCATTCTCGACCTTTCATTTAAATTCCAGTTTGAATAATTAATTATTTTTGGTTTTTCCTTGTTATCTCTTTAGTTTTCAGAAGTGTAATTATTCATAGCTTTAACGACTTGTTTAGCATTTAATATATGGCTTCAAAAAGTCTGCTTGTAGTTGCCTAGTTATTGCTACTGGGTTCTAAAGTTTCTGTACTGATGTTGCTAAGTTCATATCTGATAAGAATAATGTAAAAGATCAACCAGTAATGGGTACAAGCATGTGAGGAAACTAAAAATAATTCTGATTGTGCATTGATTGTTCATATGAAATTCAATTAATTGTGTTACTTCAATAACTTTTAATGTGTTCAGTTTGTTGAATTGTTGTGTGATGATTATTTTTATTGTAATGAGAAGTACTTCAGTTTTACATTGATGGCTATTGGAAATCAATTTTTTCAACTTGGATGTCACCATTTATATTTGAAAGTTCTTGTATACGAAATTTTGTTTTTGTTAAATTTTTAATTGTAATGGAACAAATGACTTCATGTGTAAAGCAAATATGTTTATTATTGAAACATCTTTTCATGCACACAATGTTATTTCTGTAATTAAACACCGTTATCTAATGTCTTTCATTGGTTTGTTTACCTACTTACACTTTTAAAAGGTAAATAAATGTGTTTTACTCATAACTGCTCCGTGTAATTATTATGATTGTCCTATATTCCTAACTAATGTCATTCATGGTTAAGAACCCTGTAGTAATTCCTACAAATTCAATGCATTTTGGGTTTATGTAAAGAAAGGATAGAACGAGTCCTTAAATAAGGAGGCAGAATAAGGAAGTTATTTACGCATTTCGAGTTAAGTAATGCAGTTAATTTTCAATATGGCTGAAAGAAAGGCCGCAGGAAAAGATTCAATTTTGTACCCCGCTTAGGAGTTGACAGTCAGGGTGATGGGAGCACATCAGTTGGGGAACCGAATGGGGAGACGCCTTCGGATTGGCACAAGGAAGTGGAGAGGAGGAGTACACGAGTGGGGAGTCGACGGTGCTGCGCCTGGTGACCAGGGGAGGCGTTTACTCGTCCGCCCTCTTGGCATGAGAGCTCTATCCTTGGGTGCTCTGTGTAATGAACTAGTGGTGCTACAGAACGGCAAAGACTTTGTCGTACTAAAGTTTTCTAATTTCCTTGGTGTGGACTGGCTTTACGGTCTTGTACCATCCTCATGCCAGCTGCGATCTATCATCGCCCGAAGTACATTTTTTTGACATTTTATCAATTTTTCGGTTTCCTAATCGTAGAACCCCAAAATTACTTTAAGAATATTAAAAAAGAGTAAAACCTCCTCATAAATGGTTATTTCATTAAAAAATGAGCCTATTTTAGAAAATGGCGTTCATACTTTACTGTAAAGACGAAGTTTGAAGCTTTTTTTCAGAGAAAATTATTGACTTTGCTAACAAAACTGTGCTAACAAATGTGTGGAGGAGCGAGCTCGCGGCGGAGCTGGCTAGCGTGGCTCTCAAACTGAACGTTCCATTCCCTCTCCTAAAACATTTAAAGCAAAAGGTTCAAGGCTAGTTCCGTCAGTATTCGCCATTTAGCCCACTGTGCGGCGGCACATGCTCATGGCGGAGCTGGATGGCGTGGCCATTGGTTAACATCACGAAGTCTACAAGGAGGAGACTCAACTCCGGTGTTGGAGGCATGGTGGGGGTATGTACGAAAAACGTCGGCAGCTATTTGAAAAATAATACAAAAAAAACGAGCCCCTTCGCCTTCAGCGACATCACGCGGCGAAAGAACGAACTTATCTCGGCTTTTCTCGGCCACTAATCGTCAAAATTCGTTTGGTCCAAGTGGGTCAGTTGGCGCCGATTACCAGGCTGTGTGCGGATGTGCTTAACCGAAGACAATAAGTTGAAAAGGAAGTAGTAAGTAGTAAATAATTTTGTAGAAAAAATGTTTGAATTAAATTTTGTATACGATGCTTTGCTGCCATTGTCTGTTTTGAAAGCCTTCGTAGTTCTTTCAATTGCCACGTGAGGTCGCTGAAGGCGAAGGGACTCGGTTTTTTTGTATTATTTTTCAAGTAGCTGCCGACGTTTTTCGTACATACCCCCACCACCGGAGTTGAGTCTCCTCCTTGTAGACTTCGTGGTTAACATCAAGGCCCCACAATC
Source organism: Acheta domesticus (assembly GCA_031308135.1). Classification (NCBI taxonomy): domain Eukaryota; kingdom Metazoa; phylum Arthropoda; class Insecta; order Orthoptera; family Gryllidae; genus Acheta; species Acheta domesticus. The sequence continues at coordinate 27,429,849 of JAHLJT010008446.1, forward strand.
CTAAGGTTACGCCCGTCCTTCCGAGTTCCAATTTGAAGCTTGCGCTGGCTGCCATGTTGGGGGCAAATTTACGCGCCTAATTCAAATACGTCGACATTTTTCAGACTTTTCCTCATTTTCAAGGCTTTGAATACGTAGAATGGAAGACTTATTGAAATACTAACTCATTGTTTACAGTAATATATGCAAAACTAACATTAAAAAGTCAAAACGTTTATGTATCTCTGACATAATATGATACGAGTATATTATACATATTTACCCTAGTGTTTTAAAAAACACAAATAAAACTGTTGTTTAAAGTATGTCGCCCACAAAGTTTTTAAAACTAGTAACAACACTTTTGAAATAAAAAAGCAGCATATAGGCTTTTACTCTAAAAATGGATTTGTATTTACTCCATGAGGTTGTTCAGTCCGTGATAAGTTCGTATTATATAAAACACACTAAAGGGATTATCATGAAAGTATTTAATTTTGATATGTTGGAAATATTATCCAGCACAAAACATCATATTGTAGTAAATATTGGTACTTTTCTTTCGGAAATTTTTGTTATCGTTTCTGAAGAGTACTCCTTTAATCCATACTCAATTAAAATTTGTATATCTTGAATAATTCTGCACGTTTTTTCAGTAAAAGCAAATTGCGCTAAATTTTTAGAAATCTTTACTAAATTATAAATTTAAAATCAATAATTTTTATACTTTGGATACATAAAGTTCGTATAGAGCACGCAAATACCTGGATTCAATGGTCATGTGAATCGGTATTGAAATATATGCGTTCTTGAAGTTTGCGTCAGCCTCTAGACAAATCTTGATATTCCTGTATTTGGTTTGAATTTAGTGAACATAGGTACTTCTTTATCTACTCTAGAGAAATAGCAAGTTACCTCGAAAAAAGTGGTTATTTTCAGAGTGAAACTAATGTTTCTTTAAGTGAAATTACAAATTCACCTATTTTTTATTCACGAACACCGTATTAGTTAGTAAAAGTAATCAGCACATTCAGTAAGTTACATCACGACTAGTAGTTAAACGATGCACTTGAGAAATTATACCGCGCAGGCTATCGTCGCACGATTTGTACACTCGCAAGCCACACACTGCTTTACCATTTTACTTTTTTCTCTTATAAAATCTTCCCCTTCCGCAAAAGTCACACAAATAATAATACACGGCACCAGTACGGTTGGGTGTCCACATGTTTGCCCCCAACATGACTGAATTCAATTTGCAACGCTACACTAGCGCTGTGCGTGGGTCTAGTAAACTATTACAATATCTTTCGTTAACATAGAAGGAGCTACACAGCTTCTTCGTTCTTGCGAATACCTCTAGAGCGCTCCACTATTGCGCAATGCTAGCGTTGCAGTGGAACTTTGCGAACGAAAACCAACCAAATTCAATTTACAGAGATACCTGCCAAACACGAATTACTAAAGGAGCTGAGGATATTCGAAAGCAAACACACCTAAGAGCTCTAGACATGTCTTTCCGGCAATGAAATTTAGCCATTTGTTTTTATTATAAATGACGAGGAATGTTTAATAATAATGTATTAGTAAGCAAACTAATAAAAGAAAACAAACCATATTTCTTAAAAAATCGAAAACCAGCAAATGCAAACTAATTATTTGTTGGCAGTATTTGCCTATACCAGATTCAAATCTCAAGGACATGGGTGGTAGAACTGTGAAGGACGTGAACAAAGGAAAACAAAATATAGAAATATTTATATTATTTATTCTGAAATATTTAACATACAAAGTCAAATTTCCTGATATAAAATAATTACTGAAAGGAGACCAACAGGTCCAGTGTAATAGTTGGAGCTACACCCCCAACAACAAGCTCTCACTTCTAATTCTGAAATGACAAATGAAAAAGAAGATCTGCAAGGATGTTTCTTTATTTTTTGTTGGAACTGTCGAAATCATAAGACACCCAGGAATGACCGTACTTCTAGGTACTGTGGAGTCTCACCCATCTAAAACAACTATAATCATTGTCAAATAATCATCCTAACCTTCTTTAACCTTCATTATAATCACAACTCGTGGTTGAAAGCAAAATTTGAAATGGACAGAAAGGGCGATTCTGTATTATTAGGGATTCTGGTTATACCTTGACTAAATACCTCTTAACTCCAATTTTGAGAACCAACACCCCTGCAGAGAATCTGCACAATGAGGCACACATTCGAACAGGAAACACAGTGAAAAGAAGTTATGGGGTCTGGAAGAGAAGGTTTATCATCCTTGCCAATGGATTGCGGTTGAAGCAAGACCGGACTGAAGCTGTTATAGTGACATATGCTGTCTTACACGACATTGCTATAAAATGCAACGATGTGGAATCCACAGTCTCCGAGGATATCAACTTACTAATACAGGGCCGCTCAAGCAGAGCAAATCGGCAGCGCGGAGCCGTGTTGTCAGCCGAGAGCGGGACACCAGAGCCCGAGCGTTGCGCGTCTTGCGATAACCACTGTCACAGTGTCCCGGTAACTCCAGTCGCGGAAACATGGAAGTCGACGCGAGCACTTCTCAGACCAGAGCATTTACACCGACAATTTTCAATGTAGTATGGGAAGAAAAGTATCTTTTCGCCGACTACGGCAGCTATGCCAAATGTTTAGTTTACATGAGGGTTCAATCACGTGAAGAAATTTAATTTGCAAAGTCATTATACATTTAATCATGCTGATGAAAATGACAAGTATGCTGAAGAAGAACAAAAGGAAGTTTTCAGTGTTCTGAAAAACAATGCCTCAGTAGAAGTAAGTTTTGGATGTATTTTGATGTTCTTATGTTGTTTTGACAGTAAAATAACACAATACGAAAGAGTTTAATTTTATTGCATATCGATACTACAACGTGAGCGTTTCGGAAAAGAACTTCCCATAAAACCATTTTCCAAAACTGCATCGTAATCCTGCTCGATTGTTAAGTACGTTTGGATCAACATACAATTGTGAGCAATTTTTTACTGCTTTGAAAATTTGTAAATCTCGAATGAGAAGTACAATTACTGATCACAATCTGAAATGCCTGTTAAGGCTCAATAGCACCATGTCATCTCTTCCAAATATAGAAAGTATATTCCGAGAAAAAACACTTAAAAGGTGTAATAAGAGTATTTGATTTTGCAATCAACTTAATTTTTAATTTTAATTTCCTTTACTTTTAGTATTTTTATTACTAGTTTATTTAATCACATTTTTTTGCAACCTTTATAATACTTTTCATATTCAGCAGCATGATAAACTGTGTAATGTCATCGCTATTAAATTTCTTTATGTTATTGAGCACTTTTTTGCCACTAAACAATTGGCATTGCCGGCCGAATCTGCAAAAATATATTTTTCTTTCCATGCTGCATTGCAAATTTCCAAATTACACTAATATGTTTATATTTAAAAACTGTTCCAATTAATGTTACAAAAGTATCTTACTGTTTTTACTATCGTAATATCCTTTCCCAGAGCTGTGAGATTGTTTCATTCCGAACAACGGAAAATACCACCATAGAAATACTACGCGACGCACTGTGCCACATGCCGCCGATCGATATTGGATGACGTCATTTGCTCCTTCTGAGACGAAAGAGAAAAGAGCAACCGGAGACTCCTCCTCGGAGCAAATGGTTGAGCGGCCCTGTACTAATAGAAGATGGTTTACGTCATGAACGGGAAAATTGTCGAATGGAGAATAACAGAACAAGAGAACAATTTATTGTTTACTTTAATAAGAGTTTGTAATATAAAAAAGGACATTTTACAATACATTTTATTTTTTTAACTTTCTTAAAGTTTCCCGTTTTATTTCAATGTCCAACAACAAACATTCCCTCCGAAGCTGGTAGAGAGAGTCTTCCCTTTTCCTTCTTTCCTGTTCCTTATTTTTATTTTTTTCTTCTTCCAATTTCTTTTGAAGAGTGTGTATCTCACACATTTGTTGGATTTCCAACTTGTGCTTTTTTTTGTTGATCTAGATTTTGTTCAGTGAGGAGAGTCTTACTCTTCATCCAAGGCTCTAAATTTCTCCCACTTGCCGACAGTTGAGGATTCCTCCTCCTCCTCGGTGTTCTATTTACATTTGGAACAGATCTGGGCACTTCCTCTGTTCCCAGGATCCCCCCTATCCTGTGCTCCATTTTAGTGGACTCTGTATTTAATTCACTGATTAATGCAGGGTGGAGTGGATTCCTCAACATGGCAGCGGTGTATCGCTCTACGGCACCTCCTGGCTTTCAGTTATTTCTTCAGGAGCTGTGGGGGAAGCTTTAATAGATGTAAGTTCCAACGGCTCCATCCTAACTATACTTCGGTTTTTCTTTCTTGGCGCACGGGGGTGTGTGTCATCAAATTGGAATATCTCACGTTATTTCGCGTCGTTCTCCGTTGTGCCTCCAGGAGTTGCATGATCACCAGCACTGCTCGATACTCGCGATTATGCGACTCCTAGTGGCACAACCGAGAACGACGCGAAATACCGTGAGATGTTCCATTTTATTGATACACCCCCCATACGCCAAGAAAGAAAAACGTAAGTATATGGACACGCCTCCATCCTCAATGTCTTCAAGGAAGGACGTTTCTTGGAAGGATTGGGAGTCACTATCAAAAGGGCTCTCAGTTCCTTCCGCAGAGACCCCAATGATCTCCAACACCTTCTCGAGAACATGATTTTATCGAAAATTTGCTGGCCCTTCTCCAGTCTGCAATCGCTGTTGCCTTTTTTGTGCAGAGTATTTTCTCGCATCTCTCTTCAATGTAACGTATGTTTGAAACAACAGTTTTTCTGTTCTGTGCACAGTTGTTTGTGCATTGTACATCGTTTTTTTTATGTTTGGCTCTAAAACAAAGGCAAACATGCATGTTAGCAGTTCAGTGCATCAGGTTTCCAAACTTCCTTTTATTCACAAAAATATGCACTTACTTTCTCATATGAAGTTACTCCATTCGCAGCTCTATTTTCAAATACTGACTTATACTCTTGGGCAATGTCAATTGACCGGGGTGTGTCCTCCACGGTATAATTCGTTGTCCTTACCCTCTTGGATGCGGATGCAGATGCACTCATATTGAAATGCATATTTAAAATTATTCACAAACGTGTGACTATCGAAATAAACACATGCACCAATTATTAGCAGTTTTTAAAGGTAAAACAAAAACAAATATGAAATTTTTGTCTTCAGTTTCTGTACTGGAATACTCTACACATTCCATAACATGTGAAGTAACATTTGATTAGCCAGCGCAGTAATGATTTGGCTCTTGCCATCTGTCTTCTTCCAGTTCAATCATCAATTTTCTTGCAAATAAATGTATGGATTGATAACATACACAACATGAAACATAATATAAATATCTCACAGTGCAAAGACTCTTGGAGGGTAAGCCCATTAACAAAGTACACTCAACAATTTTTGATGGTTCTTTTTCTTGATAAGAAATTGCTTTCAGAATGAATTCTCTTATGGAATGTACTAAAAGTTAAAGTGAAAACAGGAAATGTAAAGAAAAACAACAAATTAACTCCCACTAAGGAGTCTGAAAAGAATGGCAAAATTGAGCAAAACTTTGGTTCTGGAGAAGGCAAAATGTATACAAGTTCGGATGAGCACATCATTGAAATCTTAATTCACCAGTTATTTATTATTTGTCTACATGGCAGTTACAGTGCAAGTATGGCGACAACAAAAAGTAGTTTTGTATAAAATATAAATTGTAAACATTGATTAATTACAAGTCATATGCTTTAAAACTGATATAAATAAACTCACAAATGTCAATTGTTTCAATGTAACCATTTTTCCCAAAGGATATAATATAGGGGCAAGACGACCAATACGGCAATATTACCGGGAAAGCGGTGTATGCTTTAATACATTTGCTCTTGTTTGTGATGAAAACTTTTTAAGTCACGACTTAGCACGCCTAGAACATGCCATTATTGCTTGTCTATGACGTTTAATTCCACTCAATTAATCCAAAATTAACGAAGTTTCGATTACGAGATTTGGCTGTATCAAAATACACCATACATATTGACGGACATTTTAGGTTACAACTGTAACCCAATGCAACAAACGATTGTTTATAATGTTTCTAAGTCATGTAGTTAACTGTAGGAATTCATCAAGCAAATAAATTTATGATACAGACTGTGCTACTAAATTTTTTGAAGTTGTGGCAACGTTTCACCCATGGAAATGTTACCCGTCGTTAACTTACTAATAATTACCTTACAACATTCATATAGCTGCGAAAGAACTGCTGGGGTAAAGATATACACAATTGTTAGCTATATTTTAAAGAGAGGAAATAAATAATTTAATGGATATTTCAAGTAGATTCTTGACATTTCTATTGAGATATTACAGAAAAACATTGAAGATAAATGAACATGTTTAAATAACTAAATTAAAAAATTAACTTAACTTGCTGATTCAAAAAGCTTCCAACCCCTTCCCAACAGTTATCCCGTCTCACATTATTAAAACATTCGGAATGGCGCGTATTTTAAAATTCAGGGTAATTTTCTACCAACATGATTAATTTCGATACGTCCATGTTCACAAATGTTGTTCTCCACAAACGCGTAGTCCCCAAGCACCAGCCAAGCACTCGATCTCTGCCCGTGGCTAAACACGTGGTGCGGATGCGCCGGTGACGTCACGTCGGAACGGCACGTCTGAATGTCCAGAAGATCTTTCCGCCGGACGTTTTGCAAACGGCGGAAGGTGCGATCTCCCGTCCCGTCCGTGACGGCCTAGTGCGCGCACTCTAACGGAACTCAATGCAATGAACTTGTAAAGAAATCCCGTCCGTCCCGTCCCTCCGTGCCGATCCAATGCGCGCTAGGCTTATCGGTCTGAAACCTCCCAACTCCACAACAAAAGAACGTTCGGCCGGCGGACGAGGAGCGCGCAGGCTGCGCGGGAGGGGGCGTGGCCTTGAACTAGCGCCTCTCGACGCGACGCAGCGACGGCGGCGCGGGCGACGCCTGCCAAGGCCAAGGCCATTCACTCCACTGCTCACTTCTGAAACGAAGACCGACGGTGATCAGAATGCATGCGCTTTCAACAATAAAGAGAATGATTCACAAAATAAATATTGTTGTTTCATCGATTTTCATTACCACCTTCCCCTTCGTGCCCAAACAATAAGCTTCAGATCATCCATCTTACAAGGCGGTAGGTATCGATCCTTGTGTCGATGTGCACGAAAGCGCGATTTTCCTCTGTTTCATTTAAACATTTGTTAACTACAGGAAAAGAAAAAAATTGTGATGCGTTGCAGGAAGTAACAGATTATTATTCCACAAGCTACTCCAGAGATCACCAATAAATGTTGAAAGTATGTTCGGAAGAAATTTTGATAAGAACAGAAGCTGTAGAGAATATCCACGAACAAAAGGCCACCCTAAAACTTCGAAACGGTTCACGGTATAGAAATGGAATTTTCATTGAACAATGTAGAATAATACAGCAAGTAATATTATGTGGAGATATTGTTCGGGATACTCTTGAGTTTTTGAGAAATTCATTCATATTTAATTTTTTAAATAGAACTGTATATATATATATATATATATATATATATATATATATATATATATATATATATATATATATATATATATATATATTAGTACCGCTACCGCATAGATTACAAGAAGAAGAATACAGTAATATTTTAAATGTTAAAGTTTTCATACTAATTTGAGTCTAAAATTCTACTTTCGTAGAACTGATTTTAAATTCAACGGACAGTATATCCTGTAGTGGCCCTTGCATCTGTTGCCTTTGGGGAAAGTAGACTTCGCGGCGAAACTGCTACGGGGAAAGGGGACACTACGAGGGGTAATGAGGGACAGAGGCGTAACTTCACCAATCTACGAGTCTTGCCACAACGGGCACAGGAACAAACATCAATCTTAACGATCAGAATGAAAGACTTTTTCTATTGATTCTTCAGAAGTTAACTTTTCTTGTGATGTTAGAAATTCCAAAGCAATTCTTGGTAAGTGGCAGGGACGCGAGAGCCACGTCCCCAAAGACCGCAATTTGCACGGGCTTCTGAAGGAAGTACGGGTCGCATATTTTAAAATCAAATGTAAGGAAGTATATTCTATAGCCACACTAATATCAAAACATAACACAACAAATTATACATCCTTTTATTTTTATGATCAATCCATTGCTACTGAGAAACATGTCTTGTAGCACTTAAATATTCAAAGATTAATAAATAACAACAAATTCCGAATATCTACGGTATATTACTTACCTCATTATTGCGCATTGTTGAGCGAAAACTACATCTCGATATCGTTAACTATTTAGAAGTAATGGGAACCGCTGATAGCTGGTGGGACATCACTATACAGTAGTCCCATCGACTATGGATTACCTAATATGATTTGCAGTAGAGATATTGTTTGAAATGTTGCTAGTTTTCGAAAATTTTAATCGTTTTTGATTTTTTCAATAGAACCATATTTTTCTCACTACCAATAGATCATAAAAAGAGGAATGCAATGATGTTTTAATTTATTTATTTACGTCAAAAACAGTTAAAAACTGTGTGTGACGAGCTATGGGGAGAAATGAATTTTGTGCACGTTTTCATAATTCTGTGATCTATCCTAAAGCATATTCTGGTCGAATTTTGAATACAGAAAAAAGAGCGTTTTTTTCAAGTTTTGTTAACAAAAATATTCGCTCCTATATAATAAAATATATTTTCAAAGGTAAATTACCTGTAAATATGTGCCCTTAACCCTCATCATGTTCTTCATGAAAGAATAATACTTTTTACCGCGACAATATGGAATACAGTAATTTCAATAACTATATTTCCCACTGAAATTCAGAAGACGTGCACAAATAATGAAGTAACATTGATGTCCAGAAGCAAAACAAGGGACTATCTCAGCATTTGCTCAAAGGATCAGGGAAACTGGACGAAAAACCTGATCGAGATGGGGGCCATCAACCCAGAAGCTGTGGTACAGTTAGGGATGTGCCGATCACGAACGAACTAGTTCAATTGGACTATTCTTGAAAAGGAACGGTACGATACGGAACGACCATTTAGTGAACTATAGTTTATCTGTCACGGGTCATCGTTCGTAGTTTGCCGGTCACCATTCCTAGTTCTTTTATTTCAGTAGTTCATTTATTATTACACAAATAAAATAACTTAATACTACGTAGCTAGGCGAAAGGCATTCCTACCACGTTTAAATATTTCGAATTCTGTCATTCACCCCAAATCGTCTCTCCGTGGGATAAAATTCGCAGAAAAGACACCATAAAACTAACTTTCCGGGCGCGGACGTGACGCGTTCTCATAGTCTTAGGCCTTTTCAGCACCTAACGCAAACAGCGCCACAGAAAATCGTCAGCACCGTCGCTTCTGCGCCTACTACTGCCATTTGCCCCCTAATGGGTTTGTTTGTTTATTAATTGGTTTACTTATTTATTGATTTACTTATTACCTAATGACTGTTTACTTACCAGCTTACTAACTTAACATGTCTCTCTGACCAGCGGGTCACTGCCCCAGACGGAACAAGTTCTTACGGACGGTTTCACCAAATACTTTTGAAGTTCGACTTAGTAAAATCATCCTTAATTTTCAGAGGCGTTTTAAGTCGTGCTTTGTTGTTCGTCGTTTTACCACCAGCTTTCAAGCAATGCTTAATGAAGTATAACTTAAATGCAACGAAGGGTTGGTTGGCAACGCTGTACCCTGATGAACCAGCCAGTGACCCTAACCAACCTTGTTTGTTTTGGTTTTCCGTTGTACTTGGCGCAAAATTGTTAGTTTTACTGATTTTTCGTAATGGAAAACAGAGACAGCATAGCGAAATTTGCGTCGTCTGAGAAATAAGTGCTCATCGAATGTATGAGAAAGTACGTTTCTTTTACAGAAAATAAAGTTACAAAGGGAGCAACAAACCAACAAAAGAATTAACTGTAGCATAATATTTAACGCAATATTAAAGCAACGAACTACAAAATAAAATATAATAAACATTAAATAAAGTTTTGGAGATGGTTACGTTTGGGTGAAAAAAGAAATGCAATAAAAATTACTGAATGTAAAACTTCGAAGATAAGAGTAGCTACGGGATCATCTAAACAACCTACAAAACATTAGTAGTCTGACAAATTTGTTACTTGCAAGGCGGTTCTGTACCAAATTATTGAAACTCATTTCGTTAATAATTAACTAACAATTACACTTGAAAATTTCAATCTGTCTTCAATTAGTAGCTCCAAAACATGCAGTGTTGTCATCTATGATAGCCGAAATCGGGTGCCAAAACCTCTTTCATATAACTATTTAAGGTGAGATGGTAGTGGGATTTTCTTAAAAAAATGGAAATATGTTTTGCATAATTATATAATATGTCCTTTTATTAACATTTCTAGATCTGAGTCATTGATTTATTCCATCTAAAAGTGTAGTAAATTAATTTCTAAGATTCCACTGACAACTGTCTAATTGCAATATTACTGTACTCCCACACATAGAACTTCTAATATCTCTGGTTGTAATTTCGTCAGAAAGCTAGTTTTTATTTACTTTTGTAAATAAATTATGTCTGCAGATGCTGATAGAACTTTCTGTGTGATAGTCCAATTTTTGTTACTGCATTTCTTTTGTTAACAATTGCTTCACACGTATAAAAGCGTGACTTTGTGTGTCTGTTGTGTAGTAAAGTTCAATTTATTATCTATTATGGTGTGTTATATGCTACAAAATTAAAAGAAGTAATTCCATGTGTTCTGTAAGGGCAGAAAAGGAATCTTTAAAATATCCATTTTCAGATAAAGTCAGTATATCAGATCAAATCCTTTGCATCACGAAAATGATTATATGAGTGCGAATGAATGTAAAACTCTTCTTAGTGTGTCTAAGAGAGTGTAAATACTGAAGTTGAGAATTATGTGAATACCAAGTAACGACATAACTTCTCAGAAGATGCCTACATGGCAAAATACAGAATATGAGGCATTCAAGAACACCATTTGTACAAGAATACTAAAAACTCTTTCTGTTGGTCTCAGAACCTTACAAATAAGAGTGTGAGAAGCTGTTCTAATATATAACAATAGAAAGTGTGTCATATGAGAAGTTCTGAAATAATTTCGAACGTCACCTGGGAAAACCCATGCTAATATTTGTAGAGAACTTGACAGATTACGCATTGCAAAGGCAGAATGTAATGATCAGCAATCGTCAAAGAAGACAAGAAAGAAGAAAAGAAAAATGCAGGCTGATCTGAAAGATAGTGAAACCTGTTATGATGTAGGCTGCCTTTAGTTACTCTCTAGTGAAACAAATTTTATAAGTTTTCCTAACATATGCTTCTCTGAAAACCAAGTGCCATTTTCTCAGTAGTTTAAAATTTTCAAACGTTTGCCCCATATCTCCGAAACTACTCAAGATATCTGCATGAAATTTTCACTGATGATAAAACATGTTATACTAAGAATGTGGATCGTCAATCATTATTATTACTTTCCTAGACCATGCGTTTGGAATTCTTTTGTACATTTTTTAAATAAAAGGTTTTTGGAAAAAAATTATAAATCTCTTCAAAAGAGAGGTAACAACTCACATAATGACCAATAATCTCTTCATGCATCACTTAATAAGCAGTGCAAGATTCATTGAAATTTATTGTATTGTTCCTGAGAAAATGGGTCACAAAGTTGCTTGTTTTAACATGATGGGATGGGGCCCACAGCATCACCTTAAAATTTTCGGACCGTTTCCGTATCCACCTCGGCCTAAGAAGGCTTCTGAAAGGTCTCGTTTTCACAATTGCAGCAGCAATTACTATCAAAAGCAACATTTCACAATTGAAGTCGAACTTATCGTTTAAGTTTCGCTTAAAGTGTTTGGCGAAACTGAAACCTCTGCTAAGTATTCCTTAAAATTCTTAAAGACTTAAAATTTTAAGTAACGATGGTGAAACAGGCCGTAAGCTCCTGATCGGTCTCCCGGTAATTAAATGTGGTAATATAGATCAGGCACGTGTGTTATGTTAGGGGTGACCAGACAAGGAATGTGAAGGGAAGATAGCGCGCGGTCCATAGCCTGGTTGATAGGATACTGCTCAGATTTCGCGTGGTTTTAATCGGAGAAACCTCCATGGTGATAATTGCTGATTTATGTGACACATTTGTTTTACATAGATATTCATAAAACTTAGACAATGAAACAATTCTCTCACAAATGTTGTCGTCAATTACTCTAGCAATGACATCTGCATGGAATTTCGTCTTGATCAATGTGCAAACGTCCATTTAAGGAGTGAGACTGACGTCACAGATCGTTAATGTTCATATGCGCACTGTGATTCACAATCTTGAGCCAGATAAAACTTGGAAATAACTGAGCATTGAAAGTAAAAGCACCTCTAACGACACAATGAAAGAGAGAATTCGCAAGACGTATTAGAGAAGAGAGACTTGTCCTGCTGTTTGCTCTGAACTCTAGGAATAAAATATCTGCTATTAGTATTGGCGGTGCCTGTAGGAGAATACAGTTAGTGACTAGTAAAATTAACTGCGAAAAAAGTTCGAATAATGAATTTAAAAAAAAAACTAAAACTGCCTTCAATTCACTGTGTCGCATACCCTCTGGCTAGAGTACATAGACATGTCACGTAAGTATGGAGGAAGACAGACATTTATTTAGTGGATAATGGAAATTAAGTCTTACTCCTTGCTTAACAGAATTTGTAGTATTTTATTTCAAGCAAACTTTCACGAAAACACTGACGTTAGGACATTTTGACAATCAAACAAGGAACATCTATTTACCTCTGTGCTTGGCAGATAGTTAATAATGATGAGGACATAGGGTAATAGTTCAATTACTTAAAAAAATATTTCACCCAAAGAACTCATCCTTGTAATAGTAAAATTTTTAATCAGATGTCAAAAACGTTATAACCCAACTTTGAAATTGATGTGACGAGTAAAATTCACTTTTCATTCCAATGCTTTCTTCATTCCAATTCTTTTCATTCACGGTTATAGTATAAGATCAACAGTATTACAAATTCATCCCCTAGTCTTTTACATCAAGAATGTTTTAAAATTTGGTTCTTGCAAAATTGAAACCAAAATACTTTAAATACCACAGCAAATATCTATTTCTTCCTAAAAGATTTTACAAGTTATATTTCCATTTCCTTTCTCAAGTACTTCTGCTAGTTCGGAAAATAGTATATGAAGGAATAAGTTAATTCAAAGCATACACAAAGAACTTTGTAGAAAACATTTATTTCTTGAATCTTTTTATAACAAAATTGGAGATTTCCCTTCCAGCTTCCATAGCTCATCCTTCACGTTCAATAATTTACTTGTAGCTTCGCGTAATTCATCTCTCCTCTCCAGAGTTCGCCTGCGAGCCTTGGTGTTCGGAGATGTGAGCCTTGGGCTGAAGAGAATGTTTTCCTGAAAGCAAAATTCCAGTTAGATCTTCTCTTAGAAAAAGCCAAAGAATCAGTGAATGGTTGTGGCGAACAGTTTTAAAATAAACTAGAATTTAATAAACGTCGGAGCCATTGATAGTAACTATAGTAACAAGAAATGAGTATTCCTACAATTTCGGACCTTCAGTATTCTAATAAACACCAGTTTTGAAATGTAGCATAAATCGTTGCCTTACGGGTGAGACGTTGGGTCGGTTTTCCAAGTCTTAGGAAATATTTAAAATGTTCCCAACTCTTTTAAAATTTCTAATTCTCTAGATTGGGAAATATCTTATATTGTAAACATTACGTAAAATTTGATTTATCATATTCATGTCTTTAATTATTTTTTTCTTAATAGATTGATGATACATTTTTATATTATGGCAATTTTTATTATTATTATGAAATATACGTAAAATCATGTCAACATTTTTTAATGTTCCCGTTTCTCTCAAGACTAATTCTTGACTTAATGTGTTTTCGCTTCTATGCTGACGAGATTCCCTCCATTTCTAATTTTATATAGGGATAATTCAGTAATACGTTCGCAATTTTCTTTAAAACCTCTTTCAAACCATTAGAAGTAATATTAATATTTCACCGATTGCAACAGTTTCTTTCGAATCCTCTTCAATATCTAACTTTTCTAGTAACAAAAAGATAATTTCTCCAATCTTTTACTAAAATCTCCAAGTGTTTAATTTGATATATTTGGGATTAATTTTTAATTATATTCCTAACTTCAAATTAATAAATTTAATCGTACAAATGCTGTGAGAACATTCCTCTTCTATTAACTTCTTCCTCCCTCTCTTTCATTCCTCTCTTCTATGTTAGAATCCCTTCACCCAAATTGTACCCATTTTTTATTGAACAATCCCCTTTTCATTACGCACTAATGTGATAAAATTTTGAAAGTGGTCGGGCGGAAGAGCGGGCTAAATGGCCTGAGCCTCGCCACAAATAGAGACATTTATTTATTCATTTTTTATTTATTTATTTCATTTATACTTTCCTTCCATTAGTATCTAAGGACGTACACTTACGCCATTCCGTTAGCCAAAACGTATGCCAAACCATTGATATGCAAAGCATTTTACTGTGTTAATTCAATGTATAGAATGACCAGACACTGAAAATTGAACAAAAGTATTTTTTATTGTTTGCATGTTCTATAATAGTAAGATTCATTCGCTCGGCAGCAGTGGTCGAGGCAACATCGTGTAGCCCGCTCAGTGTAGCTCCGCGGTCTGTGACTAGTTTGCGTGTTATCATCGAACTCAAAAAGTTTGTGTCAGTGTAAAGTGAGCAGTATACTTCCGTCTACAGAACTGTTCTGATTACGACTTACCTGTTTCTCATTGTGAATGGGGAACAGGAAATAAATGGCCGATACCGAAGCGGCTATCGGAGGGCAGGCCTCTGACTACAGGAGCCAGCCCGTTGAAGGAAACCAGACCGACCGTCCAAGGTACAACAGAGTTGTTGCCAATGCCATGTACCCGGAGAAGGAACAAGGCATTATAATTGAAGGCAAAGACCACAGCACACCCCTCGAACGGTATGTAGAAGCACTAGCAATGATTGTTTCACCTAGTCACATCACGTATGCATAAAAAATTTCAAATAATAGAGTGTGTATATTTTTGAGCAGTAAACAGTTAGTAGATGATGTAACAGAAGTACGAGACTATTAATATTGAAGGTTCCTCCCAAAATATTCGTTCTCTTGTTAGTAGGCAAAAGCGCATTGTAATTTCAAATGTTTATCCTATGATTCCTAACGCAGTAATTGAAGATGAACTAGACAAACTAAAAGTGATACGCAGTTCTCAAGTGTCATTTCTCAGAGCTGGTTTCGGTAAAGAGCAGTTCACTCATATCTTAAGTTTCCGTAGACAAGTGTTCGTACCGGAAGATTCAGTAAGCAAGATACCTGAAGCCATACTGATCACATACAAAGGAGAAAGAAACTGGATTTACATGTCTAGCGGCATCATTAAGTGTTTTCACTGTAAGGAAGAAGGACACATTGCCAAAAACTGCAAAAATTTAGACGTTAACCCCAATCAATCGGAAGACGTAATTGAAAATAATGTTTCCCCCGACAACGAACAAAGTGACAAGGTACTCAGCTACCATGAATTCCCCCCACTCGACCAAGGCAAGCCTGTTAAGAGAGCCTTATCACAGATCACAAGTGTTCCCACCAATGAATCGAGTGAACTTCAGGAAGGACAATTTAACCATCCCCAAGGTATAATTAAAGATGCGGCAAAACAAAATAAGAAAAAGAAAATGAAGGTCGCTAGGGAGAACCCCATTTGTAGTGGCAGCACTAAGAAGAGCACAGTGGAGCAACTAGCTCCAGTGAAAGAAAGAATAGAAGGGTCAAACAATGTACTCACGTACGATCAACTAAAAGATTTCCTGGAAAACACATACGGTGTAAGTAATCCCCTTCAAATATCTCTCAGTTATACCAAAGAGACAGGGAAGCTAATTGAAATGCTTAAAGAAATATACCCATTACTGTCTGACAGAGGAATAAAATCAAGATTTACCAGAATTATGAAGAAACTGAAGGACCCAGTTCTCTCAGATTCTTCAAGAGAATCGTCCGACAACGAAATAACAAGCGAAGATTTTCAAACATGAAGATAAAAATTTTACAATGGAATGTGAACGGTTTTCACACCAGATATGAATTTCTTCAGAAGATTCTAAAAGATGACAACTATGACATACTGTGCATCCAGGAAACCAATTTCAAAAATAAGTACCATTTCAATATTAAAGGTTATCAATGTTTTTATAAAAACAGATTGGTTTGTGCAAATGCCAGTGGCGGTGTTGCGATCTATGTTCATAACTCGATCAAATGTAGTGAATGCGCCATTACAAGTGACCTAGAAGTATGTGTGATACAACTGTATATTGGCGGTAGTAGCTTTCATCTATGCAATGCATACATCCCAAATACGTTTCAACTAGAATATCACCACCTAGACAAATTATATTCACAAATATCAGGAGCGGTACTGATAGTCGGTGATTTTAATAGTCACAATTTGATTTGGGGAACAGGCAGAAGGGATCGTAGAGGAAAAATTGTTGGTGATTTTGTGAATAATGAAGATTTAATGGTCTTGAACAATTGCAGAAAATCTACATACTTCAACGTGGGCAGCGGAAACTCAACGTGCATCGACCTAAGTATCTGCAATCCAACTTTGGCGAGATATCTGAAATGGAATGTGATGGAGGACCTTCACAACAGTGATCATTACCCCATAACATTGACATATGAGAATTCTATTACACCTGAGGATATCTATGTACCCAGATGGATATTTAAAAAGGCCAACTGGAAGTCGTACCAAGACATCATTGCAGTCAAAGTCCAGAAGCTAAAGAAATTAAACATCGACGATTCAGTACAAATAAATGACATTCTGAGCAACTTTACAGAACTTATACTGTCTACAGCAGAGATTACTATACCCAAAACAAAAAATACTAAAAGTAAAAAGAAACTACCTTGGTGGACAAAGGAATGTGAAGAAGCGGTTATGAATTACAAGCATTGGTTCAATGTATTCAAGAAACATAAAACGAATGAAAATTCAGGTTTAAGTCAGCACGAGCCAGGGCTAGAAGAACCATAAAAGAATCCAAGAGGACCTGCTGGAAGGAATACATATCATCCTTAAACAGTAAACTGAACTACACGGAGGCATGGAAGCAAATCAACGCCATTGATGGAAAATATAGAACAAATTACCCGAAGTTTATACACATGCCAGATGGTCAAGTTATTGAAGACCCGTTCGACATTGCGAACAGCTTTGGAAAGTGCTTCGCCTCTAATTCTAGTGATAAGAACCTTGCAGATGGCTTCATGAAACATAAAGAAGAAACTGAGAGATCTCCCCTAAACCTTGAAGTAGGAGAAGATGAAATAGATGATTCTATACAACTGAATGCACCCATTACGTTTCGAGAACTTAAGGTCAATATACGTCAACTAAAAGACACCAGCGCCGGCCCCGACGGAATACCTAACATATTTATCCGTATGCTCCCTGAAGAAGCTATCAGTGTCCTTTTAGACATTTACAATTATTTATATCTAAACAATGTCTTTCCACAAAAATGGTCAGAAGCAGTTATTGTCCCAATTCACAAACCTGGTAAGGACAAATTTTCAATAGACAGCTACAGACCAATTGCCTTAACTTGTTGCCTGTGTAAATTACTTGAGAAGGTTGTGAACCACAGACTTAAATGGTACCTAGAAAAACATCAGATAATATCACCCCATCAAAGCGGTTTCCGTAAGAACCGATCTGCTTTTGACAGCATTGCAGTAATCGAGAACAGCATCTACAATGGATTCGCCAATAATATGTTTACAGTGTTATTAAGTCTCGACATCGAAAAGGCATATGAGATGGTCTGGCGCAGACGTATCATGGACATAATTACGAAACATGGAATTAAAGGCAACATAGCTAAGTTCGTGAATAACTTCATTAAAGAAAGGTACATTAATGTCAGAGTGAGAGGATCCTTATCAGAGAGATATATGTTGGCAAATGGAGTACCGCAGGGCTCTGTGCTTAGTGTAACCTTGTTCCTGTTGATAATAAATGAACTTCAGACCAAAATCAAACCACCTGCGATAGTCAGCATGTACGCGGACGACTGTAATATATGCATTACAGGTAAACATCTGTCATCAATAGCAGTTATAGCTCAAAACATCTTAGACACCATTCTCGCATTCTCCACTGAAGTTGGTCTAAAATTCTCGAAGACGAAATCTACATTCATCATTTTCTCCAGGAAACGATCCACTGAGAAGACTATCCTTAAACCTGGGTGAACATAAGATAAATCAATGTAAAACCTTGAAAGTCTTAGGCCTAACACTTGACGAAAGGCTATCCTGGATACCTCACATTAAAAACTTGAAAGTGGAATGCACCAAAAGACTAAACTTGATGAAAATTATAAGCCACTCAGCGTGGGGGGCTGACTATACAGTGCTTAGAAGAACATACCAGGCATTGATCAGAGCTAAAATGGATTATGGCAGTATATTCTACGATGCTGCAAACAAGAATATTAAAAGAATACTCGACCCTATCAATAACACTGGTGCCAGACTGATATGCGGAGCATATAGAACAAGTCCGGTAATAAGCATGTTACAGGAAGCTAAATTACCTCCCCTGGATAAAAGAATAAGAAATCTAGTTGTAGGATATATAATAAAAATTACAGCTAACTGTGGCAACCCTATGAATCAAATTTACCAGTTTACATGCAGACACAAGAAAAAATTATGCTTCAAAAAGAAATTACCAAAACCAATTTCTTTACGGGCTATACAAATACTAAGCACGATATCAGAAAACATTCCCCCTCTTAAACCTATCAGTGTTACTGACTATGCACCATGGACTATGCAAGACATTAAAGCTGTGGAACTGACAAACAATTCTAAGACGACAAATGCTCACAATAAAGAGATAAGAGCCAGAATAGGAGAAGAAATCGCCAAATATAAGAACTACAACAAAGTATACACAGATGGCTCGAAGAGCAGCAACTTGGTGGGATGTGCCGCTGTAACACCAACAAGAGTAATTTCAAGCAAACTGCCCGACAAGTACTCCGTTTTGTCCAGCGAGTTATACGCCATCATCACAGCATTAGACTACATTCTTGAAGACGGTGACCATAAATATCTGATAGTAACAGACTCCAAATTGGCTCTATCAACTATTGGAAATGCGTTTTATTCAGGACATCTGCTAGCGGTAGACATCATTAACATGTTAAGAAATTCCCACATTAAAGGAAAAGACATAGTTTTTGGATGGATTCCGGCTCATGTGGGTATCAGTGAAAATGAGCTGGCAGACAGATCCGCAAAAGAGGCATCACAACTTGATGAAAGAAGTAACCTTCCCGTAATACCAGAAGACTATCACGCCCATATAAAGAGAAATCTACAAGAACTGGATAGGCAAGAATGGAATAATAATGCTCGCTGTAAACTAAGAAGTGTCTGTGAATATGATTTATACAATCCGGCCACATCATTCTGTAGAGCTGACCAGATTGTGTTATCTAGATGCAGAATAGGTCATACTAAGCTCACTCATGCCAACTTGATCACCGGGAATTTGACTGTCATGTGTAATGTGTGTAATGTTTCAATGAGTATTAACCATTTATTTTTGTGCCCCAGGTTTGAGGACGACCGGGTGAGACATGCTGTAAATAATGATATGAAAATAGTGCTAAATGACAAAGAAAAATGCAGTCGATTTGTTAATTTTTTGAAGGCCATTAATTTGTACAAAGAAATTTAAAATGTATAAATTATTAAAAATGTATATGTATATGTTATGTAAAAATGTATATCTATATGTAAAAATGTATTTGTATATGTATATATAAAAATGTATATGTATATGTTGTTAATATGTCTGTCGCTAATAACCTCAGCAGTTGATGCGACATAAAATAAAATAAATTAAAAAAAAAATAGTAAGATTTTTTACATTTCAGATCTTGCTTGGGAGAATGCATCCTAGGAGAACTTTAGTGCTTGCTAGTTGGCATTTATCTCAAGGTAGGATTTACTTATAAATGGGATAATACTCCATGCGAGCTCGCGTCTGTATGTTCGGCTTAAGAATTACAAAATTCCTCCTCTAGTACTATCATTGTTTTTTTTTTTACAAGAGACGTCTTTGTTACCCAGTTTTCATTATTAATTGGTAACCATTTTCTCTGTATCTTTCAAATATTCTCTATTTTTCAAGAAAAGCAAACTCCTATCCTTTAGTGGTAATATGGTTTGTCCTTAATAAAAATCTGATATGTTGTCGTATACGTGTTAAAAATAAAACTAATATTGGTATTTCGGGCCTTTCGAAAGGTTTGTAAACAACAATTTGAAAAAATTCAATCACTCAATGTCGCCATAGGTCATTGGGTTTTTGCTAACATTTTCTTCGTATTTGTAGGAGACTTATCGATACATCAAAAGGACTGCGAAGGTGAATGAAATTTGCGACCGACATTTCGAATTTCATACTATCAGCCAAGATGATCAAGTATTCATCTCAAGTTGTTCTCTTGTGAATTACGAGGCAATGTTGTCTACAAGCACACGAGGAACGGATGGACATTGAAGTTTCTTATGCATTTGAAAACAGCCAATTAGAATTGTTTGTGATTTTGATTTATATTAAATCCGATTATCATTGTCTACTTGATTGCAGACGAGTGCTCATTATTCAATTTATTGGCATTGCTACGTCAGAATTCTTCCCGCGGTGTAAATTTGCACGCATCCACGTCCATACGATAACTAAATAATCGGACTTTACTTGATACGTCATTTACATAAATTAAAAAGAACAGCGGCTCTAACACGAATCTCTGAAATACTCCGGTAGAGAGATTCGTAATGAGTCGAGGTCGTCCCTTACTACAATTTGTTTTGCTTATTGAAGAGATACCTCGCAATCCAAGAGAGGGTGAAATCAGAGAAAATGACCTTTTCTCACTTCGCTATTAGGACATTGTCGTCCACAGAATCGAATGCTTTACTAAAACCTAGAAGAGTTCAAACAATTACGAGGCTTTCTTCTATAACTTCTCTCATGCCTTCAATAATTTTTAATTAAGCTGTTTGTAGGCTTCTAGATCCTCGAAAGCCGTACTAAATGTCATGTAACAGATTGATTCTGCTAAGTGGTCTTTTTTTTCCAGAACTTTTGACACTGTCGGGCGCATTGGGCGATAATTGCAAGACGCCGCGGTCGGTTTTTTAGATTTTGACAAGGGTCTAACATGGACAAGCTTCCACAATTTGAGGGAAGTTTACCATTGTTAAGGAGAAATAAATTAAATGATTGAATGCCGGAAGGGCAAATAGTAAAAGT
This sequence comes from Acheta domesticus, assembly GCA_031308135.1. Classification (NCBI taxonomy): domain Eukaryota; kingdom Metazoa; phylum Arthropoda; class Insecta; order Orthoptera; family Gryllidae; genus Acheta; species Acheta domesticus. Next base: position 27,451,337 of record JAHLJT010008446.1, read on the forward strand.
AATATCAATTGTTTCGCTGTGATGCCATCCGAACCATTAGCATCTTAAAGAACCATCTTACTACTTTCGTGCTGACCGTTCTTCTGGAAATAAAATGTATTCCTGACAGCAGGTGATTGCAAGGGTCTGTAATATATTTCGATTGACAATGTTCTTAAGGTTTCGAAATATTTATATAGTAGTCAGTCATCCAAGGACATGTCGACACGAATTTCAGAAGAATTTGCTGCCGGGATCCCGAGGTCTCTGCAATGTGTCCAAATGGTCTTTCGTGTTAGTTTTCGCTTTAAGGAGCAGGATTACATCCAATTTTTGCGTTTAATAGTTTTTTTCTTTTACGCAATTTCCTAACTTCATGTACGCACTTTCATTTTCCGAGATTTTATTACACCTGAAGCGACTGTACCTAGAGTAGTGTTCCTGCATGAATTGCTTTAATTCACTAGTAATAAAGGGGGACGGGTTGCCATCGTCTACGTTTATCGACAAGATCTGATGTAATTCCGCTGAAAACTTCTGATTTTTCTATCAAGGAATGTTTGATTATAAACATCATGCCAGGGAGCGTCGGCATATAACATCAGAATTTACATTTTTGTAGTCACGGTACGGGATCATTGTGTGTTTATATACTTAGAACATTTTATAGAGTGCAGCATAAATAGCAAATCAAGCTTTGATACTCCCGAAACTGGTACCTGACCGTATATTAATACTCTCAAACGTGTCTGACAATAGTGTGGTCATTTTTCAACTCCTAATGCTAGGCGAGTACCACCAAATTTTAATATCTGTAAATTGTGTGACTGTAGTGTTGATACACATTTTAGCTGAGTTTGTGAGAGGTACCTTCAATTTGCAATAGAAATCGCCCACGATTGTCATACCTTTATATTTATTTATGAACTGCGAAAGGAGAATCTCTGAACTCTGCCGAAATACGAATTAAATTGAAACGTATACTCTTTGCTATTGTATACTGGCTACGGGCATTTTATCAAACACATATTCCATGCCAGGTAAAGTGGGTACGGAGTAAGCAACTACTTTAACATACGAGTCAATACGAACAAAATATCCGGTCGCTCCACCCGACATTTCTTTGGGTCCCTTTTAATTACCGACATATTAATTCCGAAAGAGTTTATAATTCAATAACGAAACTAGTACTGAATTTATTGAAGACTGTCGCTATGTTTCGCTAATTAATAACAGATCCGGCTCCGTATCAGTTATATTTGAAATTTCCGAGTAATGCTTCTTAAATATTGGAGCATTTACGTGGAAAACTGACAGATCTCTGTCTCAGTGTCCTCCTGGCTTGTCTGTCTTGGCGGGCTGCAGGGCTACTTCGAGTGGGTTAGGGCTTTACAAGGGGTCGGGAGAGCACTAAACGAAGGTACAGAATTCCTGGAACCTATGTACTGGTTAGACGTTTTTATTTATTTATTTATTTGTCAAAAAAACAGTAAATACTGTATATGACGTGTGGGGAAAGAAATTTGAAAACGGAGTTTGTGTCAAACTCCGTTGCCACATTTGGGATGTATCAGGTGTCAAAATTCAATTGGTAAAGAGCAGGAAAAGGAATATGAACTAAATAACTTGCATGTGAACACAAGCGCTACCACTTGCTACTTAGCATTAACCTAATTAATCTAAATTACTTATAGTTAATATTTTGGGGAATAATAGTTTAACTAATTCTAAAAGTAAAGGCCGTATTAAAACAATCGAACTAGAATGTATTAGATTATAATTCTAATTACAGCATTAATAAGTTAAAAGTAGAAATGTTAATAATAAATTAATGTAATCATTCTTTCCTCCAAATTTTATTGAAATTAAATATTGAAAATTTATAGTTAAAAATCTTAGATTTTAAAAGTAGAGGTTCGTAGCATTTTTGCCCCAAATTATCTTATCCAGTTCTGCTACAGTCCTGACGCGATCTTTCGGGTTTCTCACCTTGACGTGTTGACACCATTTGTTGCCAAATGGGTTCCGTTGGCCAAAACATTCCACAGCATTTTCAAGGATTTACATGCATCCTCATGCGTTCCTCACAACGAATGGTGACATAAGATTTTTTTCAGTTTCGTTCTGGATTAACACCTCACGGCTATTCCTATAACTAGTACGTTTTACTATTACAAGACATGTACCATCATTCGTTTTCGATCAACTCGATAGCTGAGATCAAAATCGCTTACTTCCATCTGGACATCTGCTTGGCTTCACTGATGGCAATCCACCCGTCTTGGTCATCGCGCTAGGGTTTCCGTAAGCAGCAGCTTCGACGCTGGCACTTCTCCAGATCATCGGAGCGCTCCGGCGCTTGGAGTTTGAGATCGTCTATCTCCTTGGACTTCTGTCTAAAATAACAGTTATTTTCGTTACGAGAAACTAAAGCCGCCAATTTTATTTCCATAGACTTAGCTCATGAAAGCATCCGAAGTCAGGATACTTTCAAACAGCGGGGCAGAAACACCGTCATTAGCTTTGGCGTCACATTTTCAGGACCACTAAGAAACCTTACTGAACACGGCTGAAGAAATGAAATCTTACTCAACACGGCTGAAGAAATGAAATCTTACTCAACACGGCTGAAGAAATGAAATCTTACTCAACACGGCTGAAGAAATGAAATCTTACTCAACACGGCTGAAGAAATGAAATCTTACTCAACACGGCTGAAGAAAAATGGAAAATCTTACTCAACACGGCTGAAGAAATGAAATCTTACTCAACACGGCTGAAGAAATGAAATCTTACTCAACACGGCTGAAGAAATGAAATCTTACTCAACACGGCTGAAGAATGAAATCTTACTCAACACGGCTGAAGAAATGAAATCTTACTCAACACGGCTGAAGAAATGAAATCTTACTCAACACGGCTGAAGAAATGAAATCTTACTCAACACGGCTGAAGAATGAAATCTTACTCAACACGGCTGAAGAAATGAAATCTTACTCAACACGGCTGAAGAAATGAAATCTTACTCAACACCGGCTGAAGAAATGAAATCTTACTCAACACGGCTGAAGAAATGAAATCTTACTCAACACGGCTGAAGAAATGAAATCTTACTCAACACGCTGAAGAAATGAAATCTTACTCAACACGGCTGAAGAAATGAAATCTTACTCAACACGGCTGAAGAAATGAAATCTTACTCAACACGGCTGAAGAAATGAAATCTTACTCAACACGGCTGAAGAAATGAAATCTTACTCAACACGGCTGAAGAAATGAAATCTTACTCAACACGGCTGAAGAAATGAAATCTTACTCACACGGCTGAAGAAATGAAATCTTACTCAACACGGCTGAAGAAATGAAATCTTACTCAACACGGCTGAAGAATGAAATCTTACTCAACACGGCTTGAAGAAATGAAATCTTACTCAACACGGCTGAAGAAATTAAATCTTACTCAACACGGCTGAAGAAATGAAATCTTACTCAACACGGCTGAAGAAATGAAATCTTACTCAACACGGCTGAAGAAATGAAATCTTACTCAACACGGCTGAAGAAATGAAATCTTACTCAACACGGCTGAAGAAATGAAATCTTACTCAACACGGCTGAAGAAATGAAATCTTACTCAACAACGGCTGAAGAAATGAAATCTTTTACTCAACACGGCTGAAGAAATGAAATCTTACTCAACACGGCTGAAGAAATGAAATCTTACTCAACACGGAGCTGAAGAAATGAAATCTTACTCAACACGGCTGAAGAAATGAAATCTTACTCAACACGGCTGAAGAAATGAAATCTTACTCAACACGGCTGAAGAAATGAAATCTTACTCAACACGGCTGAAGAAATGAAATCTCTACTCAACACGGCTGAAGAAATGAAATCTTACTCAACACGGCTGAAGAAATGAAATCTTACTCAACACGGCTGAAGAAATGAAATCTTACTCAACACGGCTGAAGAAATGAAATCTTACTCAACACGGCTGAAGAAATGAAATCTTACTCAACACGGCTGAAGAAATGAAATCTTACTCAACACGGGCTGAAGAAATGAAATCTTACTCAACACGGCTGAAGAAATGAAATCTTACTCAACACGGCTGAAGAAATGAAATCTTACTCAACACGGCTGAAGAAATGAAATCTTACTCAACACGGCTGAAGAAATGAAATCTTACTCAACACGGCTGAAGAAATGAAATCTTACTCAACACGGCTGAAGAAATGAAATCTTACTCAACACGGCTGAAGAGAAATGAAATCTTACCAACACGGCTGAAGAAATGAAATCTTACTCAACACGGCTGAAGAAATGAAATCTTACTCAACACGGCTGAAGAAATGAAATCTTACTCACACGGCTGAAGAAATGAAAATCTTACTCAACACGGCTGAAGAAATGAAATCTTACTCAACACGGCTGAAGAAATGAAATCTTACTCAACACGGCTTGAAGAAATGAAATCTTACTCAACACGCTGAAGAAAGGAAATCTTACTGAACACGGCTGAAGAAAGGAAATCTTACTGAACACGGCTGAAGAAAGGAATCTTACTGAACACGGCTGAAGAAATGAAATCTTACTGAACACGGCTGAAGAAAGGAAATCTTACTGAACACGGCTGAAGAAAGGAAATCTTACTGAACACGGCTGAAGAAAGGAAATCTTACTGAACACGGCTGAAGAAACGAAATCTTACTGAACAGGGCTGAAGAAACGAAATCTTACTGAACAGGGCTGAAGAAACGAAATCTTACTGAACAGGGCTGAAGAAACGAAATCTTACTGAACAGGGCTGAAGAAACGAAATCTTACTGAACAGGGCTGAAGAAACGAAATCTTACTGAACCAGGGCTGAAGAAACGAAATCTTACTGAACAGGGCTGAAGAAACGAAATCTTACTGAACAGGGCTGAAGAAACGAAATCTTACTGAACAGGGCTGAAGAAACGAAATCTTACTGAACAGGGCTGAAGAAACGAAATCTTACTGAACAGGGCTGAAGAAACGAAATCTTACTGAACAGGGCTGAAGAAACGAAATCTTACTGAACAGGGCTGAAGAAACGAAATCTTACTGAACAGGGCTGAAGAAACGAAATCTTACTGAACAGGGCTGAAGAAACGAAATCTTACTGAACAGGGCTGAAGAAACGAAATCTTACTGAACAGGGCTGAAGAAACGAAATCTTACTGAACAGGGCTGAAGAAACGAAATCTTACTGAACAGGGCTGAAGAAACGAAATCTTACTGAACAGGGCTGAAGAAACGAAATCTTACTGAACAGGGGCTGAAGAAAACGAAATCTTACTGAACAGGGCTGAAGAAAACGAAATCTTACTGAACAGGGCTGAAGAAACGAAATCTTACTGAAACAGGGCTGAAGAAACGAAATCTTACTGAACAGGGCTGAAGAAACGAAATCTTACTGAAACAGGCTGAGAAAAGAAAACGAAATCCTTACTGAAGCAGGGCTGAAGAAACGAAAATCTTACTGAACAGTCCTGAAGGAAACGAAAATCTTACTGAACCGGGGCTTGAAGAAACGAAATCTTACTGAAGCAGGGGCTTGAAAGAAACGAAATCTTACTGAACAGGGCTGAAGAAACGAAATCTTACCTGAACAGGGCTGAAGAAAACGAATCTTTACTGAACAGGGCGGAAGAAACGGAAAATCTTACTGAAACAGGGCTGTGAAGAAACGAAATCTTCACTGGGGAACAGGGCTGAAGAAACGAAATCTTACTGAAACAGGGCTGAAGTGAAACGAAATCCTTACCTCGAAACAGGGCTGAAGAAACGAAAATCTTACTGACAGGGCTGAAGAAACAGAAATCTTACTGAACAGGGCTGAAGAAACGAAATCTTACTGAACAGGGCTGAAGAAACGAAATCTTACTGAACAGGGCTGAAGAAACGAAATCTTACTGAACAGGGCTGAAGAAACGAAAATCTTACTGAACAGGGCTGAAGAAACGAAATCTTACTGAACAGGGCTGAAGAAACGAAATCTTACTGAACAGGGCTGAAGAAACGAAATCTTACTGAATCAGGGCTGAAGAAACGAAATTCTTACTGAACAGGGCTGAAGAAACGAAATCTTACTGAACAGGCTGAAGAAACGAATCTTACTGAACAGGGAAGAAACGAAATCTTACTGAACAGGGCTGAAGAAACGAAATCTTACTGAACAGGGCTGAAGAAATGAAATCTTACTGAACAGGGCCGAAGAAATGAAATCTTAACTGAACAGGGCCGAAGAAATGAAATCTTACTGAACAGGGCTGAAGAAATGAAATCTTACTGAACACGGGCACTTTGGCGTCATGTTTTTCAGACACTAAGAAATGAAATCTTACTTAACACGAATAATTACTTTTACAGAAACGCTAAAACTATTACAAAGTCAGGTTATACTTAATCTTCACCAAGCAGACACTGGCGTTTGTGCGCGGCGCGCTGGACACGTCCTCACAGCTTGGAGACCATGGCCCGTCGATTGATGATTCATGGCATGACGATCATCACCAAATCAACCTTTTCATTCTTCCCTTCTGTGAAATGAAAGATGCAGTTATGAGTACTTCAATTCAAAAATCTTTTTTAGTGAACATGTTTAATTCTCGAGTAGCTTCCGTCCGCTACTAGCTGACGCCTTTGGATCCCTTACTCTATATTTCGATTAAGACACAAGGTTTTTATTGGTTGTCTCTTTCATACTTTATATTTTCTTATATATTTGGTCTCTGCAAGAGACTACTACACCTTGAACATTCAAGTACCACATAAGTAACTGACCATGTTCCACGTAAATAACGAAAGTAAAGTTGCAATTGTGGAAAGTCCGTTATATGAAATAAACATCCGAAATCTACGTGTCTGAGTTTTGCAGTTACGATACACGTTACGTTAATGGAAACTGTTCCGGCTTAGTGGCAGTGTGTTGTCTTTGCTTAACTATCACCATCAGCAAAGAAATGCAAAACGAAAGAGAAAACTCCAACAAACAGGAAAGTCGTCCTGAGAAATTCAGATGCTGCAGTAGTCGCTGCTCCGTCATTCTAAACAACTCACATTAATGAAATGACTGATATTGCGGGACCCTCTGAACACATGCAAAATGAAATCGTTTGATCACAGATGATCAGTAGCTTACCATTAGATTAGGCAATTCCAGTGCAACGCTATTAATATAAATAATATTCAAGAAGGAACGGTCACCAGGTCCATAACGTCAGCGCTGAAAGAAATACCACTGTCGCTTCAGTGAACTTACAAGAGTCGACTCCAGATTGTTAACAGCTTCATCTACCGGAGCCCTGCAACATCAAAATAAAAACATTTCCGATATCCAACAGAACCCTGAAATAAATTATCATACAATAACCTTGTATTACCCAAAATTTCTTAACGATGCAAGATAATGAGTTGGATCCATCAACCTGCTTTTCGAGAGTTCCCTCTGCTGGCAACCTTTGGTTTACAATGAGGAATTGTCAAAAGAAGAAGCGCTTCCCCGAGGAGCGCAGTTGACACGGTGCCTCGAGAGCTCTGAGCTTAGCAGTGTTGATGCTGACTGCCTCGCAACCGCCCGGCGCCCAGAGCTTCTGCATTGGCGCCTGTCTGTCGTTTATGCACACAGCACTTCTCGGCAGTGGTGCTGCCGCGGAGTGACACCGTGTAAAGGCGGCCTTTGATCCATTGATCTGACACTGCAATTTTTTTACCTACTTCCAAAGAAATTAATTCTGCTCTGATGATATACCGCAAGTATTGGTTCAACTTTTTGCACATTTGATAATTCAACTTTTAACATTATCCACTCTTTTCTGATTTCTATTAATTAGGTAACATTGCGTGAGAAATTTTCACGCCTAGTTGCACACTTCAAAAATTTGTTTATATTTCTAATAAATGGCCTACCTACAGTGAGGTGACAAAAAGCCATGGGATACCTCCTAATAGTGTCGAAACAGACTTTGCCCAGAGAAGTGCAGCAACTCGCCGTGGCTTGGACTAAAGTCGTTGGAAGTTCCCTGCATAAATACTTCACCATGCTGCCTCTATAACTGTCCATAATATCCGGTGCAGGATGTGTTAAACGTACAGACCACGATAATGTTTCATAAATGTTCGATGGGAATGTAGGTCTGGCAATCGGGCTGGAGCAATCATTCGCAAGAATTTTACAAAAGTAAGATGTCCTTTTTCGTTTGTGAATGAAAACCTTCCATAATCATAAATTTTAAACGTCAAAAGAAGTGAATGACATAATTCACGACACTACGTTAAGTTCTAAGATGGGAATATCGATATACAACCTTCATTGAGTAGATTTGGTTTCTTGGAAATAAGCCCCCAATGTCCTGGTACGTCCTATGCCTTTCATCACATGTCACTAGAGGAGAAGTTGTCAACGCACTGTGCAGTAGGCAGAGGATCGTCTCCGCCATCCCCCATCCTTTCACGGAGAACTGAGGAAGCTCTCACCCCTCGAAGTCACCCTGAGCGTTCAGGCTTTCGGATTCATCCGTTCTATAATATTTGAATATTTGTTCTGTAGGTAACCTCTCAACTAAAATTTAATAAAACTATCTGTCGCCATAAATTCACCTCTGCGCGAACAAATGTTAGACTTTTTTAAACCACTTTTAAAACGATAACATGCTAAGAAAACAAAACAGGTGTTAAACACATTTATGTTTTAAATTTCAACATTATCATTTGAAACACCAATGTTTAGGTTCTCGTCGCATTCCAAAAGCAAAGTGCAGGCGATATCGTCGTGTTAGCAAAGGCACTCGAGTTGGTTTTCTACTACAAAAGCTCAAAGACAAATTTAGTTGCACAGTCCCAACGGTCACGTCCCAGTTACATCCCACATAGATTTCTGTAGTTATTTTACGGTGTTACTAGTCTTAACACCGACAAATCTATGCACACACCGCTGCTCTCTGTAAAGGCAGTGTCTTACTGCATCGTCCGTTATGAGAGGATATGCCTGAAATTAGATATTCTCTGCATGTTCTTGACATTGGATGTCGGAATATTTAATTCCCAACGATTTCCGAAATCGAATGTAGAGCGAAGCGTGTAGCCGCCATTTACCACTCCGCGATAGAAATTTGTTAATTTCCGTCGTGTGAACAGAATCCGGTCAGAACTTTTCATATGAATCACATGTGTACAAATGAAAGCTGTGCCAAAGAATTGCCCTTTTATACCCTTATATACGCGATAATACAGTCCATCTGTATACTTGACGTATTGCAATCCCATGATTTTTGTTAATTCAGTGTGAAAAACATTACTTTATATTAAGTGGCCTGGCAGAAGAATCCTAAGCAATTAAAAAACAAGCTCAAAAATATACCATACTGCAGAGGAAAAAATGCCTTAAGAGAGAAAAACTGCAGTCTCAATACAAAACCAGCATTAACGGGTTTTTTTCGTCATAGTCCCAGGTGGGCGACACGTGATTTCTTCCTGACTTCGACGTCTTCAGCACCTGCAACGAAAAAGCCAAAGGAAAAAGTCGACACCCTTGCCTCTGTCACACATGTACACTTGATGCGAACAATTATTTTCTAATCAGAATAGGCATTGCATTACTTTCTTCTAAGTAACAGCCCGCATCATTTTTTCTCTAGTCAATTAAACTTACACTAGTTTAACCCTTCCAAAATTATTAATTTGAGTAGGGCAAATTTATAGGGGAAGGACGTTCCGCGCAAACTGACGGAAGAAAATGGACATTATTCAGGATTAAAGTATATTAGGAAGACAAAATGAAAAGCTTAATGCAATGCTGAACATAAATTTAATATTTTGAAACATCGCACAATATTCTATATTTAAAATTTACATAAAAATAGATTTAGCATAGAGATTAACTTTTCCCAAAAATTTGAAACATGTAAGAAGTTCAACATTTGCGAGATTCTAATGACTATTCAACTCATGAAATTTAAACCAATAGCTCTTAAATATTCCCTTTTGGAAACTAATGTGAAATGAATTACCCGCTCGATGTGTCGCAGAAAGGTTTTATCTCCTATTTCATCACTTTGCCGTAATCGTTTATTCTCAACAGCCGCCAAAGAGAACTATGGAAAATATGGTTAAGCATCGGCTGAAGAAAATCATTGAAAGTTAGCACCATTTTGAAATTTCGAGCAGTGAATACGACATTAAATCGAAATACAAAGAATGTACTAAAGAACAGAACATACGTATGTTATGGAGTATTTACACGTACGTGACTGGGTTCTCATTTTGATTTTTTTAATGTCCAGATATACCCCAAATGCTATATAACTAAGAATTCTGAGAAAATGTAGGAAATTAATGTGTATTTTGACTAAAAAATGTGAAATATTGTTCTATGACATATTCCGCTATGAAACTAATCTGACTTGCGAGTGAAGTTTTTCCTCTTTGGGCTTCTTTAGAATTGGCATGGCGTGTGTGAAAACGAAAAATGCTTTATTCGCCGTTTTCCGTCACAATGAACTAGTAACGCAAGACGAGCAGGTAGGACTGCATATAATCCCGCATTTTAAAAAAAAGTAGGCAAGGCAACTTAATAAGCTTACATAACATTACTCCTAAACGAAAAATTCCAAACACCTGCAGTCCGACTTTACAAGTTATTTCTAGAGACTGTGCAAATAAATATTGTTTCTTCCTCACCTGTAAAAACCCTAAAACTTCAATACGGAGTGTTGTACAAAAACTGTATGAAAGCATGAAAAGGTTCAAGACGTTTCACAGTAACATGGCAAATGGCGCAGGTAGGTGTGCAAGATTAATAAAAAAATACTTAAATTAATCTTTTTGGATATTTTACTTGCAACAAAAAATCATGAAAAAAATTAGTACTTTAGCTATCACGATTCCCGTTGCATCTATCTTCGAAATATTTCGAAAATTGTTAAGACTTTCAAATGTAATTTGTTAATCTTTTTCAATTATTTAATGTGAAAATATTCTCTATATTTTAAGTATTTTCATTGATTACCTCACTTGTAAAGTGCATTCATTTGATCTGATAAGAGTTCATAAATGCAGATTGTTTGCTTTTATGCTCTTTAGAGAAAATGTGCCGTAACGACTACGTATGTACTCAATTTCACTCCAAGTGCTATCAGTCGCATACCAATGCCCTTCCGGTCGCCGGAGAATCGGAGGGAGGTTAACGGTGGAACGCACAATTAACTGCAAAGGAGCGATCATTAATCATATTTCATAGTAAGAACGGACGTAAATGCTCCTGAACCGAATAAAGAATGACGAAAGATTTCGTGACAATTACGGGCCGAATCCGACCAATTGCCCGTGCACGTTGATTAAGCAGTAAATGCTACAGAACTGCAACAGGCATTGGTAGAGTGGGAGAAACGAACTTAGAGAGAGACGAGGGTTTGTATGGAAAGAGGAATAGCGACAGAAATTTGAAGAGAATATTCTTCACTCGGCAGGGGGGGGGGGCGCGAGATCAGCTGTCCCCGGAGCAGCGAACAAAAGTTTCGAGAGGGTGTTCTACGGCGCAGGGAAGGGCAATAGATAAGGGTTGTTAAGCGAGGGGTGAGGTGAAAATAGGCGTGAAACTGTAGTCTCCTTAAAAAAAGTTCAGAAGCATTTGGAATGGTCAAAACGAGAAATACTCCTGATCACGTAGACTGTATCTGGCCACAATTAAGAAATCGAAGAAATCTTGGTAACAGAGTTAGACGCAAGGATATGGAGGCCATTCTAAGGAACTAACGAAGTAAATTAATCTGGGACGTTAGCAGATCTGTGCATAGTAAAATAAATGCTCGTAATATAATTTGAACAGAGTCGTGGATACAGTGCTTGTCACTAATGCGGACATTGAAACACAGACATATTTTCACTTACCGGAATATCTATGAATTACACGAACTAAAACGTGGGCTTTAATGACTAGCGAGCGCTATTCTATCCGCAACTAGTAGGAAAGCCAGCGGTGCGGTTGGCATTGTAACAAAAGTGATTAACATAGATCCAGAGATCATACTGGATTTGTGTAATAGCATTCTTGATACCAGATCGTATCCAGAAACCTGAAATACGGTATTCCGAACCTGTTTTTAAAACTAAAGGCGATATGAATTGACGTTAGATTTACCGACGCTGTTGTGTAAAATTCTGAACCATTAACTGAGTGGCTAGGCCCAATAATTAGAGTAAATTCTCGAAGTTGCAAGCTGGTTTTACGAGAGGCTTAGTGATCACAGACTGTGTTACATACTGTTAGAACAGGCGCATTCACGTAAACAGGGCCATTCGTATTACAATTTTGTGAATTTCGAAAGGGCTCTTGACTCAACCGAAAAGCTTTATAGTCAAAACTAAATGAACTAAGCAGCTAACGATAAGTTTTAAATGTGTTTTAGAGCATGTACAGAAAAGAGAGAGTTCTGCGTGAAGTGCGGCGATTGAAGGTCAACGCGAAGAAAATCGACAGGAATAATACAGGGTTGTCCCCTCACTGCTGGTGTTTATTTTGTTTACTAACAAAATTTGGTTTTGTTTATATATTGACGTGTGCAGAAAGATCTCTGCACCGGAAATTGATGGCCCGAAAATCCCCCGATTACAATATGCTGATAATTTACTTTATGCTAAAGACTATGAGCATAAAGAATATGATTTGGTGTAACGAAGGGAAATGGTATTTTCCGAAGGAGCAGTTCGAGCGTGTAAAAACCTACTTACATCGGTGCATAATTTTCCATGAACGGTGGATAGAATAGTCATAGAGGCGGCTCATAGTGAAGAAAGAATTCACTCGAAGAAATCGACTGGTTAATGCGCAGAATACTAGAATTGCCTTTAAAGGTGTGCGTCACACTGATTAATTCGTTAGTCCTCCCAGCAATTAGTTATGGAGCGTATATCTGAGGAGCGGATAGGGTAAAGATTGAAAAACATTTAAACTGATAACTAGTTAATTCTCGTTGTCTAGTTTCGCAGTATATGTCGCGGTCGTAAGAGAGGTTGGTAGGGTAGGAATTTGGAAAGATTTTAAAATTGAACCCATTAAGCTTCGAATGAGATTAACAGGTGAACAGGCTGACTTGCTTATTCGTAGGTGCTTCAAAATGCAATTCCAGGAAAGCGATAAGCGCTACCGGTCGCACAAAGTTAAATGTTTTCTAAAACGCGCAGGTCTGGGAGAAGTTACTCCGCAGATGGTTGGAGTTCCCAAACCTGTCCGGGCAATTCTAGTACTCTGCGAATTACGCAGTCGATTTCTTCGAGTGAATTCCTTCTTTACTATGAGCCGCCACTATGTGACTATTCTACCCACGTTCATGGAAAATTATGCACCGATATAAGTAGATAACGGCCGATATGCCTCAGAGATAGTACAGTGATCTTCGTTATAAAAGCGGCATGTGCCTTCCACAACAAGCTCCGTAAAACTAGCCAGTATATAAACAAACATTCCCGACATTGCAGACATCACCTCGGATGAATCGATCCTGGGGACATGGAGAGAAGAGGGCAGTGGCGTAGCGTCAGGGGACGCTGAGATGCTGAGCATCCCCGTATATAAGAACCTTAAATACTGTATTGATAATCTTACAAGTGGTCTGTTGAGCCGATACACGTTTTGTATTAATTTAAAATTGACTTCCTATGATTGAATTCGGCGGGCTGTTGAAGCTGGCCTCTGATTGGTTGTAAGCTAAAATACTTCAGCGTCTGCCGCCAGATTGCGACGAGCAATGACGCATGCGCAGATGGCGAGGTCCCCCTCTCCCCTCTTCACCCCCTGGCCCACAGAAACCCGACTGCTTTACGCTAGCGTCTACTGCGGAAAGAAGCTCGTTTGTGCACGAGAGCGCAGCACACTTCAGGCGTTCAGTAAATTATCTTTCTCTCTCTCACTCGGGAGTCCCCGCTTGGTCATGGGTACAAACTGTAGAAATAGTGCCTGACTACTATTTCTTAATTAATATCCAAGAAATTGTATTATCTCTTAAATAGATTACATATTATTTAAGTCTGCAATGTATAAATTAACAAATGGTCTTATTGCCATTCGCGTATAAGAATTAAAGCTGAGCCATTGTATAATTTGCTTTCAAGACATCGGCAGCCCTGACTGCTGTGAGGATTTTGTGGGAAGCGCCTACACCGTCGTAAGCAATCGAGATCGTGGAAGTAGTCCCAGTGTATCAGCCTTGTGTTGCGTTCGCCTGTTAGACGAAGTAGTTGATAGTGACATTTTGTGTGTTATTGTTGAGCATCCCCAAACGTGTGAGTCACGCTACGCCACTGGAAGAGGGTGCCTTATCTGTACTTCTCAATTTGCTACAACCTCGTGAAAGAAGATTTGGAAAACAATGCTCAGCAAATGAGAGATACGTTGAGTACCCATTTTCTTGGGGAAGGTGTTGTACCATGGCAGAATAAAGTTATAGACTGAAATTGTAACCCAAGTCTATTTTGTACTTACTACGTGTCCAATCAAATTTGCCTCAGATTCCTTAGAGTTTGTAGGCAGTGTAGCCAGATTAAGGGTTTCTCTCCTAAATTTAGCTGATTTTTTGTTTTTTACAGGTTGTTTTAGGAGGCAAATATATTTGTGTTTCTCTTGGGGGGATTTCATGGAGTTATTAAAATGTTAATATTGTGTTAGATAATGAAAAATTGTTACATTCTGAAATCATCACACTCGCCAATGATGAGAACGTAACTTGGTTTGAAAATTTTGCGGAGTAAGGGTACACTGGTCAGGTGGAGGTAAGTAAAATGCGGACCGACTTCCTCCTCTGCCAGGTAAGAGCGAAAGGTGACCAGTGGCGTAGCGTAGTGGAGGCCGCAGG
>JAHLJT010008446.1:27467191-27482444 GCA_031308135.1 Acheta domesticus
GAATAAACGGCACTGAATGAGTTTCCGTTTTTAAAACCTAGGTTAAGTCGATTGTGATCGAGAGCGATCATTAGTAATTAGGGAGCGTATGTGTATGATTTTGTACAACTTCCTCTTTTTAGAATATATGTGCTTTGGTTACTCATCCACTTTGATTTCTGTGTCGAGGGTTCATACCTTGCTCATACCCTAAAGATCCTGCCTCCTGAGAAAAGCTCGTTTCAACGCGAGCATTCATTCGAACACGCCGCTTGGGACCTATATGTTGTGGGGGGCAAGAGGCGTGATAGACATGAATGATACGATTGGCACTAGGGAAAAAAATATTATTTGCTCATGAAAATGAAATATATATTTATTTTATTTAAAAATTTTAATATTGTTTATGTTTGACTGTAACTGACAAGTAAACTGTAAATATAAATATCATATACAATTAATATTTTATTTACTTCTTTCATTTCCATACCTCATATTTGAAACATGAAATAATCATTTCTTGAATTCTTTTGTCGTTTTGGGGGTTTTCACAGTTATTTCCAAAGGGAATTTCTTAAGATCATATAGCAACACTGGTTGGGGATAGAGGGAAACGTGAGATACGATTAATTTCGGATAGACATTCGGATATTAGAAAGGCAAGATAATTTGGCAGCAACGGCAGAAAAAAAAATGTTCGCTATTGGCAGATATTGACACGTGCTCATTTGAAAGCATCCGAAATCGTTATTCTGGAGAAAGGGGAAACAGTAGTTACACAATAAAGAAATATTCAGGTTTATATATGCTGCGTCTATAGTCTTCGACAGAATACTAAATACTTCAGACATACTGGAAGTTACTCTCTACAAAACTCATTCAAAGCATTAGACAAAAGAGCAAGAGAAGACGGAACGCACTTTTACCGTTACTGGCTCATCACTCGACGATAGACTAAAATACACATTTAGAATCCATACACCAATCCCATATTTATTATAACAAATAGGAAATGACTAACTTTAATTAAACAGAACAACAGAATAAGTATTTCTTCGCATGTCATTTCAACAAATTTGAGGAAATATAAACATTACCTGAGGCCATGACCCCCCTCTCAATGAATTATTCCACCTTCTCAATGAATTATTCCACCTTCTCAATCAATTATTCCACCTTCTCAATCAATTATTCCACCTTCTCAATCAATTATTCCACCTTCTCAATCAATTATTCCACCTTCTCAATCAATTATTCCACCTTCTCAATCAATTATTCCACCTTCTCAATCAATTATTCCACCTTCTCAATCAATTATTCCACCTTCTCAATCAATTATTCCACCTTCTCAATCAATTATTCCACCTTCTCAATCAATTATTCCACCTTCTCAATCAATTATTCCACCTTCTCAATCAATTATTCCCCTTACATTCCATTCTCTCCGAACAAGTCTGAGATAGTGCGATTTCTCCCGCCTTCTTCCCTATGGTCATGGTTGGTCGGGCCCACTGTGGACAGAACAGTAGTCCCGCGGGAGCTGGGGGCAGGCCCTGCCCTCCTTGGGCCATGGGCGATGGGGGAGCGCCGGTGACGGCCAAATAAAAAGGGGGAGACTGCTAGGTCTACGGGGCACGCAGTCAGTGCACTGTGGTACCGTGCGAGTTGCAAGCACCGACGGATAGACGCTTCGCGCCGGGAAGATTTTCATTCTATATGTTTGGTTTAGTTAAACATTTATTGCTGTTGTATTGGAATGGAAAGAAACGATTTGTTAATTTGGTCTAAAACATTGATGTTGGAGGTCATAACATTCTTCACGCACGTCCATTAGATTTTCGCTTACACACGGAAGGTTGGTAAACATTATCTACGTTTGAATATGGTAATTTCGATTTATTTCTTGTACTTCCGCATGCCAGCAATATTTGTATGTTTACAAGAATAATCTCTGTATAATTCTGAATGGAATATACAATTGCCCAAATGTCCTTTATCAAAGTCAAAATAAGGAAACGTCTCGCTGCTGACTCAGACCGACAAATAAGTCGATGTTAATGTGTGATAAAGGATAAGGAAGACATCGTTCTAATTTTCTTGTATTAAGCGATAGCGGCAAGGGTGACCTGCTAGAAGACGCCACCAAAGAGGGGGGGGCGAGAGGGAGTTTGATGGCATTCCAGGGCGTTGAACACCTTCCAGGACGTATTCAACGTGAAGTGTTAAAGATGGTTAAAAAACAGTTTGGTGTCACGGGACTGCGAAGTACCGCCCACACGTTTCGCTCACAGCTGTTGTCAAAATTATGTCTGTTCCAGGTTCGTTGATAATTGGAAGAGTCTTTATCCTGGAATGATCACGTTCATCTGACTTTCAAAGAGATAATAAAACCTTATAAATTTCACGACATCGCTATTCAACAATTTCACATGAGGTTCCAAAGCCTGTAAATATTGCGTGTGCTGCTTATTCAGGTACGGATTCATTCATGATTACTGCCCTCAGACAGTCTCCCAGAACTGCTTATTTTCGAAGCCTGGAAATCTAACAAGCGTAACAGTTACCTGGCCTCTTTCCTTTATCAGCGAGACATTTTACTTTGTTGAATCAGATCTTCGAAGAATGCACATACAGTTTTGGAGAATTGTATTTTTTAAAGTATTTTCTATCCTTCTGTTTTAATTTTTGCAGCCACAGTAGAAAAAGACATTAGTAAATTGATATTCTAGTAATTAATAAGTTCCCTCCAAAGCATTATCTATTAAACGATGAAATGTGGACTATTGTGTAGAAAAACGTATTACCTGCAGTAAGTTCCACATTCAAGTTTAGGTTTTTGTAATCCTACAATTCTGTGAGTAGTGTGCTCGAGAGCAAATATACTGTTGCACTCGAAACGTAACTCCTGAAGTCTTCACTTGTATTAGTGACACTGATTAAACTTCGGCTAGCACTAGCAACCACCAGTGGACATCCGACATCCGCTTCCTCCGAGCAATCTGAGAACACCGCCTGCGAGGGAGGAAAGCGACGTTCGACCTCTCGAAGCTGCCGGTGACGCCCTCAAGAAGCGCTTACAGAAGGCAACACGTGTTCCGGAGGCGGCGCGGTGGCGGCCGCAGCCACACGTACACGGAATGGACGGAGAGAAGGAAATGGAAGCTCGAAACTACCTGCGAAGAGCCATCGAGCGCAGGAGCGACCGACTCGTCTCGCCTGACTGCAGGACGAACACCGCACGACTCTTCCCAAGACAGGACTCGTAAGCAATTTCTAACGGATGATGGGTTTATCCTTATCACCACACGCACTAGAAACCCCACCCAAATCCCTCCCAAACCAACAGAATATGGCAACAGTTATCAGCCCCTCCAACAAGACGACCCCAATGAAAATACCGACTCCACATTGTCCAGCCAAAGGGAACACCCCAACCGAACCAAACAAACTCACTACCCCAATCCCACAAACCTAAACCACAGGGAACCAGAACTGGACCTTTCAGAATAGATCTTGACTCAATATTAAGTCCAACTGACATGACTAAAGAATTTATGACTTGCAACAACCAACTGACAGAAAAGTGACCCAACTTCTAATTAAACTTTTGACGCGTCAAGCTTGTCACAAAATCAGAAACCGGAAGAAATCTCAAACTCAGACCAAAAATACCTATTTTTCGTAAGGGCATCCTACTCGTTTAACAGTGCTACTGAGGAGATTGGAGACAAGGCTGTTATTAAGGACTCCCATTCGACTACAGTATTAATAGAATTAAAAATTGAATCTGAAATATCTGTAAATTACTCATTACATTACAGATTGTGGACAGACGTGAGAAAGACAGTCACCTCATCCCACTGGGAATATTTACAATAGTGTCAAACAAGAAGGGCATGACAGACTAAAAATAAGCTCGGATACATCGAGTTCAAAATCAGACTGGAAAATCAGAATAGAAATTATCATAATCCACATTGTAAAAGAAACACAAATTGTAACACACTAAAACGTACTGCAGAGGACATGTGACAAGTGTCCTTTGCGCTCAATCCCACCCCACCGAAGAATGCCCCTCCAACCAAGACCATCGCAACTTTTTCCCAACGTGTTGCAACTCCAAAATGAATCACTCCTCTTTTGACCCAATCTGTCCCCCACATCGTCCGTGCCAAAGAAAGCAGACGAGACCAAATCCAAAAATCCAAACACCCCAATATCACACTTCAAAACTTCCCACGCCCTCAGAAACCCAAGCAGATCCTATTCCTCAGCATTATCCCCTAACTCGCAGAACACACACTCCCAGAACCAATACTACCTAAACCAACAATATCATCAACCGCCCAGAACCTAAAAGATCTATTCTCTCTTTTCCAATCCTCTACTCCTTCCCACATCCGTACATTAATAAATCGCTCGTGTTTGGACAAAAGGGTGTAAGTTCTGTTTCATAATTTACGGGAGGACGAAAAGACATGCTTTTAGTGTATATTGTGACGCACCTGTCGAAATGTCCAGTCCCCACGACACGTCATTGACAAAGATGCAAATTCCCCTTCCCCTAATGATAAGAGAAGGATTAAGGTCAGGGGGCCTCCTTGTGTTAGCTCGCATGAACGAAGGCAAGACACAGTGTATCACTCTTCAGAATTTAATCAACCAAAAACATCAGCATTACATGAAACCCCTTCATTCAAATACCAAGACACATCGTGAATTATTTTTTTATAAATTGATACAAATCCGAGTCACATCACTATTCTCTGTAACAAGACAAAATTCAATTGAAATTCAAACAAACTGAATACGAATTGAAAATCTCCAGTGAGATGAGACATGCCCCCAAAGTTACATCAGAAGGAAGAGCACATGCATTTTGCATAACGGAATATGACAGCACCTTCTGCCTACAACTATTGAATGGAACTCTCCTTCAACAATACTGCATTAACATTCATATGCAATTTTTTTGCACATAATTCACTGGAATTACAAATAAATTATCTTTTGCACATGTTACAAAGCCGCTATGAGAATACACGTGGAACGGATATACCCATCATCAAACATGTGTCACAATGGCAAAACAATCTCCGGGATTGAACCACGGGAACCATACCTCAACCTCAATTCGGGGGGCCGTGTCGTTTGCCAGCTGCACAGAACTCTCAACGGAAAGCTGCCTCTAGGCACCACTGCCACAGACGACTCATTTCCCGCTAACAGGGCTCGCGGCAGCACCGTCAGCTTCCAACACCACACCTCACGTTCTCGTAACTTTCTGTCTTTAT
The DNA here is from genome assembly GCA_031308135.1 of Acheta domesticus. NCBI lineage: Eukaryota > Metazoa > Arthropoda > Insecta > Orthoptera > Gryllidae > Acheta > Acheta domesticus. Next base: position 27,472,465 of record JAHLJT010008446.1, read on the forward strand.
GTCCGTTCGCCTCCCCCCTCGTCCCCATCGGGTAGGGGTAACATCCCCCTCTTGCACCCCTCCTACCGTTGATAACAAGCGGCAGCGCCACGGCAACGCAAAGTGCGGCGAAACTCGCAAACGAACTCGAACACCAATTTCTGTCCACTCTTGGCATGGCACACACTTGTGCAATGTGTCTCAATATTGTGACGAACGCATGTGTGGAGGTTCGTCACAGGTGCCCACACATCATAACGCCGACAATAGAACGGGAAGAGAGCGCGGCGCATTTTGAAATGGGCGCGCCCGCGGCCGAGAAGACTGTCGCCCGCAGCGTCCGCTGAACGACGCGACGAAAATGACGTACATCAACCAGAGAGGGGGGAGACACCGCGTTACCCCTACCAACAGGGCACATAAAACGCGAGTCCGCGAGCGGAAGCGTCTTCTTGGTTCCAGATCGCTGACTCAACGGTTGCCTTTGGTATTGGTATTATTCGCCGTAACGACGTTAGCTAGAAGTGTCCAACGTCCGAAAGACGTACTAGTCAGTCGTCCGCGAATTTTATTAGATGTTGAGAGAAAGTTTCTCCAGTTCCGACGCAGTGGTGAATTCGCCTATTAAATTGCGAAAGTAGTTCGCGCTGAGATTTAACCAGATATAATCTGCAGCAGGAGAGAGAGACTGGCACGTGGTGCATCGTGAGGCGAGAGCCATTGTCAAAGAATACAAAAAAAACTAACAATTTCACAAAACTCTTGCAATGTTGCGAAAATACAAAAAAAGGCACACACTGACCAAGCGATGCTACCTAACACAGCAAGAAAAACCAAATTAATGTAACATTGCAGAATGTATTGAAAGGTTACGAGGCACACATAATTGGATTTCCCAAACCAGACACACTCACAGCACCACAGCTCCACCAAATTACACAGCTGTCTAGTAGAGGGTCTCAATGCAGATAGCAAGAAAATGCCTTTCACCACCGTGGATGCTTCACGCTCGAGGTCCACCATAGCCCTTCCCGCTTGGTCCACACTCCACCAGCCATCTCTCCCGCTGCCCACCAGGCTCTGGCTCCGCCCCGGGTTCAGACCCCGGGCAGGGCGCAGGGGGGGGCAGCCGACTAGCCGGCGGAGGGGTGGACGTAGGCGGGGGGGCGGACGTAGGCGGGGGGGCGGACGTAGGCGGGGGGGCGGACGTAGGCGGGGGGGCGATACGGGCGGCGACGGCGTGATGGTGGTGGTAGCGGCGGTGACGGTGGTGATGTCGACGTGACGCCATCGGTGTCGGCGCCGAGGGTAGCTGGTTGCAACATGCCCGGGCGGCGGGAGAACCGCCACACGCACCGAGGCGCAGGGAAACGATCAATTAATGTCTTAATTCAATCATTAATTGATTGATTGTCGATTGATTTTTTTTAAGTGGGACGCGCGAACTTTGGAGTTGGCGCCCCCATGACAACCGGGTGTAGCATGGAACTCCCATAATTTAGCGGGAGTATCACAAAGAGTGCCCAGGTGGGCGGAAGTCGAAGGAACTTGTCCGCGCCGACCAAATGTGCTAACATTTATTCCGGCCGGGCGCATGGCGATGCTCGAGTTCGGTACCGTCCGTCTCCCACTCACTTCTTTCAGCAACAAGCACTGGGAAGTCCACCACAGTTCTGCATTAGCTTGAGAGACTCCATTCCTACTATAGAACACGTGAGGAGGGCATACAGCAAATGAAAGCATAGGCGTTTGCCTAGCGTACATATTGTAATCACCTCTAACCATTACTGAATACCTCGTAACAATCATCCTAACATAGAAGTAACAAAATCATATAGAATTTGTAGCAGTGCTTAATCAAAAAATTACACACCGATTAGTACAACAAGGAATTAAAAAACGCCGAGTGGCCAGGCCCACACAGTATGACCTATAAATAATAATGGTACGCCTGTTCACCAGGCGGCAAAAAGAAATAAAAAATCAGCTGAGCATCTCTGGTCGACCGAGGGGGAAAGAGTAGAGATAAATATCATGGTTTGGGGCTTACTTATGGGAGGATCTAGCCAGTGCACATAATTTTTGTACTGGTCGCAATAATTTGCCCTAGCTAGTTCGTACTTCAACAGTACGCACAACCCGGCTTGATCAGGGAACAATTTCTCCACTACACCTAATTTCCATTGAGAGGGCGGAAATTCCTCAATTAAAAGTACTAAATCATTTTCACCTAGTGGTGGTGACTCCTTTTTCCACTTCACCCTTCGTTGCAAGGTGTGAAGGTAGTTTCGCGACCAATATTTCCAAATTATTGCTAATTTGTTATTTAAATTGCGGAACTATTGCGCAGGAGTTATCTGCACGAGAGGATACTCAGTATCTATAGTGTAGCGGTACGCTATTTTTAATATTTTTTAAATTTCACAAATAACTGTCGATGCGAGGCGACAGCCGCCGTCGCCGCCAGCCGGGTCGGCGCGCCCCCTCCGCTAATGGAAGGGATGACAGCACGCGCCCCTCTAAAGTTTATGGCCATCGTCCGCGAGTCGACCCTCATCCCGTCACGCACCCGGGCGCCGAAGAAGAGATTAAGAGACGTGTGCCGATCCCGCCGTTCCGGGTATCATGCGCACTGAGTACCCAGGCCGTCCTTCGCAGCTTTCTCCGGGGGTCCCAACGGACATTCCGCGTACCCTTTACTGACCTACTTCCGAAGTCAGACGGAGAGCGTTTTCCAGACAGAGATAGGGCTACGGAAAATTCCTAGAATCACCGGACCTGATTGGCCGAGGACAAAATTACGGCGTAGTAGCACTTAGCCAATCAGGGGCAAAATTCCGTGGGGTGGGAGCGATTTTGGGGCACTTTTGAATTTTCGGGGTGGCGGAACGAGGACACCTCCACGCTAGCGGCGTAGGGGAGAAGATCACTTTTTCTTGTTCGATTGAGCTGGGGGGGGCGAGCGCCGCGGAGCGAGTAACAGCTCCGGCGCCGCGTTCGAACACTACGTCTACTCGACTTGTCTTGGGTGGCGAGCGCCGCGGAGTAAGTGATAGCTCCGGCGCCGCGTTCGAGGGAGAATTATTATTTTGGGACTTAGTTCGTGGACTCTGAGCTCTGCCGTGGGCAATGACCGGTGACTAGTTTTCTCCGAGATTCGTGACCGTGAAAACTCCAGAGAACTTTCCGTAAGAACTGCTGATTTGTGTGAACGGAATTCGCGATCATTCACGATCCGGGCCAGCTGACCGTCGCCGTCGCCGCCGCCGCCGTCACCGCCGCAGCCGCTGTCGCCGCCGCCGCTCCTTTGGTAGCTATTGTGGAAGGACGTTTCTCGGCCTGGCAGGGCCATCTCAGCCGCCGACCCAGACGGAGAGAAGCCGACGCCGCCGCGACCCCCCGCCGCCGCCGCCGAGGGCCGCCTACACGCCGCCCCATTCAGGCATAAACTTCGGTCAACGACCGCCAAAGAACTATTGTGCATTGCTGTGCCGCGCTTAGGCACTTGTTTCCTCATTATTGTTAGCCAGAAGGCGAATGGCCTAGAGTTTGTTGGGGCCTGTAAAGGAATTTGATTGTAATTCTCGTTCTTTACTTTTTTTTAGATTTAAGTTTTATCTCATTTTTTCTTTCGTTTCTAACTGAGCTCATCAGGTAGGGCCTTTCTTAACGCTTTGAATCACTGTAACTTCCCCGGCCTATTATTAGGCGGGAATAAACCTTTTTATTTGCTTTACCAACCACTGAATTGTTTCTGTAGTTAGCAAACGCCTTACGACTCCTTCCATCCGAGTTAGATTCTAAGCAGGTGACAAAGTTGGCCGACTGAGCTAGGCCCGGGCCGCCCTCGTTGACTTCGGCGCACACCCACGCCGCCGGAGCTCGACGCTGTGGATGACAATCGACGCCACCGTGTGGCTCGATAACGAACCTTGGGTGTGACAATAGGAAAATTATTAAGCGCGTGCCCGTAGACTAAGTGATTCGGGGTCAAAATCAAATTCACATCCGTATCTGTAGACGTGACTTCAAGCGGTCTTGAGTTTAAACAAGCTTCTATTTTGGCTAAGAGAGTGTACAATGTAAGCAAGGGCACAACTTGTTGCCCTAAAACGCGACGCAAATGGAATTTAAGACTTAACACAAGCCTCAGCCAACGAGTTTCGGTGCGGAGAGTAGGTGGGACAAAAGTGCCAGGAGGTACCCTGCACTGATAAAAATTTGGTGATAACCTCTAAATTCCGAGCGGAAAGAACAAAGCGATTAGCCTCAGCTAGGATACGACTAGTACTTTTGAATGTACTAGCGTTATCACTGTACATGTGCACAGGATAACCTCTTCTCGACCCAAAACGTTCAAAGGCCACAATGAATTGAGAGGAAGATAGATTTTCAACAATTTCTAAATGCGAAGCTTTCGTGGAATGGCATACAATACAGCAATCAAGTCTTCTGAGACATTTTTGATCTCGTGAGAGACGGCCTTGTCAAAATTGGGCCACAATAATCAAAGGATGTGTGAGCCCATGGCCGAGAAGGATTTACGCGGCTAGAGGGCAATGAACCCATAATCTGCCCAACAGGAGTTGCGCGCCAACGCCTGCAAGTCAGACAAGCATTTATTACTTTTTTTGCTACCCGTCGTATCGAGGGAATCCAATACTGCTGGAGTACACATCCCATCAGTGCTAAGCCCGCATGTAGAAATGCGAGGTGTATCATTTCTAAGAAAAGGACAGTAAATTTGTGGTTAGGCGGAAGTATAATAGGATGCTTGTTTAACCTCTCCACCTGAGAATTCATTAAACGGCCACCCACCCGCAAAAGTCCATCAGGGCCTAGATAAGGATTCAAGCTAAGGAGAGAAGACTTGAGAGGTAATCCCTTTTCTTTTGTAAGTGCCTTATATTCAAGGGGGTACATGTCTTGTTGAATGAGACTTATGATAACCACTGTGGCTTCTCTCAATTCAAGCGGTGACAACCAACCCCTTCTCCTCATCTGAGCCGAAGCAGGGTCAATGCGAGCAACAATTGCAGCTCGTATATTGTTAATGAACCTTAAGCATAGCGCTAACACCCTTATCAGTTTGTGATATTTTGAATATCTGCTAAGCAGCACTTTAACAAATGAATTTTGGGTTTCACCTACATCTGAAGAGGGCATACTTGTTTGGTATGGAGTAAACATACAACGGAGAGCATCTACCTTACCATTATCCGCTACCTCAGCATCTACAAAAGGCTTGGCCCACATTGACACTGGCTGCTTCAACCACGGCGGTCCTAAAAACCAGAGTGTACTGTGTTGCAGTGCCTGGGGGGAGACACCACGGGTTAGCAGATCAGCGGGATTCTGTTTCGTGCTTACATGGCGCCAACAAGATAGTGGATAGGATGCCACTATCTTTGAAACTCTATGGGCAGTGAAAGCATCCAATTTATGATTGCTTTTTACCAACCATTGCAAAACAATAGAACTATCTGAAAAAAGATACACTTGATTAATTGAACACACAATTTCCAATGCTCTTATTACCTTCTTGGTCAATTCTACCAATAACACTGCACTACACAACTCCAAGCGAGGAATAGTAGAGCCTGCCAGGGGAGCAAGTCTGGATTTAGAGCACAACAAGTGGCTATGCCCAACGGATGCAGAATCATGATTAAGTATAATGCAGCTCCGTACGCCTTATGAGAGGCATCACAAAATCCTACCAGACAAGAGGGAAGGTGACCCTGGGGTAACACCTTGCGTGGGAATATAATTGATGGCAGTAAAACAATCTCATTAACCAAGGACTGCCAAAAACAAGTGAGATCAGAATCAAGAGGAGTATCCCAATGCAACTGCAAAGACCACATTTTTTGCAGAAAAAGCTTCAACTTTACCAGGAAAGGATTCACAAAACCTAATGGGTCATAAATACAGGATATTAAGTGCAACACAACCCTTTTTGTGATACACGGGAGGTTGAAGGTGTTAGGATCGGAGTGTTTGCTGTATGTAATGCAAAGTGTGTCTTTATCAGTGTTCCAAGTCAAACCCAATATTCTGTGTGTATTGTCTGAGGCCAGAGGCGTGGAAGAGTATTGTGTGTGGGTGGTGTTGAGAGTGGCCAGAAACAATGAAGAATTGCTATTAACCTTTCTCAAATTAAAATGAGCTCCCTTTAGCACTTTTACAATCCTTTGAAATAACGATGCTGCCTTCTCAGCACAGTCACTCCCAAACAGTAAGTCATCTACATAAAATCCCTGCTTGATGGCTGAAGCCACCTCAGGATCAATTTCATTTATTTCCTCAGCCAACTTGTTGAGACACCTTGTACTCAGAAATGCGGATGGGGCCATACCATAAGTAACGGTTTGCGAAGTAAAAATTTTAATAGGGTCGTGAGGGTTCTCTCTCCACAAAATTCTCTGAAATTTAGTATCAGCATCATGCACCCGAACTATTTTATACATTTTCTCCATGTCTGCTGTGAAACAAACATTAAACAATCGAAATCTAAGCATGATGTCAGTAAGCTCTGATTGCACGTTAGAGCCAGCGTTGAGTAGGTCGTTTAAACTTAACCCAGAAGATGATTTGGCACTACAATTGAAGACCACGCGCAGTGGTGTAGTAGGGGAATGTGGCTTCAACACACAAAAATAAGGTATAAAGTAGAAAGGAGGTGCTATCTTACTGACACATTCAACTGCATGCCCCAATTCAACGTATTCTCGCAAACTTGACATAATTATGTTTTAATTCCCCATCTTTAGCAAATCTGCTTTCTAAAGCAAGCAAAAACTGTTTGGCCACAAAATGTGAATTCCCCAATAAATGTGGAGGACGTTAAAAGGCAAAGATACACAAAATTGCCCATTCTCCAACCTAAAGGTGTCATCATTAATTTTTTTTTTCACAAGGATGCTCCAAGTGTGAGAAGTTTTCATCACGAGAAGAGTAAATCCTCTCAAAATTCCAAACATTCTCATAATCATTGACTAAGGAGGGAGAGAGTGCAGTCAAGAAAAAGCACTGATCTGTGGGTGCCGCACTTGGCAACAGTGTGGGCAATCGATCCCCCGCAATGACATTACCAAACTTAGTATCAAGAATAAAAACCTTTGAACAATGGCTGCTCTTTTTAGTGTTAAGCACCTGAAAAAATAAAGAAGAGCTTAATAAAATATTTAATTTTTAGGAATAAAGAATTGGGCACCAGCCAGTTTTAGGTCAGCAGGCAGCTTCAGGGCAGCTAAATTAATGTTCCTCCGCGGGGTGGCTTTGGGAATAGCAGGGACCACTAAACATTCTATTGCCCTTTTCCACCTACAACACCGCGAGGAGATTAACACATGAACTCTAGCATTTGAACCAGAAGTAAGAGCATTAACAGAATGAATAGTAGCATTATGCCTAATTCTTTTGTGACGGAGGGCCTGTACCAGTGATTCAGTTATCAAGGAAACTTCACTACCAGAATCAAGTAATGCCCTGGCTGGCAGGGTTTGGCCCAATTCATTTGTTGCATTAACAATGGCTGTGGGAAGGAGAAAAACCAATATTAAATGTCTGGCTAAGAACCAAGTGTGATAATGTGGAAACACTAGTATCGTGTGGTTGTTTTGCAGTAATCTGGGTGGTAGATGCTAGTCTAGCGGAGGTGTTGGGCACACTAGAACAATGAGGTGATGCCAGATTATGGACATTTTGTGTTGCTTTTTGTGTATAAAATTTATTAAGCATAAAGTGGTGGTTTTTACCACAAGTTTTACAACTTCGCTGTGAGCAATGATGAGAAGGACCCTTCCTTCGAAGACAGTTGTAGCAGAGTTGATGAGAAGAGAAAATCCCATCTCTGCTGGACAGCCAAGGTACGAAAATGAGGGCAGGCGAAAAGTGGGTGCTCTCCAGAACTGCAGGCAATGCAGGATTGAGCTGTTGACACCTCTTCCAGCTGAAACACCTGTTTGGCAGGTGAAGATTGTGTAGGGCGCTTAGATTTACTAACTGAAACAGAATTCACATCAGGATTAGCACGAGGGCAATGTCTAGGGCTCTTGCCCGGAGTGAAAGAAAATCTAAAACATTTGCAATGGAACAATATAATTTTTTTGCTTTAGCAAGGAAAAATGCTTCCCTTGTTTTGTTTATCCAACTTACTGAGCACTAAAAATTGTAATATTATCTCAGCCATAGGGACTGTAGTGGGAACTGCTGACATAGATAGCCAGTGAGAAGTTACCACATTGTGCAATTCTCTTAAGGAGGAGGCATCACCAATTTTGAGTGGAAGGAAAGGAGAAGAGAGCATGAATGTGCTCCTCTAAAACTTTTGATTTATCATCATAACGATCTCTTAATAAAGCCCAGGCCTGTTGAAAGGATCTGTCTGATACTGTGAGCACAGAAATCAACTTCAGAGGTTCGGCCTCGAGCCTACTCATTAAATGCACCAACTTTTGCGAGTCCGGTATCTGTACCTGATTAATGACTAATTGAGTAAACAAATCACGAAAACGTTGCCAATTTCTATACCTTCCATCAAATTTTGGAATTTTAATGCTCGGTAGCGAGGCATGATGACACGCCGAGGCAACAGTAGGAGGCTTTCAAAGGGCTCGTATTTTTCATTCAATAGCTATTTAACGGCCCAGTAAGCATTTTCACACTGCGAAAAATTTTGTTCATGAGTCGTGGCAAAGAACTCTGTGGAGCTGATCGCATCGATTTTAAGAACCTCAATTTCCTTCCAAACCTCACATAACCTGTCTCGCAAGCACGCGAGACTTGCTACAATTACTGGTTGCAAAGCTTTCAAATTACTTTCAATTCGTGAGATCTCCCAAATGGCAAGACTCCACCTTTGTGACAATCTTAATTCAACTGCACCGGGCTCCTTAACCCGTACTTTGGACTGAGACATGGTTAAATAAGCTTGCTTACTAATGAAAAGAACTGAAATAATTCACAATAGCATTTAAAGGGTATCAAGTGTCATACGCGAAAAACCGTCTAAAAATTTATGTACAGACATGTATTAGTTAATTGTAAGTCAACACCACTTTCATAAGCAAAATGAGCTATGTAACTATCGTCAAAATGCATTTAACCCTACAAACTGAGAACCTGAAGATCAGGGACGTGAAATATGAGGTTAGGAATTCTGCATAAGATTTTCAGGAATTGGAAAGGCATAACCAAGAACATGCTTTTAATTTTCACCATACAAACCGCATAAAACAAAGCGCACATAACACAAGTAAATGTTAACAACAGCACTGCTAATGATTCTACTGTAATTCTGTTTTTTTATTGAGAGAAGCACGCGTTACGCGTGGACCACGACTACGTGGCACTTCGTGGCGTGAACAAGCCCTCGCGCAGTCAGTGTTACCAACGAACGAACGAAATATTCGTTCCCGGGTATCAAGGTACGATAAAACGTCAAAGAATACGAAAAAAACTAACAATTTCACAAAACTCTTGCAATGTTGCGAAAATACAAAATTAAAGGCACACACTTACCAAGCGATGCTACCTGACTAACACAGCAAGAAAAACCAAATTAATGTAACATTGCAGAATGTATTGAAAGGTTACGAGGCACACATGGCTGGATTTTCCAACCCAGTCCACTCTCACAGCACCACAGCTCCTCCAAATTACACAGCTGTCTAGTAGAGGGTCTCAAATGCAGATATCAAGAAAATGCCTTTCACCACCGTGGATGCTTCACGCTCGAGGTCCACCATAGCCCTTTCCGCTTGGTCCACACTCCACCAGCCATCTCTCCCGCTGCCCACCAGGCTCTGGCTCCGCCCCGGGTTCAGACCCCGGGCAGGGCGCAGGGGGGGCGGGCAGCCAACTAGCCGGCGGAGGGGCGGACGTAGGCGGGGGAGATACGGGCGGCGACGGCGTGATGGTGGTGGTAGCGGCGGTGACGGTGGTGATGTCGACGTGACGTCATCGGTGTCGGCGCCGAGGGTAGCTGGTTGCAACCT
>JAHLJT010008446.1:27482544-27542080 GCA_031308135.1 Acheta domesticus
GGCCGGGCGGCGGGAGAACCGCCACACGCATCGAGGCGCGGGGAAACAATGATCAATTAATGTCTTTATTCAATCATTAATTGATTGATTGTCGATTGATTTTTTTTAAGTGGGACGCGCGAACTTTGGAGTTGGCGCCCCCATGACACCCTGGTGTAGCATGGAACTCCCATAATTTAGCGGGAGTATCACAAAGAGTGCCCAGGTGGGCGGAAGTCGTAGGAACTTGTCCGCGCCGACCAAAATGTGCTAACAGTCATATCACGCCGGCGTAATGGAAAGCACCGGGCACGCACAAAGGACGTGCTGGTCGAGATTGGAGCCGGGCGTATACCACTCGGAATTGGACGAGGGACCGGAGCCGGGAGCAGAAGAGAGAAGAGGGGACGGGGAGGCAACGAGTCGACAGAGGCGAGGCCTCGACTTTGGTTGCACGAGCCGTCGGCGTCCGTGCGGCAGCCAGCGCCCGGACGCAAGGCCAGCTGAGCGCAAGGGGGAGGTAACTGTTTGAGCACGAAATCTAGGTAAAGTTCGCACTAAGGGAAATGTGAAGAGAAAAATACGTGGAAGTAGTGGACTCTGGCGGCAATACAATTTCAGTTTGTAATTCATAATGCACTAGCCATTTTTGACGCCTTATTACCTGATGAGTTTGTAAATAGAATGTAGTTAATTTAGTATTCGTAGTGTAACCGCTCATCGTCGGTTACATTCAAAACCAACGAGAAAATACAAGCGAAAAGCCCGACACCATACCACCGACAAGTAGTTTCTCTTATGGCGAAGAGATTGCGACAGCCAGAAAAAATTATTTCAGAACGCACTCAGACCGTCACCCAATCAGAAACTTTTGTTAATGGACGGACGCGGCATGAACTTTTGCCGAAAGAATTTTTTTTCTCGTTCGAGTCGCCGAAGTGAGCAGTCGACATTTTGGTGCACTGCGCAGACGACGACGGACACTTTAAGTGCGACATATGAGAGAGCCTTAATAAGAGGTTTTATTATTTTTCGGAAATTCATTCGTGAAATCCCCTTATAGAATCTTGAGAATCCTAAAAATTCTGATTGACACCACAACTAGCTTGACTTCTTGCTATCACAAAGTCATAATTGGAAGTTCCGAACTCGCATTCTGATGCTACTATCGCTTTTGAGTGAGCAGTGGTAAGGCATCGCTGAGCAAGGAGAGACGGCGCTCGGAGGCATTCCAATTTCGACGCGACGGACAACACACGGAGGGTTGCAGCAATCCAACGACCCTGGAGGCGTGAACACCGTTCGGCAGCCGTCTACGCAGCGCGGAACGTTCTTCGGGAGTTCGCCGGCCGTGAGTCAAACAAAACTGAAAGAACATTCACTAAATTTCAATCTAGAAGACCGCGGTCTTGCTAGCTAGTCAAGTCATTTCTTTTTGTATAGTCGTAATTAGAATCAGATCAAGATATTCCTTGTGGTTAATGTAAAATTGTTCTTGTATATAATTATTTGACTGGATTCATATGTAATTGATTCAAGGGTGTTAAAACCATTTAACAAAAGCTATTTGTGTGAAATTCTGAACGGGAGGGAAAGCCGCCCAATTATTTCTTTCACAATATTATTTGAAGGACAGGCTAAAGGAGTTGTTAAACGCAATTTTATACTGAAAGGCTACGTAGAAGCCAAATTTCAACTGTGAACATTAAGTGTAATATTGTTAATGGTTACAAGGTGTTAGAGAACTTAGAGCATTGTGTGTATATATTTTCTTTTCCAGGACAATTACTTGAACTGTATTTTATGTGTTTCAGTGATTTTTTTTGTGTGAAGAGTATATATGTATTTGTAGGTTGTTACTCGCAAATAGGGATCTAAGTTAAGATCGTATCAGAAAAACTGCAGTTTAGGTAGGGAAATTAGCTACCATAATTTAATATAAAAGACTGAGAACATAGGAGAATTTGTAAATTCAGTTGTAGAAGAATTTCACTCGTCAGAATATATGTTAACTGTTATTTCAAACTACTAAATTGTGTTTGCCTGTTAATTGGTAATTAGTTTGACAAAGACGAACCCACCACCGACGGAATTTTATCCTTTAATTGAGATATTCCCAGGTTTGCGTGACGGTGCAGCCACACGTCACGAGTAAGTGAATTAAAGATTACTTTCGTAATTCGGCGTACTACCAGTCAGCAGTTAGGTATGTGACGGTTACAATAGTTGCAACTGAAGTGTAGAGAGAGTGGTGCCCTAGTGCACGCGGTTTTGGTCGTGTAACTTTATGCAAGAAAATTAAATTATGATTGGTAAACATCACGAAATTGTTTAGTTAGGATTGGAGATAAATTTGGCCAAAAATTTAATTACAAAGGAATTCCTTAGTTCTTTGAGTAATTATTTAGTGTGCAAATTTTTGAAGTTTTTTTTGAAGTGAATATTGTGTGTGTTGATGTTGCATTGAAGTTCAAATATGATGATTTTGTAGTAGACAGTGTTTTTTTGAGGCAATTAAACCCCGTTTAACTGTTAATGTGTTCTTGTTTGGATTGGCTCTCAACACCCAAAAGATCCCACTGCCCCGAGGTAACAAAAACTCGCAAGACCAAGCTCGCACCGCCCTGATGCTCAACATTTGTGGAGGGTATTAAATTGTTATAGTTCGGGGCGGGTTTGCATCAGAATATATTATTGAATAATTCATTTATAGATAAAAAGATATACGTAGGCAAATAGTATTAGGTTAGTATAAAATTAGTTTCAAATAATTAAATTAAACAGTTTTTAAATAAAAGAAAAGTTACTACACGTAACATTACTTTTTTCTGACATCTACGCTTTTGCCCATATACGAGCGAAATATCCTCAATGGCCCAGACGACCTCACATAACTGATCTCCGCTAGAATATACTAGTCGAAAATTTAAATTGAATGGCTCCCTCCCCTCGCTTTTTAACCGTTTCCGCATGTAAACGCATGTATCACAAAGAGGGTTGTGTTGCACTTAATCTCTATTTATGACCCATTATGTTTTGTGAATCCTTTCCTGGTAAAGTTGAAGCTTTTTCTGCAAAAAATGTGGTCTTTGCAGTTGCATTGGGATACTCCTCATGATTCTGATCTCACTTGTTGGCAGTCTTTGGTTAATGAGATTGTTTTACTGCCAATAATTATATTCCCACGCAAGGTGTTACCCCAGGGTCACCTTCCCTCTTGTCTGGTAGGATTTTGTGATGCCTCTCATAAGGCGTACGGAGCTGCATTGTACTTAGTTAATCATGATTCTGCATCCGTTATGCATAGCCACTTGTGCTCTAAATCAAGACTTGCTCCCCTGGCAGGGTCGACTATTCCTCGCTTGGAGTTGTGTAGTGCATTGTTATTGGTAGAATTGACCAAGAAGGTAATAAGAGCATTGGAAATTGTGTGTTCAATTAATCAAGTGTATCTTTTTTCAGATAGTTCTATTGTTTTGCACTGGTTGGTGAAAAGCAATCATAAGTTGGATGCTTTCACTGCCCACAGAGTTTCAAAGTTAGTGGCATCCTATCCACTATCTTGTTGGCGCCATGTAAGCTCAAAACAGAATCCAGCTGATCTAACCCGTGGTGTCTCCCCCCAGGCACTGCAACACAGTACACTCTGGTTTTTAGGACCGCCGTGGTTGAAGCAGCCAGTGTCAATGTGGGCCAAGCCTTTTGTAGATGCTGAGGTAGCGGATAATGGTAAGGTAGATGCTATCTGTTCTATGTTCACTGCATACCAAACACGTATGCCTTCTTAAGATGTAGGTGAAACCCCAAATTCATTTGTTAAAGTGCTGCTTAGCAGATATTCAAAATATCACAAATTGATAAGGGTGTTAGCGCTATGCTTAAGGTTCATTAACAATATACGAGCTGCAATTGTTGCTCGCATTGACCCTGCTTCGGCTCAGATGAGGAGAAGGGGTTGGTTGTCACCGCTTGAATTGAGAGAAGCCACAGTGGTTATCATAAGTCTCATTCAACAAGACATGTACCCCCTTGAATATAAGGCACTTTCAAAAGAAAAGGGATTACCTCTCAAGTCTTCTCTCCTTAGCTTGAATCCTTATCTAGGCCCTGATGGGCTTTTACGGGTGGGTGGCCGTTTAATGAATTCTCAGGTGGAGAGGTTAAACAAGCATCCTATTATACTTCCGCCTAACCACAAATTTACTGTCCTTTTCTTAGAAATGATACACCTCGCATTTCTACATGCGGGCTTAGCACTGATGATGGGATGTGTGCGCCAGCAGTATTGGATTCCCTCCATACGACGGGTAGCAAAAAAAATAATCAATGCTTGTCTGATTTGCAAGCGCTGGCACGCAATTCCTGTTGGGCATATTATGGGTTCATTGCCCACTAGCAGCGTAAATCCTTCTCGGCCATGGGCTCACACATCCTTGGATTATTGTGGGCCAATTTTGACAAAGCCGTCTCTCACGAGATCAAAAATGTCTCAGAAGACTTGGATTGCTGTATTTGTATGCCATTCCACGAAAGCTTCGCATTTAGAAATTGTTGAAAATCTATCTTCCTCTCAATTCATTGCGGCCTTTGAACGTTTTGGGTCGAGAAGACACAACATGGGTCAGAATCCTGTGCACATGTACAGTGATAACGCTAGTACATTCAAAGGTGCCAGTCATATCCTAGCCGAGGCTGATCGCTTTGTTCTTTCCGCTCGGGATTTAGAGGTTATCACCAAATTTTTATCAGTGCAGGATACCTCCTGGCACTTTTGTCCCACCTACTCTCCGCACCGAATCTCGTTGGCTGAGGCTTGTGTTAAAAGTCTAAAATTCCATTTGCGTCGCGCTTTAGGGCAACAAGTTGTGCCCTTGTACACTCTCTTAGACAAAATAGAAGCTTGTTTAAACTCAAGACCCGCTTGAAGTCACGTCTACAGATACGGATGTGAATTTGATTTTGACCCCGAATCACTTAGTCTACGGGCACGCGCTTAATAATTTTCCTATAGATACTGAGTATCCTCTCGTGCAGATAACTCCTGCGCAAATAGTTCCGCAATTTAAATAACAAATTAGCAATAATTTGGAAATATTGGTCGCGAAAGTACCTTCACATCTTGCAACAAAGTGTGAAGTGGAAAAGGGAGTCACTACCACTAGGTGTAAATGATTTAGTACTTTTAATTGAGGAATCTCCGCCCTCTCAATGGAAATTAGGTGTAGTGGAGAAATTGTTCCCTGATCAAGCCGGGGTTGTACGTACTGTTGAAGTACGAAGTAGCCAGGGCAAATTATTGCGACCAGTACAAAAATTATGTGCACTGGCTAGATCCTCCCATGAATAAGCCCCAAACCATGATATTTATCTCTACTCTTTCCTCCTCGGTCGACCAGAGATGCTCAGCTGATTTTTATTTCTCTTTGCCGCCTGGTGAACAGGCGTACCATTATTATTTTGTAGGTCATACTGTGTGGGCCTGCCACTTGGCGTTTTCAATTCCTTGTTGAACTAATCAGTGTATAATGTTTTGCTTAAGCACTGCTACAAATTCTATGTTATTTTGTTACTTCTATGTTAGGCTAATTGTTACGAGGTATTCAGTAATGGTTAGAGGTGATTACAATATGTACGCTAGGCAACCGCCTATGCATTCATTTGCTGTATGCCGCCCTCACGTGTTTTCTAGTAGGAATGGAGTCTCTCAAGCTAATGCAGGACTGTGGTGGACTTCCCAGTGCTTGTTGCTGAAAGAAGTGAGTGGGAGGCGGACGGTACCGAACTCGAGCATCACCATGCGCCCGGCCGGAATAAATGTTAGCACATTTTGGTCGGTGCGGACAAGTTCCTGCGACTTCCGCCCACCTGGGCACTCTTTGTGGCACTCCCGCTAAATTATAGGAGTTACATGCTACACCAGTGTGTTATGGGGACGCCAACTCCAAAGTTCGCGCGTCCCACTTTAAAAAAAATTAATTAATTAATCAAGCAATCAAGTAATGAATGAATTAAGACATTAATTGATCATTGTTTCCCCGCGCCTCGATGCATGTGGCTGTTCTACCGCCGCCCGGCCAGGTTGCAACCAGCTACCCTCGCCGCCGACACCGATGACGTCACGTCGACATCTCCGTCACCGCCGCTGCCACCCCCACCACGCCGTCGCTGCCCGTCTCTCCCCCGCCTCCGTCCGCCCCTCCTCCGGCTAGCCGGCTGGTCGCCTCTGCGCCCCGCCCGGGGTCAGAACTCGGGGCGGGCCAGAGCCAGGCTTCGGCTTGGTTTTTCTTGCTGTGTTAGTCAGGTAGCATCGCTTGTTCAGTGTGTGCCTTTCATTTGTGTTTTCACAGCATTGCAAGAGTTTTTGTGAAATTGTTAAAGTTTTTTTGTATTCTTTGACAGATATTTAAGTTCGCTTAAATTATTCAACTGTTCATAGCAAATTTTTATTAAACTTTGTTAATTATTCATGTTTTCTAATTTGACTTGATTTAACACATTCATCAAAATTTTCTTTCTCAAGACAGAAGATGGACTTGCATTTTATTAACAAGAAATTCAAAAATCAGTGATGTTCTCCCCTGAGAAAGATACACAACTTCAAATATCTTCTGCAAATAGCACAAAATTACTATCAGCATACCAATGGGAAGGATGTATCAGTCATTAAACTAGAATGTTAATGGCCAAAACACTGACAGTGAACTACAGGAACAATACAATAACCTTCATTCTATAGTCAATTACATCAAAATTCTAAGTTCGTTTTATAGTGTTCACGTGTCCACTAGAGTTAATATAAAATTCTATTTTCTTACGCCACTGTAAAACATCTGCAATTTTACGTCGGTAGTTTATACATATACAAACAAATGGAATTGGCAAAAAATTAGAATGCTGCATTTATTCCTGCGGAAGCGGTGAACTCAAGGCTTCGCGCAGTCGTGGCAGTTCGAGGCGAAAAAATAGGAAGTATAAAAGATTGGATATCCACCTCAGCTCGGAGGCTATCGCCTCCACCTAATTTCGCGAAGCTTGTAGCTAAAGTGGCGGAGGCTGGCGCCCGAACTTACGACTCAGCGCAACACAATTCTCTGTAACGACGCCAAATTCCAACGTCCCAAGACACTGGCGCAGCAGCTACGTCCTCTAGCGACCGTCACCACAACCCCCTATCTCCCAAAAGCTCACTCACTCCATCGTAACTGCCACACCACCTCTCTCCGGCGTTCCGAAAGCTTCTCTTCCATCCGTTAGCCTACCTGCCACCCCTCCGCGCGCATCACCATAGGGGTGCTCCCTCCTGCTGCATCCCTCCAGCTGCAGATAACGTGACTGTCGGCAACGGCGGCAGGGGTCGCCTGCCACATTCGAATCTATACGCTCAGGCGCGCCGAATCTTGTATACTGACATTTCTAAGGACGTGCCATGTCAACCTTTGTCAGGTGAAGATTACATAACGATAATGAAAAAGAGGGAAAACTCAAAAGTGATGCAATTGCGTTGCAATTAAAGACGCGCAGAATGAGTCGATACGCTGTAGCGATCCTGAGCTTGCTCAGTCGCTAACAATTTGTCCATACGAAAGACATCGTCTGCGAGATTCGCCGCGCGATCGCGTAACCGCGGCGGCGACCCCGTCGCCTTATCAGCGGTCGCTGGAGGGGTGGCGGGGGGTCGACAGTTGTCGCCCCACGCGGCGAAGGGGCTGGGTAGTAACGGTCTGAGTGAGGAGAGACGCAGAATGTTTCGAGAAGCGGAGGTGTGAGTTTGGACTGAGCGAAAGGCGTGGCCGCGAGCCCAGTCCAGCGGAAATTGTACCACATTAAGGCGGACGTTGTCAGGCTTGTTCTTCCAGCACGCTTTGTTGTTTGAGCGAGCTAAATCTTCCAGCGGACTAAGGTCGGTATTACGATTCTTATGTGCCATATCGGGTACATTTCACCCGAACTGCCCGATTACGAGTTCATGCTGTTCACTGTTGGAGATAATTCTACGGACACAACCTCCGAATTAACGTTGAGGTGTGGTTCCCGTAGTTCACTTTCGGGGATTGCTTCGCCATTATAAAACGTATTTAATAACTGGTATACCATTCCATTTGCATTCTCATAGTTTCTTTGTAACATGTGCAGAAAACAGTTGCAGTTATGGATTTTTCAGTTATGTTCAATTTTGAAAACTGAAAAGATTAAAGTGTCTTGTGGCACACAAGTGAATGCATTGAGTTCTGCATTTACCCAAGTTCAAAGAAAAACTTCGGAGCCGTTTTTTGAAAATCATATTTGCGTATTGTTAGGATACAAATGAAAAATACACGAAAACTACGAATACTTTTAAATATTTGTTCTTGAAACGATTTAAAGATCATTTATCTCTTTCACGAAGTAGTAAATCTCCAGCTTTAATAAAGGTGTAGGAGGGGTTCAAAAACCATTTGAAAGTTTGCAATTTTTGAAATTTCTTGTGTTTTAATAAAAAAATAGACCTTGGCCATATTTATAAGCACACTTTGCTCTATTTGTGCACAAAATGAAGTAAAAAATTGGAGTCATTTTTGGGAAAATTTTGAAAATATAAGGGGTTCACGTAAAGTATCCCTAGAAATTGAAAGAATCATTTCAAATGCGAGGGGCCTCATGTTGAGTCCCATCGGCTGGAGAATTTTCATTTTATTTGAGAATAGGCGGTTCTACACCATCGTTCTTAAACGCACGCCGGGGAGAGCGCCATTCAGGTGCAAGTTTCAGAACGCACGTGTAAAGAAGTTCCGGTTGCGCGCAAGAACGCGCTCCGAAATGCTGCGAGAAAAAGTGTGACGCATTCACGCGTGGAGTTTTGTTGCGAATGGATCAAGTGACCAGCCGAGCGGTATTTTCAAATAATGGCCACACGTTGCTGGAGCCAGGATATGGTTAGAGATTTTATGTACAGGAGTGCCCTAGGCTGTGGAAGTTGAAAAGTTCCATTTACACGAACAAAAGCTTTAAATCTGAGGGTTATGATAAATTAATACATTTAAGCAAGATTTTCCCCGAAGCAGATCCAGAGTTTGTTCCTGCCAGAGGCTATTCGGAAAGAGCTTCGAAAGGTGAAAGAAGTGGTGCCGCGTCAGAAGACGTTTGTACACCACGTATTTTGACTTTCTCCTTTGTAAAAGATTTTGTAGTTTATTAATTAAATTCCTGTAAATTCAGATAATTTTCTATGTATTAGACTAGTAATGCAAAATAAGGACATTTCGATGGAATTTATTTAGCGGCACCCACAGGGTTCCCGTTATTTCTCTCCCATAGCCTTCGGCGAAATCAATGATTTCTAGACTCGAAGCAGAGGTATTCGAGTACTGATTTACTAGTGTCAGGTCACAGGAATACTCTAATTGGCAATGAGCAGGAAGTGTTTTGGGGCTTCGACCGGCAAGAAGCGAGAGCGAATACTACAAGAAAATTCTCAGTCTTCAATAACGACGGGCAGGAATTGTTGGAATGATGCAAAATATTTAATGTCGAAATATTAAACGCCAACCATGGACAGGATACAGATGGGGAACTCACATTTATTAGTGGAAATAGGGTAGTGTAATTGATTATGCTCAGCAGTCTCGCGAAATAAAACAGTATTAGATTTTGTGATCGAATTACAGGCCGAATCCGACCATTTGCCTGAGTACGTTTAGCGGTAAATGCCACTGAACAGACATCAACAGAGGTGCGCGCGGGAGCAACGGACTTGACATTAGCAAGACAACCGTTTCCCTGGATAAAGAATAGGCGGGAGGAATTTGAAGAGGCTATTCTTAACTCGGCAGTGTTAGCGCGAGAGACGCGGTCGCCTGATCAGCAAACGAATTTAGAATGGCGGCTTTACAGCGCAGGGAATGGCACGCGAATGTGGGGGTAGGAGGAAGGGTACTGACCCAAGGGTGGGTCAGTAAGGAGTGTCGACAAAGCAGGCGTGAAGCAATATTATCCTTGAAGTACAGAAGCGTGGGGACAGCTGAAGCGAGAAATACTTATTTGTTATTACGTGGGCAGTATGAGGCCACAATTAAGAAATCGAAGAAATTTTGGCAGAAGTGGGAGGCAGCAATAATAAACAATTGTAAGGAACCATCAAACTAAATCAATTTGGGACGTTATTAGATCTCTGCGTAGTAAAATAAATGCACGTAATGTAATTTCGTCAGACGCGTGAGTACAGTATTTTACACGAATGCTCACAATAGTTGACACTGAAAGAGGGGCAGGCATTGTGCCTGAATTAGATGAACCTTTAACGTGGAATGAAGTGAATAGCGGAATTTTAGCCACCAATACTACAAAAGTTTGCAGCGCGGATTGCATTCCGACAAAATTTCGGAATTGTGGAACATAGATCCGGAGAGTATTCTGAATCTGTTTAATAGCATTCTTGATACCGGGTCGTGTCCAGAAACTGAGTGCAGCTATCCTCCATCCTATTTTTAAAAATAAGGGCAATACGAATTGCCCAGAAAATTATCGTGGCATTTGTCTTACCAGCACTAAGCAAATTGTTCTCTAAAATTCTTAACGTTCGACTGAGCGATTGGGAAGAAAAACAGTAAAATTTCAAAAATTCCCGCAGGTTTTAGGAAAGTCTTCGCGACCGACAATACGTATCTTGGTGTTAGGACGCATTAGTAAAACAGGCGCTTTCAAGTTAACGAAGCCATTTATAGAGCAGTTTTGTGGATTTCGAAAAGGTGTTTGATTCTATCAACAGAGAATTTTCATGGCTAAAACTAAATGCACTAGGCATCTCACGTAAAGTTTTAAATGTGTTGCAGAGCATGTACAGGGAAGTAAATTTCTGCGTCAAGTGCGATAACGGAAGTGCAACGCAAGAAATAAAATCTACAGTACGGGTAAGACAGGGTGTGTTCTCTTTCACCGCTATTGTATATCTTCTTTATAAATGATTTATTGACATGGGTACAGGAAACTGACATCTGCGCCTTAAGAGGTAAGTAGAGTAGATATTTGGAAAGATATAAAATTAAGCCATTAAGCTTTGGATTAGATTAGCAAGTGAAGAGGTTTACTCACTTATTCGCAGGTGCTTTAGAGGGCAATTACAAAGTGAAACGGGTACTAGAACACGCAGGTCTGGGAGACGTTTATCCAGAGATGGTTGGGGATAGGGGAACACAGGAGATAAAACTTAATTTCAGATACTCTTTCGGATATTAAAAGGCAAGATATCCTGGCAGCATCGGCAGAAAAATGTTCGTTAGTGGTACAAAATCACACGAGTCCTGCATGGGGAGGCGAAAGTTAAGTACACTTAAAAGGGACGCAAGAAGGGGATACGCTTTAATTAGAGTAAGGGGTGGATGCAACGGAGAATGAAGGATTCGAATGACAATGGAATCTGTGTACTTTGCGATACTTGGTGATAGAGAAGATTGGATCCTCATGCTGTTAAATCGCTGCCCTACAGAAACTTTGAGAGGAAATGGATGGGAATGGGGAACTATTGCTTCCAACTTAGAAACATCAGGCTCACTGAAAACATTAGGTGATAATATATCTTGCTTCATGAAAGAATTAGAAACATTTTTCCGGAAGGTTCGAACTATCAGTGAAACTAATCAGGGAGTGGCAAAACAGCACTACTTAGTAGTATGAGCGGAGCCTAGACTGGAGATGAAATAAATTATTCAAGAAGTAAGTGATAAGTTAATTAGTAAGGTGATCAGTAATGCTAATCACTAATATTAATTAGTAAGTTAGTAATAAATTAATCAGTAAGAGAATTAAGCCAATCAGTAGTAAATCGATCGGAGAGGCGGTGGTGCGGGCGATCATCTGTGGCGCTGTTAGATTTCAGGGGCTGAGGAAGCCAAAGACTGGATGGAGAAGATGCCCACGCCAGGAAAAAAATATTTTCTAAAAATCTAGTAGCTTAGCATGTACTCGTCTTCTGACTGCAGGGCTTTCCCCCTTCAGGTTTTTTTCTCAGCCGTACCTTATGGTCTCCTTTCCGCGGCTTTGATGCGATGAAGAGACCATTAGGGGTGAATGTCAGAATTCGAAAGGTTAGAATGCGGTAGAATGTAGGTATTGTAATGGCTTAAAGGCACTCAGCCTAGACACATAGTTTAAAGAATTAAATTATTTGTAAGTGTTATAATAAACTATTAAATAAAAAATAAACATATTTTCCGAATGAAAAAATGTAAATCCTGATAAAGTTCTAAAACTTCCTCTACAACGTGAATTGTGAACTAGAGATAGACCACAAATAAAATTATTTGATAATGTAAATGCGTCTGAGCAGAAGTCACTAAAATATGTTTATGAACCGAGAAAACAGTCCAAGAAATAATATTCAAAATGTTCTTATTTTCTGGCAGAGATAATTTTCTGTTTTTCAACGCTTCGTAATAATTTGTTGTTCAAGCACTCCTCTGTATCATTCGTTTTTTATGTTTAAGAACAATGGTTATAATCTAAAATTGTTAATTTATATTGCACGTGATGTTTTGTTATAATACACTAAATTACATGGATGTTAGAAACCACTCTCTTATTTTTTAATAGACCTATAATAATTGGTCTTTCACTAAGCAACATAAGTATTCATTTTCTTTTTACGTTGAAATATTTAAAATTTTTATTTATATTCAATTATATGAAATTTTAAGAATATTTGCTTTGTATATTGATGAATATCACACATTTTTACAGACCAAATATTTCTTAGCATAACTATCATGCAGTTTATTAATCAAATTAAACAAAGATATTGTATAAACATATTGGTTGTAATAGTTAAAAGCTAGTTTTTATTCATACTATTGCAGAAAGACGATAGAAAAATTGTTCTTAACTCAAAAATGTTGTAGCCACCAAATGCATGCTGACTAGTTTTCATTTAAAAAATGGTCAGATCGTTGTCTACATTCGAACCCGAAATAGCACAGAACACCAGACTGCTAACCACTACACCCAACAAACCCTTTAAGGGTCCAACTTTAACAAATATTTCATGCAGGTACTTTTATAAGAGAATTACAATGGTCAGTGTACTTCTGGACGAAATACACGGGAAATTGAACAACCTAATCACTGTGCATGACGTTTCACTATGTTGACGTCAAAGAGACTGATGTTTGACAGTACAACTTTATTCTAGAGCCATGCCTCATCATGGACGGTCAATTCGGGAGCGAGTTGTGGCTCTTGGTGAAAGAGGCAATTATGGTGTTGGAGCAGGGAGAGAGTACGGCTTCGACCCTAGTCCCCCATCGTGTTGGATTAGACAGTGCAGGGAAGCGGGATAGAACACACGTGAACAGGTTCGGGGCGCGCCCGGGCGGGGCTGAAGACGACCGTCTGGTTGCGCGAGTGAGGCTATTTATTAACTCTGTCCAGTTGAGGCTTAGTGTTCATTTTCCTGGCAGTACACAAGTGTTTTAAGGCACCTGAGAGATGAAGGCTTAAGATACCGTAGTGCTGCTCAGAAACAGAAGCTCACAGATGAGCAAATGGGATATCGACTAGCTTTTGCTGAAAAAAATATGCATCGCGATTGGGGAGATGTTATTTTCACAGACGAATGTGTATTTTCATCGGCAAATGATGGTCCGACACGTGTCTTTCGGCCACCTGGCACCCGACAATGCGGAATGAGTGCGGAAGAAGTGCGGAAGCGTGGTGTTCTGCGTATCCGTCGCGTGTTGCGGTTGGATGAGCGCACGCGGGATAGGAATGACCGAAGTCACAGAATCGACCGAAGTCCAAATGAACAGGATCTGACTGGTGAGCAGTATGTGCAGATTTCGGGGGCAATCATGGTCGCTTCCGTACGGGTGCTTTATCCCGGAGAAATCATTTCCAGCAGGACCAGTCTCCCGTGCACAAGTCCCAATTGGTAACAAGTAACAAGTCGTAACAAGTCGCTGCAGAATCAAAAACTGGTATTCAGCGCTGCGGGCTCTTTATGTTCGCGGATGATTTTGCGTATTACGCGAAATAGGCGAACGGAATGCAGTCTGTAAAGTACTTAAGCGACTATCTCGCCACTTTTCCTGACCGGTTGAGTCGGAAGCCACTCGATCTTAACCTAGAGAAATGCGTAGCTGTCAACTTCACTCGCAAGAGGGCCGACCCCGATGAAACGGTGAGCTTGGCGGGCGCGAGTCTCCCGTGGCAGAGCCAGGTATTTGGGCGTGTTGCTTGACCGTCTCCGTTGGCACGCGCACGCTCAATATCGCGCTGCCAAGGTAAAAACCACAACCTTTCTTCTAAAACTTACTCTCCGCTTTCCTGACCATCATCTTCTCAAGCGCTGGTTATTAACCGCGTGCGTGCACCTCTCTTGGGCGTACGCGTGCGACGTTTTTGCGGCCGCTCCGCCTTCTATTCTGCGCCCCATCCGGGTCGCAGAGAACACAGCGGCGCGCCTCGCGGCGCGCCCTCACATTTGTTACGCCCGCCCACAAAATATGTAAACATGCTCTGTTTTCTCTGCTTCCGCTCTCCTGGGCCATTACGAGATAGCACCACGCGCGCCCCGCCGCCCCCAGCGCCGCATCGGCGCGCTGCCAGCGCCGCGCACCGCCTTCTGTTACAACCTCCAGAGAACATATAAAAATTTCGCTCTCTATACTCTTTGCTTCCCGCCTCTACAAGCTCTGTGCGCGGTGCTTGCGCGCCAAAAGGGCGCACCGCCTCCCTCGCCACCGCCGCCGGCCGATCGATAACCCGCCTGTGACGTCGCTGGTGCTATAAAAGCAAGCGATCCGCTCGCAGCCGGCGCAGATTGAGGATTCGCTACCTGGCCGCCGCGGAGAACGGACGCACCTGGGAAGAGCTCCGGTCGCCGTGGGATTCAACAACCCTTCTATGGGCAAAAGAGCAAGGAGTAGCGTGGCTCAGCCCTAAGGGGCTAAGAGCAAAAATTGTAGCGGCCTAAGGGCCACAAGCAAAGCGATGCCCTCGCTTTCCGCCTCGCCGAGTGGCAGCGACGACCGCACCCCTGCGGGGGCCGGGAGTGGCGGCCGCGGGCGCACGCGGGTGCGAGCGAATGGGCTGTCGCCGAAACGCTTGCTTGGCGTCATTCTTTCAGTATTGATCCTGTATTCACTCCTGTGGAGCTCCCGGCTGCCTTTTAGGCGGCCACTAAGAAAATAAAGCATAGTATTTTCTCTAAATTTCATAGATCTTCTACTAAAAACAATCCGAGAACCTGCCCTACCTAGTTTCCCTTGTTATCTCATGACAAGGCTCCCGGAAGAAAGTTTGGGAATTTTGTGCGGGCGAACTAAAAAAGATATCGACGCGCGGTTTTCAGGTCCGTACTAAGCGCAAAAAGGCGCGTCACCCTGATGTTTGGCGCTCCGGGTCGTTTGAAAACACGGCAAGTGCCGGGCCCGGGCATCGAACCGAGGACTCCCGGGAGCTCGCGGATTTTTCTGCGGACTCGCCTTGCTCCTACAAGTAGGGAAGGTCATGACGCGCGAAGTCGCCGGACGCGTCGTTCGGCCGGAAAAAAATAAAAACCGTTGAAAAACTTCGCGTGCTCTCATACAAAGGGGCTGGGAATTTGTAAATTTTTCGCTCGTGGATTGTAAACTTTAGGAATAAATTCCGGGAGAACGGGAAGACATAGCGCTTTGCGGTTTTCAGGGTCGTATTCTACGCGCAAAGGCACGTTAGCATGATTTTTCGCGGCGCCGGTCGTCTAAAAACACGCGAAGTGCCGGGTTCGGGCACCAACCGGGGTCTCCCGCGAGCCCGCGATTTTTCTGCAGACTCGCCTCGTTGCCACGAGTACGAATGGTAATGGGACGCGTAGTCGCCCGACGCGTCGTTTGGCCGGAAAAAAATAAAAACAGTGTCAAAACTTCGCCTGCTCTGTTACAAAGGGGCTGGGAACTTGTAAAATTTCGCACAAGTTCGAGCGTGGCGGGGATTTACGTAATATAAGAAACTCCCAAACTCGAGAACGGCGAATCCGAGAGAGTCGCGGTTTGCGGCGATCGACGCGTCTCCGAAAGGGGGATTTTTCGTGTGGGTGTTCTGTTCTGCGCGAGCAGTGGGGGCGGGGATAGGAAACGTTTCGCGTCCTGGGCTCGAACCGGGGACCCTAAAAATTTTTTTCGAAGGTGGCGTCGGATAGCCCGCGACGAGAAGAAAAAAGGTCCCGAGCGCCGTGTCGCCAGGACGCGCCGTTTCCGAGGTAGGGGGCGCGGCGCGGCTTGACGTCGGGAATCCCCGCGTCGTTGGCGGGGAAACGCGAGTTTCGTGATGTAAGAACGCGGATATCTCCAGAACGAAAAGTCGGATCGAGACGCGGTTTGCAGCGTCGGACGCGTCTTCTCGAGCGCTATCATCTTCGGGCGGTCGGGTCACGCGTCGCATCACCCTTCGGCCGCCGAATAACTAGCAGCTCAGAACTAGGACGGACTAGGGGAATCCGACTGTCTAATTAAAACAAAGCATCGCGACGGCCCGAAAGGGTGTTGACGCGATGTGATTTCTGCCCAGTGCTCTGAATGTCAAAGTGAAGAAATTCAAGCAAGCGCAGGTAAACGGCGGGAGTAACTTTACTCTTTGGGGTCAAATGGTCGCCCAGGGTCTCGGTGGGGTAGGGGATGCTAGTAGCCTACACCAATAAATGCCGAGAAGCCCCCCTGTAATGGGGTCGCAGCTGCGTGGCCGTAATAGCCACCTGTAATGTGTATGCTGCTGCGTGGCCGACAAGTCCAATCCCTCACCTCCGCGCGGTGGCCCCGGTAATGCACCTCGGAGCAACTCGAGGTGTAGCTGAGGGGGATGGGCGATAGGCGAGTCTCCGGCGCCCTTAAAACGGGAGCCCCTAGCTAAGGGAAGGAAATCCCGACAGAAAAACCAATCGGTGACCCCACGTCAAGGGGGAAGGGGGCCAAGGGTTTGCTGCCCAAGGTCCCGTCATGCTCCTTGGAGCTTAGCAGGCACAGGACGATATAGTCGAAGCCTCGGACGCGGGTGCGTACAGTGGCGCGCCCCGCGACACACAGGCCACTACATATGACAACCCCGGCATGAATACGGACACGTTCACGATCCCGGTTCCCTTCGTACCCGGCCGCTGTCAATGTCCACAGAGAGGAGGGGGTGCATATTTGGCAACGGACATTAACAACATGGTCCGACACCACACCACCCTACATAATGACATTCCCTTGATCTTTACCTGTTCCAAATGCCAAAAATCATACAAAAGTAAACAGGCCGCTCTTTGCCACGTACCGAAGTGTCCTGGCCCGAAGATATCGAGGGGCGGCTTCGTCTGCGAAGTCTGCTCCGCGGATTTCAATACAAAAATACGGCTCTCTCAACATACTCGACATGCTCACCCGGTCGAGGCCAACAAAGCAAGAGCTACAAAGGCACAGCAGACTGGCAGGCCTGCTGTGCCTAGGGGAGGTAAAGTCTTCTTCTCTGAAGAAATAGCCCAGATGGCTTCTTTGGAGAAAGACCAATCAAAGCAAAGTTGCCAGCGTGCTATTAGACACATTTGTCTAATAACACGCTGGCAACTTTGCTGGGAAAAACTGCCAAATAAATCAGTGATAAAAGAAGGGAGAATGTGTACCGCAGCTATTTGGCAGCTGTGAGAGCAGAATCCACGGTGGCTACATCACCTATGTCACCTCAAAGTAGTCAGGGGCAAACTGCATCTACTGTATTGTCTACTAGCATGTCTGATGCTATACCACCCCACGGTGAGGGCGACTCCGTGAGGGTTCCGAGCAGTATGATTCCCCTGCTTATCCCGTCGTCGCCCATGTATAGGAGACCTAGTCCTAGAGTGAGGAATAGGTCGGAGACTCCTAACTTGGAGGTTTCCAAAGATGCAGATGAGATGTCGCAATCGGGTACAGACAACTCTATACCCGCTAGTGAGCAACTTCCAGGAATTGCCTCTCAGGGCCATTGTTCAGAAACTGACAATGCCTGACAATGACCATGATGATAATATTAGTTAAGTTCTCCCTACTATCATTAAATTGCCTCCCCTATGGCTCGGGAGCTTTCGGCACCGCCCGTCCTCCCTGAGCCAGTTTTATTTAATACTGACTTGGCCCCGCCTGATTCCGCTGGTCGGATAGGGCAGGGTCCATGTTTTAACGAGTCGACTGCGGCTATGATGCCCGCCGACAATACCCTCGGAAGAGGCCGCATCTCTGATACTTCAGATACAGAACCTACCTGGAAGGTGGCAATTGCGGACTGGCTGGAGAACTGGAGTACCTCCTTAGCCAAGGTTGAAAAGAAATTTGAGGAGTTGATTAAACAACTCAGAGATAATATTCACTCCCAAGATAAAATGAACTTTATAGTAAGGTAGTTGAGTTCCTAGGTGGGTCTTCTGATCACACCTCTACTAGCGCTAAGCGCACCAGAAGGCACGGAGGCAAGCGTGCCAAGAAAAGGTACTCTTTCGCCAGGACGCAGGATCTGTTCAAAAACGATCCTGCGCTCCTGGCGAAATGTATAAGAACGGGTGCCGACTGCACCAATGCTGGGAACCTTACCCTAAACAGAGAGGAGGTGCAAGATTTATATAAGTCCATTTGGGAAACTACCACACAAACCCGGCTGGGGGATTTGTGTAAAAATTAAACTGAGTCGACACCTGAGATTGGACCGTCAAAAGTTCTTTGTCCTATACAGCAAAAGGACATCAGTAATCGTCTGGCCGGAATGAAGCTGGCCACTGCTGCAGGCCCAGATCGGCTAAAAATGGCTCAAATCTCATCTGGTGCGAAAGTTGAATTGTTGTCCATCCTGTATACGCAGATTTTGTATAGTGGCTTTTTGCCAGAAGGTTGGAAATTAAATCGTACAATCCTCCTACTTAAGGAGGGTGAAGATGGCAACTTAGTCAACAACTACCGGCCCATCACGATAAGCTCTATACTCTGCAGGATGTTCTGGGGAATCCTTGATAAGAGGATTAGGGCTGTGGTCAAATTAAACCCAAGACAAAAAGGGTTTCATCACTGAGCCAGGCTGCTTTGCCAACGTGCAGATTCTGCATGAAGCAGTAAACCAAATGAAAAAAGACACGGGCGGTGTCGGTGTATTACACGACATCTAAAGCCTTCGACACCGTCCCGCATGAGGCAATAAAATGGGCCCTATCAAGAAAAGGCATGCCCGAACCCCTTATCAATATGATAATGGATTCCTACACTCGGGTGGTTACTTCAATCCAGCATCCGAGCAGAAATATAGAGGTCCGGATAAATAGAGGAGTAAAGCAAGGCGATCCCCTATCGCCTCTAATCTTTAACCTTGTCATGGAGTTTCTCCTAGAAAAATTGGATAACATGGCAGTTTACGAGTTATTCGACAACAGGTTATCTGTGCTTGCATTCGCGGATGACCTGGTTCTCTTAGCCAAGGACGCCTCTCAGGCGCAGGAACTGGTTGATGTGGTGACCGAGTATCTTGGCTCTTTGAGCATGTCCCTCTCTGTGCCCAAGTATGCCACGTTCCAAATTACAAAGTCTGGTAAGACTTGTTATATCGAAGATCCGAACTTTGAACGTATGGGGCAGAAAATCCCCACGATTAAGAACGATCACACTCTAGTCTACTTGGGTGTCGTCTATTCCATATGGGATGGCTTCCCTTGCGAAAGCTCTATATCCAATCTGATTGACGCAGTGGATAGATTACAAAAAGCATGTCTCAAACCAATGCAGAAATTGCATTTGTTACAGACATAAATAATACCCCATTACCTTTACCAGCTGGTAATGTCGATGCCATCCATTTCCATGCTGAAAGAAACGGACGGCCACATCAGGGTGTCGGTAAAAAAGATACTGCACCTACACATGAGCACAGCCGATTGCTTGCCGATGGCTTGGCAAAGAGATGGTGGCCTTGGGCAGTTGAGATTGGCCCAACATGTCCCAAGAGTCGCCCTAAACTTGGGGTTAAGATTATCAGAATCCCCCGACCCTGTATGTAACTGGCTAAGCAATTGCCCTTGCTTTAGCCAGCAGATCATGAAAACTGCTAAATCTATCAGAACTAATGTGCCATATACTGAGCATGATCTCAAAATGCTCAAAAGAAAGTGGGCTGAAGATGAAATAGCGGCCTGGGAACGATTGGGCTCCCAGAGCAAGGCCGTGAGAACCCATATAAACGACTCAATTGGGAATTCGTTTATAAAAGACTATCACCTGTTAAAACCAGGTACGCTTATATCGGCTTTACAATTGAGAACAAATACAGCCGCTAACGAAGTCACCATTAGTAGGGGAAGGCCCAATAATGACGTTAACTGCAGAAAGTGTAACAATGCAGTTGAAACGATGAATCATATCCTAGGCCAATGCCTGCTCACCAATCCAGCGCGAATTAAGCGCCACGACGAAATTAAAAATTTCATCGAGGAGAAATTACTCCGCCAACACAATACGGTGGTGTCAACGGAGGCCTCATTCCCCGCCGCCGATGGGGTTCGACTCAAACCCGACCTGGTAGTAAAAGCCAGGAAGGGGTCCTCGTGGTCGATGTCACCGTCCGCCACGAGGACGGGCTGATCTTCCAGAAGGTGGTGGAGGAAATGGTATTGAAATACCAACCCATCCTCCCCCAGGCAGCCAGGCTACATGAGATGACCGACGCGAAAGTCCTGCCAGTCGTGGTCGGCATCTCTGGTTGTATGCCGAAACAAAAATCTTAGCGCACTAAAGACGCTTGGGATTGTAGCAAAAAGTGATCTCTTGACCATCTCATTGATGGCCTTGAGGAGTTCCATCATGATTCACTCACCATTTATTATGATGGTGAACCAATACGGTCGCTAATAAAGTGAACATGAGTAGAGGCAGACCCAAGGAGGATATCCTTTGTAGGAAATGTAATACTGTGGTAGAATCGACTAACCTTATCTTGGGGCAATGTCTATTTACCAAGCCGTCCCGAATCAAAAGACACGATGACAAAAAACTTCATTGAGGGTAAAATGCTCCGAAAGAGCGACACGATTGTGTCCACAGAGGCATCCTTCCCCGCCGCCAACGGAGACCGACTCAAACCCGACCTGGTAATAAAAAAACAGGAAGGGGTCCTCGTGGTCGATGTGACAGTCCGCCACGAGGACGGGTCGAGTCTCCGAAAAGCGGCGGAGGAGAAGATGGCGAAATACCTGCGATTCTCCCTCTTGCATGGTATGACCGAGGCCAACATTTTGCCAATTGTGGTTGGCATATCAGGGGCAATGACAAAAGACACCATCAATGCCCTAAA
This sequence comes from Acheta domesticus, assembly GCA_031308135.1. Classification (NCBI taxonomy): domain Eukaryota; kingdom Metazoa; phylum Arthropoda; class Insecta; order Orthoptera; family Gryllidae; genus Acheta; species Acheta domesticus. The sequence goes on from JAHLJT010008446.1 coordinate 27,503,809, forward strand.
GATATTGGGAATAGGGTCCCATGGAGACCTATTAACAATATCATTGATGGCGCTTAGGAGTTCACTTCTAATATACTCCAAATTTATGGACTATGATGGCGCCGTATAAGTTGGAAATGAATGGCAATATTGCCATACTAGTCCTGAAGGGAAATACTACGTAACCTACAGGATTGAAGCTTCCTAGTATTCTTACTGTTACCACGCATCAAGTGGGAAGTTTGTGTTGCCACAAAACACAGAAAAAAAGGTTGGGGTCAAATGGTCGCCCAGGGTCTCGGTGGGGTAGGTGATGCTAGTGGCCTACACCAGTAAATGCCGAGAAGCCCTCCTGTAATGGGGTCGCAGCTGCGTGGCCGTAATAGCCGCCTGTAATGGGTATGCGGCTGCGTGGTCGACAAGTCCAATCCCTCACCCCAGCGCGGTGGCCCGGTAATGCATCTCGGGGCAACTCGAGGTGTAGCCGAGAGGGATGGGCGAAAGGCGAGTCTCTGGCCCCTTAAAACGGGAGCCCCTAGCTAAGGGAAGGAAATCCCCGACAGAAAAACCAACTCGGGGATACCACGTCAAGGGGGAAGGGGGTCGAGGATTTGCTACCCAAGGCCCCATCATGCTCTTCGGAGCTCACAGGCACAGGACACTTCAGTCGAAGCCTCGGACGCGGGAGCGTACAGTGGCGCGCCCCGTGAAACACAGGCCACTATTGATGACGACCCTGGCACGAATATGGCGATGTTTACGATCCTGGTTCCCTTCTTACCTGGCCGGTGCCAACATTACGCACAAAGAGGAGGAGGTGCCTATTTGGCAACTGATATCAACAATATGGTTAGACACCACACTACCCTACATAACGATATCCCTCTGAACTTTACCTGCTCCAAATGTAACAAATCATATAAAGGTAAACAGGCTGCTTTGTGCCATGTGCCAAAATGTTTTGGGGAATGTGTTATTTTTTCATCTCGCCTATGTAACAAAAAGTACTGTATTTTCTTTCTTTAAATAAATTATATTGATCCTAATTTGTCAAATCAACCATTCACTTCAATTTTTTATTGATAAGGTTATACAATTATGTCACGCCCGTAAAAATCACAGCCGCTGTGACAAAGCAACTGGATCATGAGGACGCCATGATTGCTCATGGCCCACTCATGGGACAAATGCGCGTCACAGGCGACTGCAATTAGGCCGCTGACACATTTTCCCAAGATGGTGTCAGGGATGACGGTATCTGGGCCCATAAAAACGGAGTTCGACAGATAATCGAGGCCAGTTATAGTTGCCAGTTGGGCAGTAGAGGAGTTGGGCAGTTGAGCGGTTAGCAGTTGGCTCGCGCGGCTGAGAGAACGCTGCGGGTCCCGACCGGCCAGACCTGAGTTCGGACGAGCTGAGACACTAGCGGCCTACCGGAGGAGCCTTACATCAGCTACATGAGATCGGCAATGTTTTCAAGGGTGAGAGACAACAGCTTGCGCAATTGCGAGAGAGTAAAGAGAGTTGATTACGAGCACTGAGTTTGCCTGAGTGACTGCAGCATCCCCTTGCGTCCCTTCTCTGCCCTGAGCTAAAAATCACCCCCACCCTCGTGATCACCATCCCCTCCGGGTTGTGACAATTATTTTACAGCAATGACCAATGATATTACGAGTATTTAAAAAAAAGGTTTTGCAATACGGCTGCCATTCAATGACATGTCAGTATGGTATTGCATATATTGATGAAAATGGATCGGGGGGGTGCCTAAAAATATATCGCCGTACTTGTACCTATGATACAAACGTACATGGATTAGTGATAAATTGGACTTCTTTGAACCAGTATGGCGGCTACTTAGAGCCTCCACAACGGTATGGCGTGGTCATAATCGGCAATGAAAAAGAACTTTCCAACATTAGACCGCAAAAATAACTGAGCTCGTAATACAAGAGGGTAATAAAAAACGACACTTTGAATTCAGTATGGCGGACAGTTCGAGACGCCGCTTCGGTATGGCACACAACTTCAACTTCAGCTATCTAATAAACAATATACAACTAGAATTAACTGTGTACTCATTCCCCAATGGCATAGTTTTTTCGACATTTTTAAGCAATTGCACAGCGCAACGCCGACACCTACAGACCGCCATACTTGCGTTTCCTTGCTCCTCATAACCCTGGCTAACTTCTCAAAAAGTTTTAGCTTTGAGCTTGTCATACGTTGATTTTCTTGCTGGCTCCCGGTCTAACAGGCCATGGAGACGATTCACTGACCCGCTGCGCCATTAGAGAAATTTGACTTTGGGGTCTGTGCGGAGTTGGTATTGCGCTGAAGCCTTTTTGTTTCTGGGTGCGTGTGACGCTGTTACCGACCGTTGCTGGGATCAATTGGTGTGGTCATAGCCTACGGATGGAGGTTGGTATTCGATCAGTTATTCCTCATAGTTTTTGTTGTTGCATAATAGAAAAATTACTACGAACCGCTAATTAAGTGCTGTAATTCACTACAATCTGCCACTACAGCGCGAAGTCTCGCGTTCGAAAATAAAAGTTGAAAGTGCTGCTCTTCAGGGTGCGCCCGGCAAGGCCAAGAAAAAACTGTGCGCCCAATGTGAGTTGCTGTAACCGTTCTGAATTCTCGGTCGTGGGGGGATTACCGTGAGGTCGTGTCTCTTTTGAACATTTCTAAAAGAACTGAAAATCGTTACCACAACATGAAGTAATTGGACCAATGATTAAAAAATACAATTCAAGATGAAAATCAATTAGCACTCAAAAAAAGTAAACAATAAAATCAAAAAGAATAATCCACAGGAAAAAAAGACATCTTTAAATACACAAACAAAATTTCACTAACAGCTTGAAGTGTATCAAATAATTGAGAAGGGAGAATTATATTGACAAATGGCTTGTTCATTCTACTCCCTTCTGACCACGTTACATATAGTACAATCGTTTAAGATTCGTTGAAGTACAGTTTATAAACCTTAGTTCGATTTTTGCATACCTTAATGTAATTTTATTAATGTGTTCTAACCTATGTTATTATAACTTAATATATTTCGCTTGTGCTTTACGTGTATGTAGTTCGTTTTTTGTTTTTTCTTTTTGACAGTTTTTTTTCTTATCAGATTTTAGTCTTCATCTTAGGAAGCCTGAGGATTGACACAACAATGCGACCTACATTTTTCAATACCTTAACGTTTTACTTCAAAACTTCCATAATCTAGTGGCATTTTTTGTACACAATTCATTATCCGTCGTCTTCTAACAGTATTCATTTCACATCCTTCGTATTTAACTTTATATGACAGTTTACATTTCTTTAATCAATGTCTGCAGGATTTGTGGTTAGACTATTTTTATCGTATCAAACATATGGAGAGAACAACGAGAATTAGATACCATTTTCTCCCAGTCTTCCTTACGCAGGCGAGTCACCTTTTTTAACATTCTACGAATTCATCGATTTAATTGTGCGAAATGAGTAAAGGAAAGAATAAGTAAGCCCTATTATCTCAAATTCTTTTCATTACACTTTTGGCTGGAATAGGAAATATGATTGCAATAAAAATTACGAAGGTCCGATTTTCATTGGAGGCTAAGTTTTGAAAACTGCAATTCAACTTTTTCGACCTCGCCTACAACTTCATTGATGCTGAAAATACCATCATAGCTCATCGTATGATATATCACACGCTAATTTTTGGTCAACTAATTTGCTTCTTGTCCATTACTTCGTGATTTTTATTTCTTCAGTAGACGTAGACGAAGCATATAAGCACGTTTTACCATTCTTTAATGCCAGATGACGATTTAGTCCTAATTCGTCCTAATTCTGAGAAATACTGTTTTTTTAATTGCAAAAATACTTTTAAAACTACAAAATTGCGGATAGCGATTTTACCTCACACAAAGTTTCTTGTACTAACTTAGCTCTTTAAAAAAGGTTATGTAGAATTTTCTGAAAAAAACGAGTCGTTTTTGCCTAATCTTCGCTTCAAAGTTACAAAAGGCAATTTCTCAAAAATGGCTCTAAATTTTCCTCTTCAAATTTTCTCTACGTGTGTAATAAGGGACGGTAAATATAGACATAAATAAAAATTACGTGCTATAGAAGGCACAGACTTTCTCGCAGTAGTTATTTTTCAAATGCCGATCGTCGGATAAATTTTTTGGAGTAAGCGGTTCACCGCTGCCTTTCTCGGTCATGTTTGAAAGAAGTTTTTCGCACGTTGACAATTACTGGCTTCCTAATTTTAGAGCTGATACAATTACGTTTTGACTAAGTATAAGTAGATAGTCCGCATGTCACTCCCGTGGCGCAGATGGTTAAAGCGCCTATGGGTTCAGGTTTTCAGTTCGGAAAATGCCGTGTTCGATCCCCAGATGTGGATTTTAATTTGATGAATGCGATGTTGCAGGAAAAAACATTGAAGAGTGCAGAAACTTTATTGAAAATCAGTTTAAGTACTTCTAATCACAAATAGAATCAATGCTTATAAATAGACAGGGCTTGTCTGTGTTGTCAGATTGCAATATTTAACATCAACACAATTATGATGTTAAAGCAATACTTGCGTTTAAGGTCTTTGTACATTAATTTTTGTTCTTTTGTTTTTGTGTTCAGGGGAGGAGAATGTCAAGAACTTATTCTATATTTACTGATTTTTTTGAAAATCATTTGAGAGACTTTTATAATTTTTTTTGTTTATGGAAAGTTCATATTTTTTTTTGAAAGTTTTTTCAGTTGACAAAGTCTCTTATTTTGTTTAGTAAAAAGTTGCTTTTTTTTCAAAATCACTTGACAAAAACAAAAACTCTTATATTGATATTTTTATTATTTGATATTTTTGTTGAATAAATAAATTAATGTTTAATCATTTGAAATTTTACGTATTCCTTTTTCTTAATTATGAATTAATCAATGTACAGTATATTTTATGCGAATGTAAACATTATTCATAATGCATATTTGTGGTTAATTTATTTAGCATTCTTTTCTCTGTAGCTGCACGACTTTAACAGAAATTTGTTAACTCTTTCACGGCTAACGACGCACCAGTGCGTCAAGCATTGCCGTGCCCCAGTAACTGCTCGTGGATTTTTCTCTGGGGGGGCTCAACCATATTAAAGTACGGAAAATTCATAGTAAAGTAAAATGAGCGATTTTGGAAAAACTCTACCGATTTTTTGCCACTAAACCATTGTGAAGACGAACAGATTTTTTATAAGCACTACTCAGACTTTCAGATATGTTACGTTTTCGTAGAAATTTTAAACTGACAACTGTGTTTTCTTGACTGTTCTTGTTTTCTTATTTTCTCCTGAAGATGTTTTAGATCGCACACCCCCTCCTTTATCGAACTATCGTCACGTCCAAGCAGTAAGCATATGAAACAAAACAGCTAGTTCTTCTCGTCACAGCCACACACTCAGGATACTGTTAAACAACGGAACATCGAATTTTCGAGTAAATTCTACACGGCTCTGGCAAGCCGATTCTTTTTGTTGAATATCTAATTTAGGAACTGTGCGAACATTCCCTTTAATTTCACTTTCTATGGTAAGCAGAATGAGCTAAACATGAGCTTTTTTAATTCGCGAACAGGAACACCATTTCGAAGTATTCAGACGCATGTGGGAACGACGCAACACAGCGCGAGCGAAAGGCTCAGCTCGGGCCCAACGAAACTGAGCCCAATGCCCGCAGCGTGCAGGAAGGAAGTGCTGTGCAGAGGGGGAAGCGTGGGCCCTGGTTGTCATGACAACCCAAGTTATCGCAGGGCTCTCGGTGCAGAGCCCTAGCCGGCCGGCTACAGGCGCTAACGTGTTCGTAACGCAGGAATGCATGTTGCAGAAGCAGAAATGTTATGTTTGCCATAATTTGAGTACCCAGCAAATTATCCCAAACATTATTTGCTTACCAAGATTTAAATAAGCACATACACGTTTTTATTAAACGACAGGAGGGGTGACGCCCGTGCGCCCATATGCACGAACCGCCTCTGCCGTGCCCGCAGTGCTAACGCCGCACCGGTGCGTCAGAGCTCGCCGTGCCACCACTGCTAACGACGCACCGGTGCGTCGCGCTGCTCTTTCGGTTTCTCGTGTCCGTTGTTAGTACGCGTTCAAAATTAGGTGATTGCTACATTGGTCTTGTTCTGGACACACTGAAGTTTATTTTGATGCCTACTAGATAGCGTTTCATAGCTTTTGTTGGGAGATTTTTCAAGTGTTGTGGAAGGCATGGGCTGCTTGCACCGCGGGCAGTCCTGGGGCCCGCGCTTGGCTCCGGCCAAACGCGCGCAGATCAAAATATTATTGCAGTACTCGAATAAATCCTTTTGTACATTCACCCTCCGTATTTACTGTAACCATATAGTAAAGGTGTATACCTCTTCAGTTTATGCTTCAACGCATTTCCGAGTTTTCCGGGAAAACAGACTGCTAAACATCCACATTTACATTCTATTATGGGCGACCAGAAAACAAAGGCGTGAGAATCGTATTATGTGCGCAGAATGTGATGTAAGTGTGTGTGACCCAATGCTTTAAAATGTACCACACATAGAAAACTTATTAATAAAAGAAAATAAATTAGTAGTGCTTCCAACGCACATACTTTCTCGCACTGCTTCTATGTGGCCCTAAATGCTATTCCTCTACTTCATAAACCAGAAAAAGTGTTTACTATCAAAAAACTTTTTCCGTTCCGAGAGAAAATCCGATCCTACAAGTTAACGAAACGGCACTTATACCAGTACGCCAAAATATCACCGTATGGGTCGAACAGAGCTGTAAAAATAATCGAATCGAGCTATAAAATGGTAAATGGATGATGAAACAACTGATATGATGGTACATACGATTTAAAAATCCAAGGGACATTAAATATTGTTAAAAGTTCAAAATTCGAAAAAATATATAGACACTTCCAGTTCATTTATCGTAAATATCAATATTTGTGATTCAAATGGCTTCACATGGTTTTCACTAATTTTTCTAGAATTCTCAATTATTTCCTGTGACAAAAGAGTTGTGATACATAATATTCCCCGACCAGGACTCGAACCGGCGCAGCTTCCCTCCGAAGAGCTGTGCCAATGCTCGCTGATTAACAACTGCGGCCACAATGGCTCCGCATGACATTTACACTTTTATATTAATAAGTGTATGGTGGTTTCATTTCTCGCATTAGGAAGCCAACACATTCAGAAAATATAAAAAAATGTCCTTTGGGCACTCAAAGAAGTTATCTGGGAAGATAATCGTTCACTACAGAAAAACTAGTTAAATTTAGAGAATGAGTTCTGCGAGAAAGTCTGTGCCATTCTATAGCACCACTAGTTACTTTAAATTATAATGCTACACATTAAAATACAGAAATAAGATATGTAATTCGTTAGTATACTACACACGCTTTAGAAAGCAGAGAATTAGGTCTTATTACAACTCATTTCACTACTTTTCACAGACTATTTTGTAAGTACACAATTAATTTGATAATATGATCTGGTAATAATCGATATATATAACTGACATGTGCGATTACAGAAATTTCTCATGGATGGTATGGAAAATTAAGTACGAGTTCAGTTAATTTTAACGAAAGAGCAATTTTGCCATGGGAAATGATTTTTTAATGCATTTTTCTCAAATCCAAACACTTTCTGGCATTTATTTGTCCCTCAATCTTTGAAATTGGCACTCCGAGTGGTTGCGTGATTGAGCTTGCAACACAATATACGCAATGCTCATATGCAATAACATATTGCATCAATCTCTTGAAACCTTGAGTTGTTACAGAAGTTCCCCAAACAAGGCAATAGATCAAATTATACTTAACAAAACCACTACTCAACATGAAATTGAAACAAAAGATTTAGGATACTTTTTCTCAAAGATGTTGCCTCATCATTGGATCAAAATGAAGACACTATGGGAATATTTTTAGATCTTTCAAAAGTTTTTGACTTCATTGATCTTAACATTTTACTTTCAAAATTACCTTAATTACCAAAACGGAATCCGTGGTATTGCTCTAGATTGGCTATGTTCGTACCTTAAACAACGATCTCAGAGTAGAAATACCTTACTGGAATGATGGAACTTTATGTACACACGTCTCCGGTTCTTTGTCAATTGCACGTGGAGTCCCGCAGGGGTCGATTTTAGGCCCTATTCCACTTCCTATTATACGTAAACGACATGCCCTTAGCGATTCGAAGCGGAAGAACAGTTCTCTTCGCAGATGATACAAATATTCTTTGCAATAAAGATACCGTAAATAGTACGATATAAGATTTTCTAATTGGTTCCATAATAACTAATTAATAGTAAATGAAAAGAAAACTGTTTCAATGCAGTTTTCCATTTCAAATAAACAATTCAGTACTCCATTGAAAATGAAGTGTGTGCCATTGATTGATGTTAAAGTAACAAAATTTTTGGGTCTATCTATTCAGTCAAACCTCAAATGGCATCTCCACTTAAATGATTTGAACACAAAATTAAGATTATGCTATGCGTTCACAATTCTTTCAAATTCAGTCAGCCTTCATACGGCTCGTTATGTAAATTTTGCGAATGTTCATTCCCGCCTGAGATATGGTATAATATTCTGGGGAGAAACATCTTATAGCTCCCAGACTTTCAGATTTCAAAAAAAGAATTGTAAAAAAATAAGCAAATCCCACCCACGTGATTCTTGTATATCTCTTTATTAATCTAGGAATTTTACCATTGCCTTGTCTCCTGATTTACAAATCGGTAGTTTTTGGTAAAAATGACTGACTTAAGGGCGGGAATATATTTTAAGCAAACACCGATATCTAGAAGTATAACACACGACGTAGTAATCATATTCATCAGGTGGCAGTATCAAGAGCTCACTACAAACAATTCGCATACAATTCAAGTACATTATTATACAACACTTTGCCAGAGGACATTAAACGATTAAATTTGATAGAAAAGTTTAAGTCCCAAGTAACATCTTTTCTGTTGCATAACTGTTTCTATACAATTCGAGACTATACCGAGAATCAAAAGGAAAATAACATTAATTTTAACAACGATAGTTCATGTAATTATCATTTGGACCGTACAATTCTAAAGAATCTGTAACAAGTATTCTATTACAGCTCCTGGGTCGACGGCCCCATCTCGATAAGGTTTTGTGTCCAGTTTTCCTGATCCGTGAGCAAATGCTGAGATGGCTCCTTGTTTTGCTTCTGGACGTTAATGTAACTTAATTATTTTGTGCACGTCTTCTAAATTTCAGTGGGAAATATAGTTATTCAAATTATCGTTCTCCATGTTGTCGCGGCAAAAAGTATTATTTTTTTCTTGAAGAACATGACGTTGAAGGACACAAATTTATAGCTATTTACCTTTGAAAATATATTTTATTATATAGGAGCTAATATTTTGTCAACAAAACTTGAAAAAAACCGCTCTTTTTTCTATATTTAAATTTCGACTAAAATATGGCTTAGAATAGATCACAGAATTATGAAAACGTGCACAGAATTCACTTCCCTCCATAGCTCGTCACACACAGATTATCTGTTTGACATAAATAAATAAACACGTAAATTCCAATAACGACATCCCAGATTTACAGTAGTCTCGCCCTACGCGGTACATTATGCGTCCACTCGTAGATTTAAAAACAATTTGACCAGTCCATCTTTCTAAGTATCAGAGGCTGTGATTCGTATGGTGATAATACTGCAGTAGACATAGTAATTTCCTGCTGAACCTAAGTGCGAGAGTTCGTATCCCAGCGCGAACAAAACTTTTCGGAATTGGAAACACTTTTTCGGGCTTCGTGTGGTATTATAATATTGCCATTACCAATAGTACGAGGAAGTGCGTGCTGTTGTAACACTAGTAGTTTTAATTTTTACTTTGTATTTTAATCGAGGAAACATGGCAGAAAAATCAGCAATTGAATAAAGAAAGAATTATTACATGCCTTTCTTATTAAAGAAAACGTGCAGTTATGAATAAGCGCTTGTTAAATAAAAAATAGAAAAATTGTAATGAAAATTTGCTGTAAACAGAATTATATAGGAACTTCTATTTAGACCATATTTTCATTGCGAATTCATCTACATTTGAAAGAATTGTTTCAGTACTGCTCTAGAACACTGCCAGTTTTACAACTGATTACTCATCTGGATGATTTCCGGTTTGGAACTAAGATAAGAAAACAGTTTTCCCAAACGTCAGCAGATCGAAATATTTTAGGTTTGTTGAGGATCTGAACACACGGAGAACGAGCAACAGAAAATTTTCATTAAAAGCTTTTTTTTCTAGAGTAAAGGCGATCTTTTGTGTGTGTCACAACTGATCAATTAATTTGAACAGAAAATCAGTGGGTTCTGTTTCAATGTAATAATGTGCGATTTTATTTGAAATCTTTCAAATTTAATGGCATTGACTTTGAAAAGTGACGAGCATTCATACAATCTTAACACTTTCCATGGCGGGTTGACGCACTATTAACAAGTTGAAGCACTATTAACAAGAAAGATAATGGATTAGCTTCCATGTCATTCACTTTACCATCCTATCTGTAAGATGTTGCCTCTACTGAGCGCTCTTCCTCAATTCTGCCGGTCATCGGATCACCTCGTAATTGACATTGCCAATTCCCTCTTCTCGCCACTTCCCCTCAGTTGCCCTTGCCTGCCGTTTGAAGCCATGTATTTACACTGAACTTTCAAAGGTAAATTTTATACGAAAATATGCTCTTAAAATATTTCATTGAAAATTCGAGAAAATGATTCAATTTCGAATATGGATGTTATTTGTGGATAAACGTTTTATTAAAAATTATCTAATAGAAGGATATTCCGCTCCCAGAAATGTCAGAACGGAGTCGCGCAGGTACGCTTGCTCTGAAGATAAATTGGGAACTGGAAAAAATGGCGTCGCGGGATGTTGTCTGGGAATTAGAAAAAAATATACAAAGTTATTGAATGTCGTCAACATCCAATAAACGGATCTGAGATTCCTGCTTTCGTAATAATTTTAAATATTTTAGAAGCCATTAGAATTGAGCTTCATTTGTTATCAGAAAGTACCCGATAAATTGATTCAGACGAACTCGATGGGACTGACTCATCAGCGCTTCAAATAATACGATTGAAGTTGATTTGTTTAAACACTAAGCTAAAATTAATAGTAATGTTTACAAACGTTATTATGATAATCCCACCAGGAAAAAATGTAATTTAAAAAAATATAATATGTTATAAACCTAGTTTTATCAATCAAAATTTCGAAAGTAATGCTAGGATGAACATGATACGAAGTTATTTCAGAATACTGTCCATAACCGTTACACAACGCATATGTGAGTTGAATGCATAGTTAACTTCAGAAAATGTCTCCAATTATTTTCCGTTCCGTTTATAAGGGAACCCGCCCCTTTTGCACTTCCTCTCTTTCGCAGCGCCGTGGCCACTAGATTGATTCTTTTGCCATGTCGTATTACGATCAGTCTGTAGAAACGAGTCATGGCGTTGATTGAAAGTGCGAATCTCTCTGCTTCGGAGGGCGGACGTAGGTAAAGGTACCTCCCGTTACCGCATTTAGATGATTGCGGCAGTATCGAGAAACAGACGAAGTGAGAAGACGTGCTGGCACTGCACTGACGTGTCTACCGAAGCCCCGGACGCCGAATTAGTGAAACAGGCTAGGGAGACGACATTCCTCAAATCGGCCCAGTTGAAATGTGCCACCAAATTTCCTGAATGGTCGAGAACTGTTAGGAACCACTTAAGGGACACAGGACAACGGTCCCGCAGGGCAGTGGTTAAGGAGAGGCTGTCCGAGGACAATAGACTCCAGGTTGGCCTTTGCCGGGTGCAACGATCATCCTGACTAAGGAAATAATTTTCTCTGAAGAGACGTTTTTCCTCTACTCATGACGAGCCTGTTCGAGCGTACAGACCTCAGGGGACCCGTCATTATCCGGATTATGCTCATCAATGTACGCTTTCTGGGTGAGTATCTGTGGTGTCTTAGGGATGGATTTCTGCACGTGGCATCTGGACGACGGCGCCACTGGGCGGCTGCGCTGCATAGATCTGTTGACGGGCGCGAGTTGGTGGGGGCCTCAAAGAATTCCGCGTCAACGGCGTGGGTGAGGTCCCCACCGCCGCAGTGGAGTTGATGGCAATATATAAACGCTGTGTAAATAAGAATTCATGCCCTCCCCACTGCGGTCAGAACAGCCCGGGGGCGTGATGGTGCGCCTGTGAGGTGCAGGAGTGCCCCCGCTGCCACGTCCGCCGGCACGATGTGGCCGCCAGGTTCCTCGCCGAGCATCTCCGGGCAAGAGGCTTCCAGGTCGCCGAGGAGCACAAGGTGCGTGTCTCCTCGGGCGTCTGGAAGCCCGATATCATCGCCGTCCGGAGCGGCAGGGCCACCGTCATCGACAAGCAGATTGTGGGGGGTTGAGAGCGGCGACTGAGGGAGGCCGCGGAGGAAAAGGTCGCTGGGTATATGCATGTATTTCACGCATCTTAAGCTACAAAACTCGAAAATCGAAGGTGGTGTACTTTGGAAAATAAATTTTTAAACTTTTTCATAATTTTTACAATGATGACGTTAGAAATGTACCTGAAACGCAATAAAATGTGTAATTTCTATTCTTTTGCATTTAAAAAAAACTTCAAGGATTTCTGAAAAATATGCAAAAAAATTTATGTAAGTAATCTTAACATTACTTTTTACCTAGTTCATGTCGTCTGCAGAGGAAGGTCGCGTTTTCACGAAAAACTGTTTTGTAATGATTGCATGCAAAATACCGAAAAGAAAAATATAAGATTGTATTTTTTCATAGTTTTACCACAAAAAGATAAAAACGGGTTTTTAGGTAATTTGAAAATTGTAGTGAATTTTGTTGGTCGAACATGAAAAGAATGACCCATATATAGTGAACAACATATATACATTATACTATGATTACAACAAGTATCCTAGGTAACAACCAATACTTGAGTTTTATACCGTCAATAAATATAAAAGCTACTATACGCATTTACATACTTTTTTCAAACCACCCATCGTATGTCAAGGGTCAGAGCAGAGGCTCATAGCAAAAGAACTATTACGAACAGAACTGAACGGTCCCCAAAATGCATTTTCGAATTTAAAAAAGTCGATAAGTCGTGGAATTTACAAGTCCCGCCAGTAAATAAATTGTTAAGTGAATACAGTTTATTCGGTAACACATAATATTCAAAAGAATTTCCTGAGTAACTAAAATGAAATCACAAAATAATATCTCGTATTTGGTTAAAGTGAATAAAAATAGGTTTTTTGACAATCAAAAGAAGTTTCTTGGCAAATCTAAAAAAATACAAAACATTACCTCTATTTCGAGACTTTTAAGTTCACTTGAAACCCCCAATCGTTGATAGCAAATACAATTTCTACAACATTTAATTATGTATTAATAGCTTCAATTGAGTTTTGACCAGAATTGGATTAACCACTATTATCCAGAATGTTCTCTATAATGACACACTATACGTGCAGCGTATGAATGTGATAATTCTTTCGAAATCAGTGATATTCAACTTTTGAGAAAGAAAAGATATGTGAAGTTGTATATTACAACTTCACATATCTTCTACAAATTGTATAAACTTACTGTGAAAATACCAAATGAAAGGGTATACCAGTCATTGAAGAAGAGTGTTAATGACAAAGAAACTATCTTCGATAGTGAACTATGGGAGCTATAACTCAACCTGCATTCTGTAGTCAAATGCTTCAAAATTCTCAGTTCTCCTTTAGTACACGGGCGTTAACTACAGTTGTACAAAAGTATTTTCTCTTTGAGACTGACCTCTGTTTGGGGACAGTGGCGTTCCCCAAACGGTGCGGATCCCGTAACAGACAGAGGCGGCGGCCGGCGCTCTATCGTGCGCCCCAGAACAACACAAATTCCTGGTAATCACGTCAAACTCCAATACTCGAAAAAGACGCAGACGTCGATCGTGCCTCCTCTAGCTTCCACCGCCACAACCTCAATTGTGACACAATGTGCACAATGTGTGGCCTGTCAAGAGACGACATGGGACGTTTGGGTCGAGTGTTTACGAGATTCGCCGCACGCTCGCGCTGCCGTGGCGTTGAGGAGGTATTATTCCCCACCTGGGCATGGAGACGCGCGCGGAGGGGAGGGCGAGGCGAACGGACACAGACAAGGTTGATACGCGGGAGTGAAAAGAAGTGCGCGGTAGCGAGTGGTGTTTTCTTCTTTTTGGGAGAGGTGTGTGCATACGATTTCACTACGAGTTTTTATGTTAGCTCCGCCTTCCAATTAGACGCACGATCAATCCCACAAAATCAATGTTGATTACGCCACCTTTCCTTTGATTCAATACTAATTATATATTAATTGTTACGTAATATCGTGACTGGCGACCATGAATTTTAGTAACTTCAGTTGTAATATAACATGTATATACTTTGTTTTTGTGTCTCTCTGACAGGTTTTATTTTACAAGATGTTGCTTTTCATCTTCGAAGACCTGAGGATTGCCACAAAAATGCGACCGATATTTGCCGTACTTTTTAACGTTTTACTTCAAAACTTTCAGAAACTAGCAGCATTTTTTGAACACTACTTAATATCAGTCGTATTTCAAGTCACTTTTTGTAACATTCTACGAATTTATCAATTTAATTGTGCGAAATCAATAAAGGAAAGAAAAAGTAAGCCCTAATTTCTCAAATTATTTTCTTTACAATCCTGATAGAAAATGCAACGATAATAAAAATTGAGCAGGTCGGATCACGAAGTCTATGAATTTTCAAAAAAGCAGTCAAATTTTTTTTTGGATTTGCCTAATACTTTTTTGATGATCAAGTTCCTTTTATAATGAACTTCCCTTCAACTGTAGACTTTGATATAATGTACAGTTTTATTTTGAAAAGCAGCTGAAGCGTACTTTTCAGCAAACTAGTGACTTTAAAGAAACTTTTCTCAGAATCGTTTGGTTCAATACGCAATGATCTGTAAAGATGGCATACGTACTATCTTCATTTAACGAATTTCGAAAACAAAGTTACTTTTCGTCCGATTTTTGCGCCTTCAATTTTAGAGGTAAAGTATACTATTCTGCAATCTCTTAAGATCAATCCAAATTTAAATTTCGGAGACAAAATGAAATAATATTTCCCAAAGATTCTATTAACTTACAAGTTTATTTACAACATTCAATGCTGAACAATTTCTTACAGAACTTGTTTGTGCCCTGAATAAAGACAGGTTTATTGCGTATTTCTCTTCTAAATGATCTCAAGGTGAAACAAACACCTCCAATCGTGTCGCTTGACGCGTAACGAAGTTGTATACACTCCACACGCAGACGAAAACCGAGGCCGAGTTATTCATTCTCAAGCCATTACGCTTGATCAAAAGTACATTCCAGAGCGGGTGGTAGCTCTCAATAAAGCGGGGGGCTGCTACGCATCCGAAGCGGGCAGAAGATACGGCATTCCCTCGAGTACCGCGACTCGAAGGATCAAGCAGTGGAGAATGTCCGGAGATACTGCACGGTACGCGCTGGTACGGGATTATGGGGCTTTCCACCCCACCCGAGAACGATCCTGTGGTCTCAGGCTCGATAGCGACCTTTCGAAAATGCTGTGCAGTCACAAAGAAGTGTTTCTGTTTCTGGCAGCTCTACAACTGCTGAGACGTCTAAAGGCGACAGGTCTAAATTCAAGACACGTTGCAAAAATGGAAGCTTAGAGATGAGCATAAACTGTACCGCCTTACATTTCTCGAGGATAACCGGTATCGTGATTGGGAAGATGTCATCCTCTCAGACGAGTAATTTCATCGGCTAACGATGAGCCGGTACGCGTTTTCAACCAACTGGCACTCGACACAATGCGGAATATGTGGGCGAGGCTCACCACTCCCGTCGCGTATTCGTGGCGTGCAGGGGCTGGATGACAGCGCGCGGTTTAGGCACAGAATAAAATAAGGCCTAAATGGGCGAGGATTGGTCGGTGGGGAATATGTGCACATACTAGAAAATGTTATCATCCCTTCCGTATGGGTGCTCTATCTTGACGGATGTTACCTTGTTTTCACCGGGACCAATCTCAAGTCCACAAGTCTCAGTTCGTTCAGAAATGGTTTGCGTAACATGTCGAGCTCCTCGACTGGCCGCCTTGTGGGGCCGACTGGAACCCAATTGAGGATGCGCGAGTTTAGATGACAAGAAACCTTGCTGAAATAGAGCCAACCCACAGCAAGCAGAATGCAAATACCCTGTGGGAACTCGTACAGGGCGTTTGAGATGCGGTAGCAATCAGTGAAGGTTATGCTGATCATCTCGTCCGTTGTCTACCGCTGCAAAAACATCAGGTAGCTGAGAATGACTACTTTTGCTCATCCTATGGAAGGATATCCTGACGACCGGCCCTATTGAAGGTCACGAAACATTGAAACACATTTTGAGAAACATTGAAACAATTTCATAATGAATCGTGCTACTTTTAATGTATGAAGAAAATAAGAGGAAAACAATATTTACCGGGTTGAGTTCGAACTCGCCAAGCTACGACTAAAACACTCACCACGATGTTGACCGTACACCTAACAAAGCACTTCTACAAAGATATTTTCGAGGAATGTTAACATAGCAAATACAAAATTGCATTAATGTTTGAGAACATTATTTTTTTATCCTTTTTGAAACATTGTTACTATTCCACTAAAAGTACAAGAAAATACAAATTCTGAAAAACTGTACACTATAAAATTGAATGATCTAAAACTGACGAGTATATTTCATTAAGAAAACTGGGGTTTCAATTTTATGGTGTAGGTCAGGATCACAAAAAATCGAATCGAATTTCCGATTCCCACACAATTTGCTAATAATCTAACATATATCTTAATTGCAAGAGCATTTTATTCACATTCAGGAAAATTTTTAAAAAATTGAGCAGATTTTTAGTAAATTTCAAAGACGTACGGGCTTTATATAAAGCGACTCAAAATTACACTACACGAATCAAATTCGGAATGCAACACATTAGGTTAAGCATTTTCGTCGAAATAACACCAATATTTTGGATAATTTTGACTTTTCAACGATCTTAGGCGCAGTGGATCGCGGTGTTTCAGACAAAAAGGTAAAGAATGCAGGCTTCTGGTCTCAATTGTCGGACGACAAAATGTTCGTTTATTTCGTTTCGGTACATTTTTCGGTTTTATTGACCCCATCATTCTTTTTACAAAAACGACCTATCTCGACTTCTTTCATTAGAAAGTAACTAAAGAACATATACTCATTCGGACACGTATTCGATAACACGAGCGTTATAATAAAGCATGAAAGTCACATCGAAATATTTTATAACAAGCAAAAAGAACGAGTAAGAAAAAAATGAGTAGTTAAGAGAATTTAGTTAAGGCGTTTTTGGACAATGGTCATTAACTTACATCGGTCTTAAAACTATTCAAAATTTCTTGAACCATTTATAAAACTAACGCACATCTGTACTAACACATGACGGGAGACGAGAGCGTAGTTCATGTCGAGGCTGAGGCGTTGCCTTACTGAGAAAGGTACCTGGAGTGAAACACTGCAAGCCGAAGTGTAGACGAACGGCGGATCTACGGTTTAATCGGGCGAAGAACACCGCCACATCCCAAGGCAAAATGCGCCACACTCACGGTACTCAACATCGTAGTAGCGCGCCTGGAAACAAACAATCCACGACAATTCGCTGTTTCTAGCTCCAAGACGAAACTAGTGGTGCTAAAAGAGGACGCACTTTCTCGGCAGCATTTTCACGCAATTACGCAAATAGGAACAAAATTTTCGAGAACTTTTACATCCAAATTTATCTTTAAGGAACAGATTCCAATACAGGAAATCATATCTTTAATATTTTGGTTTGTAGGAAGACTTTGAAAAAACGTTTGTTGCAATTCTCGAAAAATCAGAGTTTGAAGTATACATTGGCATTGAAAAACCACCAATATTAAAGAACATTCATAGCAAATATCTGCAATGTGTGACTGTACTAATAGCAGTAATTAATGGACAGTTGATCCTTTCTTACTAGATATTGAATGGCCAGGAAAATCTTACTGCAGCAAACTATGAAGACTAGCATTTTCCCCATGAAGTTGGGTACTCGACCAGCAAAATTAGTCCTCAACAAGTGAAAGTTCTGATTTCAAAAAAATGTGGCCATTTGTTTGTTGAGGTAGCCGGAGCTGGATATAAATGCCGTTACATTGAAAGAAACTTGTTCATGTCTCGGGGCGCAAAACATTTTGACAGGTGTCCGTCATGACTTTTGCTGGCAAAACGTTATTTCGTTCGTAACGTATTTCGTTACACGGAAGCTGAAGGAGCATCAATACAGAAATATAGGAGTATCTTAAAAGCGATGACAAATTTAAAGGTATAAATCAATGGTGCAAGAACGATGTTATTGTAATCTATAGTAATGTGCGAGTTTCTATAAGGAATATTTCGTGTTTTGAAGGAGCACAGTAAGTTTTCTTTTCATTGATACAGGAATATAACTTAATTAATTGATCTAAAACCTATCGTTACGTAATATTCTATATTAGCTCTAATATTCTATTTTAGTTTACATTACATCTTAGTGATTTTTCACATTTAACGTTTATCTGACACAAAAGAATTTTAGAAAAATCATTTAATGTCTTATTGACTAGGATATTCGAAGTAAAATGTATTGTGACGATTGGCTACTAAGAAATGAATTCATGAGGTGGAGAAATTCGTGAGGTGGTCTGTGGTGATGTGGTTGAGTGTGCGGGTCCGTGGAACTGTTTCATAAAGGACATTTAATTGATAAGATTAAAACTAACCTTCCGAATTAACGGCGATATCTATGTACCAACAATTTAATGCAATTCTAAGGTTTTTACTCGCTCGCCTTACTTTACTTTATAAGCAGAGACAGTAATGCGTCGGAAATCATCGATCATTCGATACAAGTATCTTAACCAGGTAACGAAAAGGTATGAATTAATTTTCATGCGTAGTGGAATACTTCCTTTGTCACTGTAGTCAGTACTTGACACCAAAAAGCAATTGACCTAATAACAATCAATTTCAAAAGGTGGCACATTCTTAAGCGTTCAGTTACATAGAGGAATATCTGTGTTGAAAAATTAACTGTAGCTCCAACTTTACAGACTTGAAATGTGTATGACAAGAATATTAATACAACACAGCTTTCCAAGAATCCGTCATAGCTTTCGCTAAATGTGACCCAATGAATATTGATAATAAGGCTAGTAATCGAAAGCAAGTTTGATTAAGAACGTTGATTAAATTACTGATTTACAAACTGAGTGAGTAATACTGTCTTCAAGGCTTATATTACCAAGTTTCATACACCTGCTAACAAAGGAATAAATAATGTTAAGTGCATATTAACAATATCAATGGGACGGATCGAAGCACCTCTTCAATACTAAGTTATCGTTCAGAAAATTCACATTTTGTTTATATCCGCCAGCCCCTAATATTAAACAGGTGAACCTGTATCCTTCTCTGGCACCCTGAATACAAATATTTTACAAAAGAACCAGTAATTTGGTGTCAAATTTATAAGCCTCGGAATATGAGATTCTCAAATGTCCAAAATATCACTAATAAAATAGTCTTCAAATTTAACTCCTTCCTCAACCTCCTTGTGCGTTTTCGGCTTAATTAACTGAATTGATGGTTATTTTTTGTCTATCAGTTCTCTCTTCTACCTTCCCTATTGATAACACATGGATGATAATAATAATTGATAAAACTATTGTAACCAATTGGAGTTTAAACAATTCATGAGAAAATCCTGCAATTCGTTTGTTAGTTCAGATAAGGGAGGAGAGTGTGTGAAATTCAAATAAAAATTTAAGGTCTTGTCAATTTAGACGTAAAACAAATGTCTACAAATGATAAATACGTTTAAGAAAATATTTACTTCCTTTTAAACAGAAGGCAAAAGTAGTGAGCCTCACGAACTATAATTGAACAAAATTAGTCAAGAATATATCGTTTGAAATAGTCAGGTGAGTACAAACTTTCTCGTAGTATCAGATTACTTGCAAAACAGAACAGGTAGCCGACATCGTTACGGCAGTAGTGTAGCAGTAGAAAACGGAGTGGTCGGCGCCGACCCGTAGAGACTGGAAGAGGCAAGGATGAAAAAAGTAACATTAACAAAGAATACAAGTCAAATGAGTGGCGTAGAGCTGAGCTGCTCCAATTCGGAAATTCGTGCCATATTGCCCACGTGCCAGGCCCTCTTTCACTAGACTAGAGGCCGATCGACCCCAGCGCCACCCCTCCTCAGATCGGGCACAGCACGCCTCACGTACAGCTCTACCCAGAGATAAAGAGACCTACATTCCAATACAAATTGACGCTACAAGATGGAATAATGCAGCGATGCCCTTTTCCTTCTACATCATTCTGAATGTCAGTGCACTGGCGATGCTATACTTGTGACGTCGGAAGTAAGAAAGATTAAACTGTCCAGACTGACAAGACAAAGAGTATATTCTGCAGATACAAGCCGTTCATTTCACGTTGCCTTTGATGTATCAGGTACAGCGGGCAAGCCACAGAACCTTTTACACGTTTTCCACGACATTTGCATATTAAGTCACGATATCTTAATCTTTGTTGAAGAAAAGACATTAAGAATTCTATCAGCATACTAACCTGGCAATCGCAAGCCGCCTTGTGATCGAAGTTTAGTAAATAACTGTAAATTGAACCTACATGAATTCTTGTAAACTGGCCGGGCTGAAGAATAAAATACAGGTCTGCCCAGGAAAAAATGCACAGTATATCTTACATATCACAGCATTAAATTTCAAGGAGTGTACACATTTAATGGTTCCACTGCACAGTATGTCCAAATGACAATGAAAAATTAAGTCCACAAAATTGCACCCAATAATGTTGGAATTTATCGCAGCATTGTACTCCTATTTTACTATTGCGTTTAACTAAAATTTCCTACAGTTGTCGAATTCTACGTAAATTGTTAAACAATAACAATATTTCTAATTAAAACAGATATACAAAAGCGAACGATTTTCTTTGTGAAAGACGTGAAAATATTTTGCACGGCGATGTCCAGAAACAATTGAACGTGTTTCAGCCTCATCGGATCATGCAACGATTGCACCGTTGCTTTCCTCCCTTTCAAGAAACCCTTTTACAAAATATGGTCAAATAGGCATTTACGTTTACACGTGCAACAAGAGACTTATCAGTTACTGCAGATTTTCGAAACAAAACTTTTCATATTTTTGGGACAGTTAATCTCTTTTTACATTTACGTTGTTAAAAGCATTTAGTGATTGTCAAAGTTCGTACATAATATATATCAGTGCGAGAATATCATTAGCCACAATGTGCAGCTCTTACTCTTCGAATTCGTACAAATCGTAGGACAGAAAATCAGATAGGTTTTTATTCCACAATATGAGAAAACGAATTTGCTTATATTGAATGGCCGTAAGCTTTGGGAGATAATGTATTGATGTAGTTCACGAGAACTGAAAATTGTGGCTTAAGATTGTCTCCTACCTATCTCATTATGGATTTCGAGATTACAGAAAGCAGAAACATTTAACACATAAAAAACTGAACCTTGGCGTATTTGGAGCAGAATATTTCAAAACAAGAAGCACCAGTCCAGAAATGGCACAAGGGGAGAGCACATTTAGGGCTCAAAGAGCATTTCCTGGGCAAGCTGTATCATTGCAAAGCTACTCTGGTGTAATACAAATACTTCAAGAGCCTAAATTCCTTATTAAATACAATTTTGTAATCCGAGCAGTACATAATGGAAGGAGACTCCATATTGAAACATCCGGAGTGCGTTTGGCGGAGCACGTGCCCTCCCCTTCGAAATGCTGAAGTAATAAAATCTGAAAATCTCAATACTGGAACACTGTCATGCAAAAGTAAATAAAATTAACTTAGCATTGTCTCTTGGTAAACGTCTAGCGTTTAATTCAATTCCATGTGCAGCAACAAGAAATGTCCTATTGAAGTTGAGCGTTACGCTGCAAAGTTCAGTACTAGCGAGAATTGGGTACCACACTGAACAGCATTATACAGTAAACTTACGTCTCAAATTATACAATTCTATACTTTTTTTACAGCAACCTCCAGGAGATCAAATTTCTACATAGGCTGTTCTCGGCGTAAGTTTGTATATTTACTAGCGTTTCCTGTTGAAACCGTGGATATCGGAGCACGTCGACACTTCCACAAGCACGCATCCGTGTGATATGCGATGAACTCGCCATAATTGGCCATTTTGTCGAGATCCTACCTTGGCGGGCGTACCGCAAACTTTTCTCGTCGCAGCAGCAGCAGCAAGAAAGTGAACCAAGACTATTGGTTCATCCATTGGACCATCCAAATGGACGATCCATTTCCTGTAAATAAAAAGGCGTTGTGAAGTAAATTATCATAATAAACAGTAACTACCCAAAGAAAACCAAATTAAGCACAAGGTCCTTAAATAACTAGACTGTCCCATATATTCCAATGTTACCAGAAAATAACCGCAGATAAAATGGATTAAATAAATCTCGCTCTGAATGTATCCTTGGAAATTTGCTCTGTTTAAACGTGATTTAGAAAACTCCTATCAATTTACAAGCATTGCATGTGTAGATTCTAAAACTGTTTCAAGATATCTTACATAAAGACACATTCATTTCACACTTACCACTTACGTTTCGTTTTACACTCCTTTCACAATTTATCGCATTTAAAAGAAGTTGCCCTATTTATTACTTTTTTTTCGACATTAGAGTAAATTAATCGAATTGGTTAATTATCTGTAACATTGAAAATACAAATACAAGATTGAATTTAACCCTTAATTATAATTAATGTTAAGAATACGTTTTTAATTTGAGTTTGCCACGAATTCTGGTAGCTATGGCGAGATTATACGAGATTCCACACCTACAAGAATCGAATGAAAAAATAGAAATGTGCAGAAAGAAAAGGAAATATTGTAATATATCCCTGTGTCCCAAACAATCGTCTGCGAGAATAACACTAAAATATGCTTTGGTATAGAATTTCCGTTTCAGATTGATAAACCACCTTACTTTTTCAATTCGTAGGATGAACGTTGGACGTCACTAAAAAACGAAAATTGCAGTTGAAACAGCGAATTTCAAAACAGTACGTTCTTCAGGTTTATCCAGCATCCTGCGAATTGTCGTACTTTAACTTACTTTATTATAATAGAAATATTTCCTAATTATTCACCTCAACCAAACAGTCTACTTATTTAAAACAATATTAACATTTTGTAATAGCTTACTACCAGTATTGAATTACCTTCTAAAATAAATTGGCAGGTATAACCTTCATGAATTTATTCTGCAAAATTGAGTTACGACGTATGCAAGTTCATTTGTTCGACAGATCGAAATATTGGAAATTTTTACGAACATGAGACTACCGTTAATAAAGTTCAAAATTTATGTGAAACTTCAACTCGAGAATGCACACTACATGGAGGACATGCGAGACGGCAGGGGGATCCCTTCAGAACACGTTTTACTGTATGACTATGCAATTTCATCAGTAAGCGAATACATCACTACAACGTCCCTAACTGATCAGTTGTGTGGAGCTGGGTTGACCGAACCTCGTTGTCAGTCATCTGAATCTCGCCGGCAGGACACAGCGCGCTGTGCACAGACCGCTGCAGCGGTCGCATTCAAAATCTCGGACGTAATAGTGTAGTAAAAGTCGTGAAAACCTGGATATTTTGAACACAAATAAAACTAAAGCAATGCAGGATATAAAAAACGCTCTACAAAGTTTCGAAATGCTTTCTTAATGTTTCTTAAAGATAACGACAGAACAACTGTCCCAACGAGCATCTGTCAGTACATGCTACTCTTTTCGAGAAAACTGATTTAACCTCATAAACGATCCATAGCCAAGCATTTCAACATCCTACCCAAAACATTCCACACTTTCCGAAACTTTTCCCAATGAAATTCTGAATAATCTAAATTACAAATACAATAATACAAAATAAATCTTTTGCTAGTTTAATTGCATTATCAGATTTTTTATTAGATTTGTAGGCTACCTAGCTCTCCATAATTCATCTCCAACGCTTTTTCATGCATTGAAATATTTCCAGATATACTCAAACAGCTGCAAGCCATCTTTCAATGCCTGAAACAAAAATTAAAACTTTCGTACAATTCGTCTCTAAAATATTGAACAAATTTTAGATAAATAAATAAAATTTTGATTGATAAATCTTGAAAACAGAAAAAGAGCGGCTCCTATATAATACAATCTATATTCAAAGGCAAATTAGCTATGAATTGCCCTTAACCCTCATGTTCTTTATGAAAGAATAATACTTTTTGCCGCGACAATATGAAAAACTATTTCAATAACTATTTCCCACTGAAATTCAGAAGACGTGCAGAAATAATGAAGTTACATTTATGTCCAGAAGCAAAACAAGGGACCATCTCAGCATTTGCCCAAAGGATCAGGGAAACGACGAAAAACCTGATCGAGATGGGGCCATCAACCCAGAAGCTGTGGTACAGTACTTGTTATAGGTTCTTTAGAATTATACAGTCCAAATGATAAATGATTACATTAACAATCTTTCTTAAAATTAACGTTACTTTCCTTTTGATACTCAGTATAGTCTCGATATGTATAGAAACAGTTATCCAGCAGAAAAGATTTTACTTGGAACTTAAACTTTTCTATGGAATTTAATCGTTTAATGTCATCTGGCGAAGTGTTGTATAGTGATGTACATGAATTTTATGAGAAATTTTTGTTATGAGCTGATGATACTGCCACCTGGTGAATATTATTACTACGTCGTGTGTTATACTTACAGACATCGGCGTTTGCTGAAAATTATGTTCCCGCCCTTAAGTAAGTCATTTTTGACAAAAACTACTGATTCGTAAATTAGGAGACAAGGTAAATGGTAAAATTCCTAGATTAATAAACAGAGACTTACAAGAATCACGTGGGTGGGATTTGCTTATTATTCGTACAATTCTTTTTTGTAATCTGAAAGTCTGGGAGCTATAAAATGTGTTTCCTCGAAATATTATGCCATATCTTAAGTGGGAATGAACATTCGCAAAATATACACAACGAGCAGTATGAAGGCTGACTGAATTTGAAAGAATTGTGAACGCGTAGCATATTGAACTTAATGTTGTGTTCAATTCATTTAAGTGGGCATTGCGTTTGAGGTTTGATTGAGTTGATAGACCTAAAAAATTTGTTACTATTACATCAGTCAATGGCACACCGTTCATTTTCAATGGAGTACTGAATTATTTATTTGAAATGGAAAACTGCATTGAAAGTTTTCTTTTCATTTACTATTAATTTGTTATTACGGAACCAATTTGAAACATTGATATTGTACTATTTACGGTTTCTTTATTGCAAAGAATATTTGTATCATCTGCAAAGAGAACTGTTCTTCCGCTTCGAATCGCTAAAGGCATGACGTTTACGTACAATAGGAAGAGAATACAACCTAAAATCGACCCTTGCGGGACTCGACGTGCAATTGGCAAAAAACCGGAAACGTGTATATATAAAGTTCCATCATTCCAGTAGGGTATTTCTACTCTCGAAGATCGTTGTTTCAGGTTGTTGTAGCCAATCTAGAGCAATACCACGGATTCATTATGAAGGTAATTTTGAAAGTAAAATGTTATGATCAATGACGTCAAAAGCTTTAGAAAGATCCAAAAATATTCCAATAGTTGCTTCGTTTTGATCGAATGAAGAGGCAACATCTTTAAGAAAAGTAAAAATTGCTGTTTCCGTAGATTTTGATTTTCGGAATCCATGTTGGCAATCTGAAAACGCGTCGTGTTTATTGAGAAAGGTTTCCATTCGCACATAAAAAAGTCTCACTAATATTTTTGAAAAAACTGACAAGAGAAATTAGCCGATAACTTTGAATTTCACTTTTGTTGCCTTTTTTTGAAGAGCGGCTCAATCTTAGCCGTTTTAAAAATATCTGGAAAATATCTGGAAAATTTCCGCTGCACGTGTTTCATGCATGTGCTGCATGTGTTAATTGACACGCTTCTCAGAAAACACTAATTCTCTTCAGATTGCCAATCTCGATTTAGAAAATTTCACTCGCCCGGAAAATGTTGTTATACACCTTAAGAAGTCCCCTCTAGCCAACTGTATCCTACTTATTTTCTTCCTGTAATTTCTTAAGTGCTGCTGTGGTAGGAAAAATGTATTTTACATTATGAACTATTTGCTCGTTGAAGAAAATCATTCATAAAATTTCTCATGGCACCGATTATGACGTACATGTATTTGCCCTTTATTGTCTCCCATATTTCAGAAGTATACCTTCTTATTCAGAATGCATTTGTATATGAAATTACTAATTACATGATATTCTAAGCGATTCAATTACACCGGTGTACCTCTTTGATCGATAATAAAAATAAATTAGAATTTTTATTGACAAGGATGTATTATATTATCAATTACAAGGTGACATGAATAGGTGACGGAGGATAAGAGGGTCTTGAGGAAAAATATTTCTCTATTTCCATATTAAGCCTGTAATATATATAAGGAAAAGGGTGGGGTATAGCATGCGAGAGTTCTCGCACGGGTACGCTAATGTCACTTATTGCTTCATTGCGCATTGTACCTTGTATAGCAGCGAGAGAAGTGTTTGAGGGAGGGTAGCAGTAAATCGAACAGTCTATCAACATTATTTCGCACAGATTAGAAGTACCCGTTACATCAAATTAATTTCGAAAAATTAACGTTATCTTATAAATTTCTAATGCTGTTATACAAAAAGAAATAGAGAATGCAACTTGTAATGTTGCTTTATTGCGTCCCTACAAATTTGAAAACTTGCTCCTAACGCGGCTTGCTTTCAACACATCTGACGTCATGACCGTTCCAGACAGTGGACGATAATGCCTCTGCAGGAAATATTTCGCTCAGATCGATGTTTGAGCCGACGCGTTGGAAGAGCAATGTTCTTGGTATTTTCAGGCTCTCTGTCCAAGCGCAATAGGCAAGTATTCTCAGTGCTGTGCAATATGCAACAGAACATTAAGAATAATTCTTTTGCGCCCCGTTTCACACGAGAGTTGCTTTGACATGCCATTCTAAACTACGATAACCGTACTAGGGTACTGCATTTCCATTTCGGAGAAATTCTTCGTGCAAAATTAATAATTTTCATTTTGTTAACACAGTGTTTGTTTAGTACATATCCTTCGTTTCTATTATTTTATTGTCTTTTTAAAATGAATTCTGTCCGATCAGTTATCCTACGTGAGTTCTTGAAGCAGCCCCGTCAACCAGGCACGAACGCGCTCATGACACGCTCGCGTTTTGCAAGACACGCCGTGCCCGCGGCAAGGGAAAACACTACTTTCAGAGCACTAGTTTCAGAACTACTAGCACAGTATGGTCGTCTGCACGAACGCAAGAAAACAGAATCGGAAATGCCAGTCCGAAGAGGCCCTAGATTCTTTGTGCTGTTAGCGGGGAGGGGATGCACTTCACTTAAATATGCAGAAAACTTCTACTAAAAAAAAGTGTCAACCTAGAAAATCAACTACGTACTTGCTAAAAGTACTAACGTTTTATTAGTTCTATCACTAAATTTCATCGTTGCTAAGTGCTATCTCACCATCCATACCACAAAGTCGGGTACAATAATTAATAGTACAAATGTGGGTTCCAGAGTATTTGCTCAAATTAATAGTACATGAATTTTACGCGGAATTACGGTTTACAGGAAGTATTGCACAACTACGTCGAATTTAAGTACACTGCCTTTAATTAATTTCTACGTATTTTCAAGGTTTATTATTTGTTTATAGTGCAGAAAGTTTTTAATAGAAGTTCAGAATAATTATATTTTACATTCAGGTAATTTAAGTGTCCCTCTGACATTCAGAACGATAGAAGAGTTGAATATTTGAAATGAGGAACACATTCAATAGACAATTATACGAGTTCCGTATGACGCATGATACAAAAATTGGTAAAATTGTGTAATTCTGTTCAGAGCCTCATATTCTCATTCTTCTAAGATGGAAATTAATTTCTTCGCACATCACTGAAATGTATATTGCTACTATCGTATGCGCACAGACAATTAAACAGCCCATCGCCATGTCCAATGTGTCGATCGTTTCGTTACGTACCAACAATCTTAGGAAAAAGACAAAATTAAATGGTTCAGATTTCCATTGTAAAACGCAAATAAAGGAAATGTCATTCAGAACACTGAGATTATCGGCTGAGGTGCTTTGGCCAGCGGATTGCAGCTCATGGGACCGATCAGAATCTTCAATCATTTTGTGTGCTCGCAGAAATTGACACCCCCAGCTACATCATAGATGCCAATGGCTACATTGCATACACAGATACACAGAAAAAAATTTTAAATTCAAAATACAGATCCATTTTCCACTAAAACAGAAGATTTTACATTATTCTGCGTATTTCCATAGCGCGGGTGCTCGCTGAATTCTTATACTCCATGTATTACTTCTTACGACAAAGCTTATACAATGTAATCGCAAGGCTAAAAAAATTAAAATCCGCTATTAAATATTTGGTATTAATATGTTGCATTATGGAACCGAGGCATTGAGATTTTTAGTATTTAAAAAGTTTTTGTACAACATAAATATTATACTAAATTATTGAAGTATTAGTGAAGAAATTTTAAAAAATAAATCATTTATTGCAGTGTTCTACGTGAGAATTTTACATGTTCTTGAGCAGTGCACATGCTACTTTTTACATTCTCACCTTACTTCATAAGAGAAAGTATTGTAATCGTGCGCTGAAAAATGGCTAATTGAAAAAAAATTATTGCCGGGGTCTGGTAATTTAAAAGTGGATAAATCTCATTCCTATATTCGATAAATTACTTTAACACTAAACAATATTTTTTTTGTGTCCTTGACACCGAAAAATCTATTCACGCCAAAGCGAGTTTGTCCGTTCGTGGTCCGTGATAGCGCGTAATCCTGTCAGCCTATTTTCTCCAAAATGGATTTTCACCGATCGATATAAAAATATGAGGACCTGTGTGTTTGAAACTGATATTCGTATTTTCAATGGTACTTGCATAATGCCTTCACAACCTTTCCAAAATTCTCAAAAATGTATCATTTTTTCATGAAAACTGTCCTCTGCGACCGTAAAGGACGTTTAAAACTGGTGGAGGTTTGTGTGTTGTAATCGTTGATATTCGAAAAAGGATAACGTTCAAATTTTTGGAGGTTTGGTTTTAAACACAACATTGACTGTACATTTCTCCTGAATGAGATCTGTTCTTAGATCTTGAAATAGTTAATAATGTTTCGTAAATGTGATTTCTTTTCTTGTGATTTTGTTTAATATTGGTTATTTTTAAAATTTTTCATATATTTTTGATAACCACTCCAACTTTTTCCTTGTATTTTCTCTTCGTAACGATAAAAAAGAAAAATGGCGCTGATCTCATTTCCAGAGGATGTTTTTCGAAAATCGCAAAAAGATAGCATTTCAAAACTACTAAGTTGAAAATGAAGTTGCCGTATTGCGTTAGGCGCGGCCCGTTTTTTTTTCTCTACGCCGTCAGCGTCGTATTGAAAGTTACAAACGTTTTTTTACCTATTCCGGCAAGAATTTGTTGTGAAATTACGAATTTGTTTTGGAAGTGAAACTAACAATTCTGTATGTTCGAATCCGTTGATTGCATTGAAAGCAGAAAGATTTATAACAGAACTATCAAAAGCTACGATCTGAATTCAAGAGATGAATTATCTGGAGACGTTTCAGAAACATCTTCAACCATTATCCATATTTTACGTGAAACTTTTTGAAGTGCTACCTTGGTATTGCTAACTTGTTAATACCAACATTTCAATTTATCAACGATTTTCGCGAAGGTTCGAAGAGTAACATTGTCATTTAAATGAGTTATTCCTGTCATTTCTACGAGGAACCGTTTGCTGCCCCAACCTTGCCACAATCTGCCCTCTTCCCTCCGCCCCTCCCTCCGGCACACTGACTGCACCAAGGCCAGCTCCCTCCTGTGCAAGCGGAGCTAAAAGGAAAGTTTCGCCAGAAAAATTTCAATCATATTGCCAAAACATTATACTATTTTACAGAATACTACTTCTAAACATTAAATGATGCATAATGTTCCTCTTTTAGAAAACAGCCATTGCAGACAAAACTCTGTAAACAATTAAGACATTGCAATTGATAACAGATTCCCAACACGTTTATTTCATCAACTCGCTTTGAAAAGGAGATTTGCTTCATCGGCCGTCTACGTTTCCCCTTTAATATACTAAATACAACATTCTATACACAAAATTGTAAAAAGAAACTAACGACAATTAAACAAAATTTCGAAAAATTGTACATTATATTTATGAAGTTTTGTATGATCCGTTTTAATTTATTTAAATTTTCAAAAAATTTCTGAAAATGTCAAAAATTCTATAATTCATGCAAAGCTACGATTTTTGTGAATGCAGTATGAACTTTAACAAAATGAGCGAAATTTTAATTTACTGTTAAAATGTTTCATTGTCCTATCAGAAAACTTCCATCATTCTCATTAATTTTTTTATAAATAATTCTTGATCCTCAAAATACAATCGCTTGCTAGAGCACATTTGTGCATTGATCCTATAACAGTCCTCTTGATCACTTTTGTACCCGTTCAAAATCATAGTGTGTAGTTGAAGATACGAAAAACATATCAGAGGATGGAAAAATAGTTACTTCTCACGCACTAAAATTTACCGCATCAAGAGCACCTACCAACGAAGACTGGAAAGCTCACAGTTAAAATTTAAAGTTAATTTCACTATTACTATTACGTAACTCCTAAATCTTGAGCCTCGTTATCAGAGGTCCTTTGACGGCCAGCAGACTCTCCTTCGAAGCCCCAGCGAGCCGTTGTTCCACCAGGGCCGTCAACAATACAACCCCCAACGTTTCCTTGACCTCATTTCACTCGACGGGAGAGAAGATGCTTTTCTTCCGCTGGAACTCATTAACTGACTCCCTAGCTCTAATTTAGAATCAACGAGTCGCGTGAAACCAGTGCAAAACTTATTGAATATCAACGCTAGTTGCTAACTTATGAATAACTCCCCAGAACATGGTGGAGATATTTCTACAAAGAAAATCCACTCTTAATACCAAACCGGTGGCAGGTAGCAAATGACAAGAAAACATCCAGCCACACTCCAGAAATTTCAAAATCAGTACTGGGAAACTCCTTCAGCTCCCGTGTCAACGAACTGTCGCCACAAAAGTTTTTTTTGCTTTTTATATCACAATTAAGGAGCAAGCATCCATACGGCGCACTGTACGAGGTCAATACTTATCAGACCGCCCTCGTTTCATTGCAATTTCTCAAAGAAATCGAATCAGTTCATTTTATTGAATGTTAATTGTAAAATGTGTTGTATATTACTATTGAATTTTAATTTCAAAATGAAAAGAAATAATGTTTAACCTTACGAAAGCGCGTTTTGTCAAGAACAAGGTTGAATTTGGAGAACTTGTGAGAAAAGTCGAGTATATGAACATTGAGACGCGTATTAAATTCTTTTGCTTAATGAATTGAACCATGGATCATTTAGATTTTTTTCAAGAATTCAGGAATTATTATTAGTTGCTTTATTATTGCGACATTGGACATATGAGAGGCGTAAAACAGATTTAAACAGGAATGATTTAAACTGACTAGGAATGATTGAAACTGAAGTTTCGATTTTTGATACGGCTTTTTTGAGGTTTGTTTTATATGGGGCTTTAATTTGGTATATAAAAGAAGTCTATTGATACTTCAAAAGCACGTGTTCTGAAGTCCAATATGTAATGTTCTCAGGGATTTTGAACGTGGGGTGAGCAAACGAACAGTGAAGAACGTCCACCCAACGGCTAATGGTGGCAGTGATAAGTGTGATTTGGGTTAAGTTTCTTTCTAAAATCAAACATTTAGCAAAATTTGAACATTGGACGATTACAATGACTTACTCTCTGCTGCTGAAGTCTTCCAAAAACAGGAGAGAGTGGCGCGATAACGGAGAAAAAATCTTTACAATTTAGAATAAGCAATTTAAAATAAATCTCTCCAGTTCAGACAATGAATCCCGCATAAAACTTACTAGCACAGCAAGTCAGCGAGTGTGGATACTGGTTTTTAAAATTTGCTCCATGATTTATGTAACTTTCAGTTAAAACAGCTATTTCTTTCCTTACCTGGGAAATGTTTCTCAACTCCGCCGGCTATTTCGAGTTCCTTTGGAGCCGTTGCCAAGGCCAGACGCCATCTCCTCGCGCTGCCGCAACCAACGTTCAAATGACGAACAACTCGTCGTCCCCCTCCACACTTCGGCGGGAGCGCAGAGGGGAAGGAGCTGTTGTGGAGAAGGGGCGGCTAGGAGGGGAATGGGGAAGCGGAACAGAGGAGGGGAAAAGTAGCGTCTCATCGCACAATGCAAATTCTTTGTTCAGTAATACAACAATTATTTTGGCATAATTTCACCAAAAGTAAGTGCTATATTTAACGTATCAAAATAATTATTATTCAATTTATGATTGTTAAGCTTGTTCCATTACTCTTGCTTTTTCTCGTGAAGTTCATGAAGGTATAGGTTTTTTGTGTTAAGGTCTTTGATGTCTACAATGTTTTAAAAATAATTTAGACACTTTTGGAAATAATTCGAGAACCCGTATGTTCTTTAAAATCATACCGTTAACAATATAACAGATTGTAATATTGTTAGATTTTGTGTAAAAAATGGTTAAAGACTGCTTGCGTTTTACAGGTATTGCTATCCAACTTTTCTATTCAACGGCTCTGTTTATCTATATCCACTTCAACAACTGTTTTCTTTCTCTTTCATCCCCTCGTTTCTTGTACATTCTTGCACTACTTCCTGACAATCATCCGCTGGAAAACGGCAAATGATCGACCTAGAAACTATTATTGCCGCACCCTTGTAAAGAACTATAGACAAAGTAAACGCCACCCTGGTCACCAGGCGCACTGCGAGTGTGGTTCATTGACCACTCCATGAAAGATAGGAAGTTTGTGGAAATTTTTTGAAGGGAGGAATTCCACCTTGTCCGTTACTTTCCTTTGTTTCGTGACAAGCACTTGCCCACGCGGTTTGTTGTGCTCAACTGGTGATACCGAGAACTTGCGGAGGAGATCAAGAAGATTTGGAAGGCTGAAAAAGTGCATATCCGTCCCCTGACAATTTCTACCACCGGGATAGTAACAAAATCGCTCATTAAACAGCTATACGAACTAAATATAAAGCATGTACTGGCAGCAATTCAAAAATCTATCATTCTGGACACATGTCGCATTGTGAGGAAAACTATTACTGATTTGTCTGACATGTAGTATGGAAGTATCTAAGGGAAAATGCACAGATCTCGCTCGATTTTTGCTCATCAGAGCCGTACGAGTGAGCCTGGCCACAGCAACACTAGTGGCAGGTGAATGTTTCCCCCCCGCGTGGGAGAAGTGCAACAGTCAAAAAATAATAATGTTAAAGAAATCGTGGAGAGACAAACCACTCCACGGACAATGTTTGAAACATATGGACAGAGCACAGATCAATAAAGATCGATCATTTATAAGGCTTAAAAGGGGAAGAAGCCAGAATCGGAAGCACTTGTAATAGCTGCCGAAGATTAGGGATTGAGAACACGATATGATGATAAAGCGGTTCTCAAAATTTCCCAAGATGATAAATGTCGCATTTGCCAGGAACACGCAGAAACCATTGATCATATTGTCCTCAGCTTGTCCAATCCCAGCAAAGACCGAATACTTGAAGAGACGATAGGTTGTGTAGCTACCTCCACTGGTAGATCTGTATAGCATTCGATGTTCCAAACACATGCCCCAAGTGGTACGAACACTCACCAAAACTGATGACGTCATTTGGATTGTGGACGATATTGTACGACTAACAAATTGAAACTGATCGCAGGATAGCGGCAAACAAACTGGATATAGTTATCCGGGATTTGGAGAAAATATCATGTTTACTTGTCGATGTTGCTGTACCGTGCGATCAAAACGTCGTTACCAAGGAGGCAGAGAAATGTCTTAAATACAAGAGTTTGGAAATCGTCATCAGCCGAATGTGGGGCGCAAAAGCACAGGTCGTCCCGATACCTACCGGAGTTTTTGGGATTTGTTCCTCAAAATTTCTGTAAGAACGTGTCTAAACTCTCAGGTAATTCAAAAGACTGGGAAGTGTAAGAAATCGCTTTATTTGGAACAGCCCACATTTTGCGGAAAGTATTGTAGAGGTACCGACAGTCCCTAGATCTGCCCCTTAGGTATTAGATCTAATCCAGGTTGCAACCTGGATTAGATTTTATATTCAGTCGACACATCATATCTTTACACGTGATATAGAATAATAATAATAATAATAATAATAATAATAATAACAATAATATTTATTGAGTCACATATAAAATTTTAATTTTGTATGACGAATCAGAAATGATATTTGCAGGTGCACATAACATATCTTCCTGAGCTTCCGACTCCCATTTTTCTCTTACTGCACATTATTATGAGTGAAGGTAAAAACAGCATTTGAAATTTAAAAATAAGAAATGTTCTCTTCTCTGTGATAGAAACTGAAATCGATATTCAATTTTGATTTTGAATAAACTGCTAACAATAATTAATCCTCCTACCACGTCTAGGAAATTAGAGCTCAAGAACACTTTAGCAGAGTGAAGTCACATTTACTGTCCAGAATCTAAGCATGGGGACCATCTCAGCATTTGTTCAAAGGATCAAGGGAAACTGGCTCATTAAAAAAATCCAGGTCCATTACCCAGGCTTATAACTAATCCAGGTTTATTTGCAACTTTCTTTGTTGAGAAAGCCTATTTAATCATTAATTCGATACTTCCCAAAAGTCATAACAGAAGCAGGCCTCCTTGATTGGCTGGCCTCCGTAAAGGGAGTGTGCTTCCCTGTAGGACAACCGTCTTTGCAGAAAGATTCTTACATTCACAACCTTATCAGATCATGTGGATCCAAAAGGGTAATCACTGAGCTAAAAGGGTTTACTAATTCTTTGGTTTTAAGTTTGCAAAGAAATGGACTTCGGACAGCTTGGGTATTCCCTGTTACTTGCATGAGAGGAAAAGGTTGTGATCTCATTTGATGACCCTTGTCTCAATTAAGGAAAATTTTGATTATACTGTGTTAGCTTACATTGAGATTTTTAAACATACCAATTTTGATTACCTGTGACATGACAAATATGTCTTTTTCTAAGCACAATTTTTTAATTATTTTTTATTATTATTCTGGGCCTCAAGAAAATGTGCGAAGAAAATCTCTTCTCCCATACGTCATATATACTTTTTACTGTTTTTTTGACCAAATAAATAAATATATTACCTTTATACTTGTACTATTTACAATCCTTCAGGGGCTGTTTCTCGGTTATAATTTCTTGTAACATTATGTTTCAGGAGATGTGGAACTTCTCGTGAAAATGGAATGACTCCCTTCCTGAATAAAACTTTGCAAAAATGAGTTGCAAACTTATAGGTGCCTATCGGCAAATTGATATTACCCACCCTGATTGGTGATACATAACAAATAAAATTTGCATTTACAAAGGTTTTACAACCAGTGCATTTTGGGCATGTAGTACATGCGTTACATTGATGTTTCCTGCTTTTATTTATGGTCATTATGTGGTAAGGTAAAGATATTAAGCTGGGAAAATATGGCAGTCACCATCCCTGTACTAAAACTGTGCACAGTGTTATTACTCGCTTTTTACTTTGAACTGTTGAGCAGCAGGGTGCTTCCGGTAGCACGGCCTTGGTGTTTGTATGAAATAAAATGTTGGCTGGAAAGCCTTCAGTTGTTTACTATCTACGGTTAAATTTTTAAGTATGTAAAAACTAGTTACAAGTTTGTCAATTATGAAGTGTTTCTCCTAATTTAATAACAAATAAATAAAAATTATAACAAAAAAATAAATAAATAATAAAAAGCATTAATGTAAATAAGATGTTATACGAAAATCCTTCGTAAACTAAGCTATATAGAGTTACTTGTAGATTTTCCTTGTGTTATTCAAAGGGCACATAATGTAATTCAAAATAATGTTATATCATTCAACATAAGTTTAATCAAAGATTCAATACATTGAATCCAGAATGGGGGCAATGTAGAGTATAAGCAAATTTGGCTCCGTATTTTCGTCAGTTTTACATAGTTAATTGACATTTATCATAATAAATATTTTGCAGAGTGCATTAATTAGTCTGAGCCTAGATAAATACTATCCAAACTAGATATCAACTATTTTAGTATTTAAATCGCTAACATCAATTGCACTCTAACAGTCCGTCACTCGCGTGTTCAGTGACTGTTTATTAATATATTATATTGTGTAGTGTATTGTATTAGTTTTTTGGTGTGTAATCTATTTTAAAAACAGTGTAGATTCTTTCTCTCTCTCTCTATATATATATATATACACACAAACACACACATATATATATATATATATATATATATATAGTCTTAAGTGCAATGTGCGTGTGAAGTGCCTTAAGTGTGCATGTAACGTACCTAACAATTGTAACTAACCTCACTTTAACACCTTTGCTAAAACTCAGTGAACACTAGCCTATATATCCTGATTAATACAAATTCTTTAACAAATACTCTCACTGAATTACATTTATATACTAAATAACCCTAATCTGAAAAGAAACCAACATGCCCCACACGCAACCCTTCAAAAACTCAACAGCGACTTCCAGAAAGCCTACAAACACGTAGAGTCTGTATGCGAGCAGGTGAATGCAAATGAAGCAGAAATGAACACTGGTGGCGGTTAGTAGTTTTTAGAGCTAAAGAAAAACCTTTAACAAAGCCAGCCACCCACTTGCATCACAACCTACACACACCACAATGCTCTCCCTACAAGCAACAGGTTCCATCTCCTCCATAACCCGGTTTCTCCTCCTCACCAACCCTCCACCTCATCTCCACAAAACCTCTACACAAGCATACACAAAAACACGCTCTGCAGTGTCCAAACAGACGACAAAACCTACCAAAATCAATGGACCTGCAAGCAAAATTGCAAAAACAACACACTCTCAGAAACAGAATGTGTTAAAATTAGCAGACATACATGTCAGGAAATGTCCTCCAAACTGAGAGAGGTTCTTTCCAAATACGCGGTCACAGGCATTTTTAAGCCTAACGCTCGTTTAGCAGAGTGACTAGCGACTTGGAATTTGACACAGATTTTACAACCCGGGACACAGTAGTAATCATAGGTGGGGCAGAATGATATTAACCAATGCAATTAGAACCAAGTAAACACATAAAAATACAGAAGGTTGCCCAGAAAAACAAATACAGTAATGACACTCTGCCCCCTGGCACAATAACACCCTTGTCAACAACGAGATAAAAAAAGCAAACAACAAAACTCGCATGGCATCTAAAAGAGACACAAATTACATATTAAATCTGGACTCTCTCTCAGAGACTCTGTTCACCGGCATGGTCTCCATCTGAGACAAACTGGCAATTAAGCACTATGATGCAAGTTAGCCACACACATCTTAGAGGCTCCTTCACATTCTCCGTTAGCACAATCTCCTGCCCTCTCCACACCTCCACCAACACCTGCTCCCTCCACACCAGCCCCTTCTCCTACTCCCCCAAAATCAGCCTTGTCCCATGTTCCTGTATCTCCCACTCCCACCCATGCTGTTGTAGCACCCACTCCTCTAATCTCCCAAAACTCCCCCACAAAACCCTCCCGATCCACATCCTACAACCTCCGGGCTGGTCCAAAACCTATCCAACACCTGAACCGTAGCAAACAATCACTCCTACACCAATCACCACTGAAAAAAACCGCACCATTTAAGATTCTACACCAGTACATTCGATCTTAAAAAACAAAATACATGAAATAGAAATTTTGTTAGAATGCCACATTAAACATACAAGTGCACTCTGTATACCTGAAGACTGGATTTACGGAGGATCAAAAAAATGACACAAATTCCAGGTTTCTACTCAGCTGGGTACTTCTATCGTAAGGCCAAACACACCAACAGTAGTTATGCGTATGG
>JAHLJT010008446.1:27542180-27575487 GCA_031308135.1 Acheta domesticus
GGAAGAGGTTTCGGAAACGAACATAGTGTCTAAGACTTTTAGGGAAACGTCAGATGTTGAATTTTGTGGCTGAAAACCCTTAGTGAGATCGACAGCATTCTCGAAAAGTATTGGTTAAAGAGACTAGCCACTGTTGCCGGATCGTTCACATCTCTATCGTTATCTTTTAAAACAACATTCTCTACAAGGTTTCTAGTTGGTTTGGTCGCATTTTTACTATATCCCACATTGATTTTGTTTTGTTATTTGAGTTCAAAATATCCTGATCGTGTTTCATGATTTTAGCCTGCCTTATGACTTTCTTAACAATGATTTGTATTTTTTAAAGTACAGGAGGAAATCTTGAGATACGTTATGATGCTTAGAAATGAAAGAAAGAACTCGTTTGTTTTACATGATGTTCTAATCCCTTGTGTTATCCAAGAATTGTTTTTGCGTGAAATATTTAATTTTCTTTTCTGAAGAGGAAAGCAGTGTTAAAATGAAATGAAAGCGTTGAAAAAAAAAGAATAATATTTATCGTTTGTATTAATAGTATTATAAACTGCGTCCCATGACTCCTGCAGCAAGTAATCAATGAATAATTTTATTTTACTTTTAGAAAACACTCTACTCATACGTGTATTATTTATTGTGTCATTGTTCGCATTTCGTATAATGGTAAGAATTTGTGCATCGTGGTCACTGTATCCTAAATCTTTTGTTTCAATTTCATGTCGAGTAGTGGTTTTGTTAATTATAATTTGATCGATTGCCTTCTTTGAATTTACTGGTGATCCATGTAGGTACTTTTATTGTAATATCTAAATTGAAGGAATTAATTAAGTTAAGAAACTGCTCTTTCTCGCAAGATTCGACCAGAAAATCAATGTTAAAATCTCCACATACAACAATGGATTCAAAAGAGCGATTGATGACTTTGATAAGTGTTATCTCTAGTTTTTCTAAGAATAAAATGTAATCTGCAGCTCTCTTTGTTGGAGGCCTGTAGATGCAAAGCAATAACATTTTTAGCACAGGAAGATGTACAAACAGAAATTTCAAAAACATTTTCAACGGCATACTCATTGAATTCCGTCAAGGAGATAGAATCAATATTATTTTTAACGTAAATACAAGAACCTCCATATGCCGGACTTTTATGAGATTCTCTTTTTCTACAATAATAACCTGCGAGGTAAAAGTTTGGAATTTGGAAAATGCTAAGTTCATTAGGAGATAACCAATGTTCTGTAAAGCAAAGAACATCCATTTGATTTAAATCGCTCTGTAGAGCTGCCTCGATAAACTCAGTTTTATTTGAAAGGGATTGAACATTATGGTGCAATATCTTTATTCTTTGCAAGTACCTACAACGAATGTTTTTCTGCTGCATCTGTCTGTAGTTGCTATATATTTACTCCATTTTTACCTCGAGTACGTGGTCGAAGGTTGTAATGTGCCCCAGCAGTCACAGGTTGTGAGGAAATAGAGGCGTCATTGGTAGTGGGAATGGAAGAAACGGGAGTAGGTTCACAGGAGGGGGTAAGAGGGTTCAGAATAAGGGTGGGGGGTGGGGAACGTAAGGAAGGTGAAAGGGATGGATTTTTGGCAGGAGGCTGCGTAGGACTGGAGTTGATGATGTATTGAGCAAGCTTTTCACCGACTGCATGTTTTCCAGCAAGGTTCATGTGGAGACCGTGCCGGGTGAAGTGTTTTACTGAGAGGAAATTCATTTCAAAAAGTGTTACATCTGTTTCTCTCAGTTGCAGTTTTAGTTGTTGGTTTGCGTGCTTAATCTGGCTGCAGAGTGTTGGCCTGTTGTACCAGAAGGGCAGAGTCGAGACTACAATGTTAGTATTTTGGGCGGCACATTGTAATTTGTTTAAATGTTGCTCAGGTGTAAAGTTACCGCCCAAATTAATGTCATTCTGCCCTCCGATGATGAAGACTGTGTCCTGATTGGTCATTGTCTTCGTGTGAGTGTCCAACTCTGCAGTCACGTTTGCAAACCTCCCGTTAGGTTTAAAAATAGACGAGACTGAGTAGTTGGGGGTAACTTCCTACTGAGAATGGAGGAAAGATGGCGACCATGCCTGTCAGCTAAAATAAGTACCTGTTTTTAGGCTCAGTAGGAATGGCTTTGTTTTCAAGTGGGCTAGGATGAGAAGTTTTACGTGTTTTGGTTTTGACACGCTTCCTAGCCTGTTTGCGTTGTCCACTGCATGTATTTGTCGATGGAAGGGAAGGGTTGTGAGGATCAGGAAGGCGAGGAAAATCTGTTTCATAATCTAAAACACTAAATCGGTTTTGAATTGCGACTGGATGTGGTGTCTGTGTCTTATGTGCAGTCACGGGTGCACGGTTGGGAAAATTCGCAGTGTTGCCTACTTGTGCCCAACCGTCATTGTAGAGAACGACCTCTTCCAGCCTTCGGATATGTTTATCTAAATTACTGTTTACGTGTGTGAAGGCTTTCAGAAGGTCGGCTTTGAGGGTGTAGAGAGTAAAAAGAGTAGAACGAACAGTAGCCATGTCACGAATGCGTGTTAAAGTACGTGATAAAATTGGAATAAATACAAGAAAACTCAGACAAAAGCAACAGTCACCTAGCTTAATATTTTAAAAGTGTAAGATTTATGTGTATTCGATAAATTAAAAATTAAGATTCGATACAAGAAAGAGAAGGTATGCTAACTACAAAATCTATTGAAAACTAGTACTTACGAAATTTGGCAATGCGGTTACGTATTTTCGTTCACTTAAGCTGCAACTGTTTTATACAATGTCGACTATACTGTAACACCCGCCCCCCGTACACACGACCACTCATCGGTGTCGGCGGTGTTAACCTCTCTCAGGGCGTGACCCGACTCACCTGTGGATTCCCGTCTGCTGCAGGTTGCCTCATGTGTCCGGCTGGAATCTATTTGGGACGCATGCGTGACTGGGCATATTCATGCACTACACAGTAAAACGCTCTTTCATGATTTCTGAGTTTAATTCAAAGCAAATTAAAATAATCGGGTGAAGCCCCCTACAGTTCTTAATACTATCTTAACCTAACTTATAACTAGCTTAACTTAACAGTCCAACCCTTCCGGGGTCATCGCACGGGCGCTCCGTTCCTCCGGGCGTCGGCATCGGCCCGGTGTCGGGCGGCAGGGCAGCGGCGCTCCCCCCGTTTCCTGGACCGGACGGGCAGCTGTGGCCGCGGCGGCGGTGTAGCGGCACGCGGCAGGCCTTGTCTGCGGCGGCGTAGGGCGGCGCGCGGGGCGGCGTGCGCGACAGCGCAGCGGCGGCGGCGCGGCGCGTGGGCTGGCGCGGCGGCGACGTCGGCGTGGCAGCGGCCCGGCGCGCGGCACTGTTGACTGCGGCGGCGGCGGCCAGGGATCGCCACACCAAAGCGTCTTTTAGCGGCGGCCGGCCCTCAGGCCGCGTCCGAACGCTTCTTCGTTCATTCGAGTATCGGCACTCACACGGTGTTCCGCCTCTCCCATCGGCGGCAACTGAGCGGGCGGTGAGGTGGCGACGATGCGTTGCTGGCGGCGATCTAGCGTCTCGCGGCGGTCGTTACCATCGGACCCAACACCTCGGTCGTCGCTTACATCGGAAGGTAACACTCGCGGTCGTCGTTCGTCTCGGAATGGCCGAGTCTCGCGTTCGCAGCAACCTCCCTTGCTCGCGAGATCACATGTCTCACCCCCGCCTAGTGTTCGACTATTGGCGCAGCCAAACCGCGTGATGCGCGCCGTCCAATTGCCATGGGTCCATCGACGGTTGGAACCCGATTTCGAGTGGGCGTTCACGTCACCACGATTTCCGAGAAGACGCGGGTTGTGCTCTGACGCAGCGCTCGGAAATACCAGAGGTGTGGCAAACGGTCTTTGAACAAAGGGAGGCGCTCCCATCGGCGGCTGGCGGCGACCCTTCGCGCACTCAGGTAGCGGAGAAACGCACATTTTCAGCCAGCTAAGTTTTCCCGGACTCCCTGTTATATAAAATATTCATCTCGCACACGCCGAAATTAGTTCGTGTGCGACCGTCCCATTACAATACTTTACCGTAAATAGATAATGATATTAGATCAAATTTGTCTTCAAAATATTGAATAAGATTTGAAACAAATTCAAAACAACTCGATACACCGTCCTCGTAACGTTCAAATTAACTGAATAATCACTCGCCACAAAAATAAAATAAACTGAATAGTCACACGTCACAAAAATAGAATAAATATTTCAGTAATTAAGTTAAAACAGTGATATAAAATCGAAAATAAACTGATCTGTTTATAGATTTTGACACTTGATCACCAAGGCTCTTCTCAGGCTCTTGGGGATACTCAAGCTCCACCACCAACTGCAGGGTCGTGTACTCCCTAGCTGGAGTTGTTGTTGTTATTATTATTATTATTATTATTATTTTGTTATCCTATTATTATGGTGCTACATAAGGTTATCTGTTGGTGAGCTACCAACTTTGCACCAATTGATATATTTACTGATAATCTTGTACTTGTAATCTTGTGTATATAATGAAACTGCGTTGCAAAGTTCTCTTGCATATTTGTAGGAATGATATTTTTCGTTTGTCAAAATCAATTGCCACAGACCTGGCTTTTACTATAATATATCTTGTGTGATTATGCCAGTGCTGTCACCTTCGCTATTTTTTCTGCTTCACCAGTGTTGGTGATGTAGCAGCCCTCCACTTATTATCACCTTGAAAAGA
This sequence comes from Acheta domesticus, assembly GCA_031308135.1. Taxonomy (NCBI): domain Eukaryota; kingdom Metazoa; phylum Arthropoda; class Insecta; order Orthoptera; family Gryllidae; genus Acheta; species Acheta domesticus. Next base: position 27,546,894 of record JAHLJT010008446.1, read on the forward strand.
TTAAGAGAATTGGTGGAAACCGATTCTTGAAAGTTCTGAGTTGCAGTCTGGCAGTCCTCATTCGACAATTGCTTAGCTATACCACTAATTGAACTTCTTGCTTCACGATTAAGAAGTTTCTGAGTGTTTGAATTTTTCTTGATGCGGCTCGTGGTAGAGAAATGGTCTGGGCGGCTCTCAATTATTCACTGTGATTCATCTATAACCTATAGGAACAATGAATGAGCATTCTCTTTACAAAGTGCCCTCCAGTCTAGCAGCAGCTTCGGGTTGAGAAGCAAGTGTTTCGCGATTAGTCCCATTTCCTGGATTTACATAGTATGTTACAATTCCTGCATATCAGCGCAACATGTCACAATGTTTTTCTTCCTAGTTGGCATATCATTTATGGTATCATGTATGATGAGTCTTATGATGCTTTTTGAATGTTTTTCATGCAGCATTTTCCGTGTGTTATAGAAGAGCCTGTGTATTTATAATTTACCTCGAGTCTTATTTGGGTTATGCGAGATCAGTTTATCGTGGCTTGATTCAGTTGTCGTTTTTCTGTTTTGAGGCATTTTGGATATTTATATGGGTGATGTTTAGGAAATCTGTTCAGTAACTTATTTCATATGCCACCTAGTAATACCTCCTATTACCACCTACTAATACCTTCTAATAATTTCTATTACCACCTACTAATGCCCACTAATACCTCCTAGTACCCATTAATTAGTAAATATTGACTTACTACTGTCTTAGGTGATGATTTATCAGTGAGATGTCCATTTTCTGACACGACCTAAAATTACACGAAAATGATCTATGTGCAGGATGAAATACCGATGTCATTTCCTTTTTTGGCCTTCATTCTACCTCTTACTATTTTGAACGTATTTTACTTGTCAAACATGTACAATCTGTTTTATCCCATTGTTGATATACTCAGTCTTCAGGTGATAATGTTCACTGTAGTTGTATCTCAAATATGAAGTCTCTTAATTTTAATAGGATTGTTACTAATTGCTATTTTCTGTGTAAAGGTAATTTTTAGTTTTCATAGTTCAATCACTCATGTAAATTTTTAGTTTTGTTTCAAAGATAGAGTTATGTACCTGAGTTGGAGCACTAGGATTTCAAACTGGTCTTTTGAGGCTATTGAACTGGTGATCTGATTTGTAAAATTGCTGATTCTAACAAATATTTATATTTCAGTTTTGTTCCATGATGTTCAATTCAATAATGTATCTGTGTACAGTAGGAATAGTATGCCAATCACTTCTATAATGTTCAGTTGTAAATTGCTGATTATAAAAAAATATCTATTTAATTTATGTTATGTAATATGTATTTCAATAATTTCTCTTCAGTGGTAATTTGATGCAAATCATGTTTCTGTATTATGTTCATTTGTAAAATTGTCGAGTGTAACCAATGTGTAGTTTTCATTTAATTCATGTTCTGTGATAAGTACAGTAATCCCTCAGCATTTGCGAGGGTTAGGTCCCTGAAAATCATCGCGAATGTCCAATCCGCGAATGATGAGTCTATCTTTTAATGAAAAAATTTGCGTTAGGTTCGAAACATCGAATATCAAAAACCCGGATATCGAAAAAGTGTTTTTAAAAAAAGAACGAAGAAACGAAAACTGAGTAGGCACTAGTGCAAACAAAATTCATAATTAATGTCCCAAAGAGAATAATTAAAACAATATATGAAACGTATTTCAAAGTTAGAAGTGATTGGATATAAGATTTGTTTTTTTTTTTGGTTCATCGCCCTACACATTCTAATATCCAAATGCGGAAGAGTTGTTGCTATTCTCTCCAGGGCTTATTTCTTTTCCGTTAGTTCATCATTACGTTCGAAGGGGTTTTCTTTGCTTATTATTTCCCGAAGCTACTCTTCAGTGAAATTATGGCAATGAGAGATGCACAGATCCTGAATGACTTTTCTGTTCGTGTGGCCAAAACCCTTACCTCCAACTTCACGCAACTGATTTGGTCAAGTTTCCCAATTCGATTCCCAAATGACGCTGATAAAGGAAATGAAATCTGGTGGCTTAAAAGAAAATGTACGACTGAAAGACGCACTCGCGAATGTTGAAGTCGCGAATGTTCGGAACTCGCGAATAGCGAATCCGCGGATGTCGAGGGATTACTGTAATTAAATATTTTGTCTACATTCAGTAGGATTTTGATGAAATTAATTTTTGTATGTTTTTTTCGTGTCAATTTCGAAAATTACTGATTGTAACTAATGTATAGATTTCATTTAATCTTTTGATAAGTAATTTAACAATTTTTGTAATCAGTAATTAGATGGAATTCAGGTGCTTGGTTATTAACTCCTAAAATTGTATTATTATTATTATTATTTCATATGAATTAGGTAGAATGCATGGCGACATTCATTCTCAACCTTTCATTTAAATTTTAGTTTGAATCAATAATTGTTTTTGGTTTATCCTTATTACCGCTTTAGTTTTCAGAAGTGGAATCATTCATAGCTTTAAAGACTTGTTTAGTATTTTATATATGACTTCGGAAAGTTTGCTTGTAATTGCATAGTTATTGCTACTGTGTCCTCAGTTCCTGTTTTGATGTTGCTAATCTCATATCTGATAAGTAGAGACCGGATTTTTATTTAATTACATATTTTTTGTCTTTCTACTTACCGTTCTTAAAATTGTAATCTTGGCGAATCATAGCTTTCCTAACACAATATCGAATTTTTTTCTTTACTAATTTTTACATATTTAGTACTATATCACATATTTTGCAGTTTTCACAATATATTTTCTTATTTTATCAATTTTCTTCTATTTAATTCCATATTTTTTATGAAAAGATTTTTTATATCAGCATTTCCCCTACATTATTGGGGAAATCTAGGTGTCTAAATCACCATTGTCATAGCTTGGTGTGATCTGTAACCTTAATTTCGAAAAACAATTTGCGATCGCCGACGTATAACACTTCGATGAAGATGCTACTGTGTATGCTTGCTAGTCGTAGATCTCGCCAGTTTGTGCGAAGGCTTTTATTGTGATTAGTCTGGCTGCTAAACTTTATTATACTAAACTGGATTACAATTGATGCTTTTACTACTGACGAGAAAGTTATATGATGTGAAGTGAGAAGATTTTATAAATCGAATTGCGTAATACGTAAATATATTTTATTATTAGTGTATTTTAATATTACATATTTTATCCGATTTCACATACTTATCACATATTCTTACTATTTTCATTACATATTTATGTACATATTTTGACGTTTTATACTACATATTTTTCCAGTCTCTACTGATAAGAATATTGTAAAAGTTGAACCAGTAATGTGTATAAACATGTGAGAAAATAAAATTAATTCTGATTGTGGATTGATTCTTTATTTGAAATTCAGTTAAATGTGTTACTTCAATAACAGTCAAAGTGTTCATTTTGTTGTATTGTTGTGTGATGTATATTTTTATTGTAATAGGAAGTAATTCACTTTTATATTGATGTCTTTTTGAAATAACTTTTTTCAACTTGGATGTCCCCATTTGTATTTGAAAATTCTTCTACAATGAAAAAGTGGTGAAATTTTGCTTTTGTTTAATTCTTAATAGTAATAGATCAAATGACTTCTTGTGTAAAGCAAATACATTTATTAAAGCAAAAACGTTTACAGTCGGTGCACACAATGCTATATCTGTAATTAAACATCGTTATCTAATGTCGTTCATGGGTTTGTTTTGCCGTTACCCTATTTACACTTTCAAAAGGTAAATAAATATGTTTTACTAATAATTGTTTCGTGTAACTTTTATGATTGTCCCATATTCCTAGCTCATATCATTTATGATTAAGAACCCTTTAAGTACCTATTCCGACAAATTCAATGAATTTTGGGTTTATTTATGTAAAGAAAGCATAGAACGACTCCTCAAATTAGTAGGCAGAATAAGGCAGTTATTTACGCATCTAGAGTTAAGTAAACGCAGTTAATTTTCAATATGGCAGTAAGAAAGGCGGCAAAAAATTTTAATTTTGAACCCCCGCTTACGAATTGACAGTAAGGGTGATTGGAATACGTCAGTTGGAGGCTCGAGCCGGGAGACGCCTTCGGATTGGCACACGTAAGTGGAGGGGAGGAGTGTAGGAGTGGTGAGTCGACGGTGCTGCGCCTGGTGACCAGGGGAGTCGTTTACTCGTCCGCTCTCTTGGCATGGGAGTGAGCGCTCTATCCTTGGGTGCTCTCTCTAACGAACTAGTGGTGCTAAAGAATGGCACAGACTTTGTCGTACTAAAGTTTTCTAATTTCCTTGGTGTGACTGTTTACGGTCTTGTACCATCTTCATGCCAGCAGCCATTATCGCCGCCCAAAGTACATTTTCATGACATTTCATCAATTTTTCAGTTTCCTAATCGCAGAACCGAAATATTACTTTAAGAATATTAAAAAAGAGTAATACCTCCTCATAAATGGTTATTTTCATTGAAAAATATAGACGAATTTTAGAAAATGGCGCTAAACATTATTGTACAGGCGAAGGCTACATTTTTAAACGTTACTCTAAAGGCGAAGTTTGAAGCTTTTTTCATAGAGAAGTTTTGACTTTTCGAACGAAAACAAAGTGTGGAAGAGCGAGCTCGTGGCGGAGCTGACTGGCGTGGCCAAAAATTAACATAAACAGGAACAGCTTCTACGTTCTTGCGATTACCTGTAGAGCGCTCCACTGTCGCGCGATGCTAGCGCTGCAGTGGAACTTTTCGAGAAAAAACCAGCCAAATTCAATTTAGAGACACACCCGCCAAACACGAATTACTAAAGGAGCTGATGTTTGAAAGCAAACACAGTTAAGAGCTGAGGAAATGTTTTTCCTACAATAAAAATTGAGCCAGTTGATTTGTTTTTAATGATAGAGAATATTTAATAACAATGCATTAGTAAGCAAAGTAATGAAAAAGTCACAAATTAGAGAAACGAAACCATATTACTTTAAAAAATCGAAAACCAGCAAATGCAAACTAATTCGTCGTTGGCAGTATTTGTCTATACCAGATTCAAATGTTAAGGACGTGGAAGGAGCAACTGTCACGGGCGTGGACAAAGGAAACAAAATATACCAATATTATACCATTTATTGTGAAATATTTAACACCACTAAACTTTACAAATTTAAAAAAATACATTCTTTATAAAACACACCAACTATTACTAATACATCTACACACTTCCTTTCAATACAAAATATCAACAGCAGAAAGTCACATTTACTGATATAAAATAGCTACTGAACGGAGACCAACAGGTCCCGTGTAATATTTGGAGCTAAATCCCCATCATCATGTTCTCGTCTTTAATTCTGGAATACAAAATGAAACAAAAGATCTGCAAGGATTTTTCTTTACTTTTACGTGGAAACTGTGGAAATCATAAAAGACACCCAGGAATGACCGCACTCCTGGGTAGTGTGGGGCTCTCATTCAACTAAAACTATAATCATTTCCAGTTATGACGTTCAAATAGAGGAACTCCAGAATTCATAACAAGCTGCACATTAATACAAACAAAATTTTCACCATTCCTTACCCATTTAATGGACCACCACATTACACACTGAGCTTTTAACAGGCTGCATATTAATTTGTAACAATGTTTTTAACATCATCTAACATATCGAATGGACCGGAACATTATACTTCTGTACCTAGTGACCACAAATTAAGAACGATTTCCTTGCCACAAATATTTTCAATGAAGCATCATTACACACTGGGCTCTTAACAAGCTGCACTTATTTTCGTAATTTTGACTGATTTGACTCAAAATTTTGAAAGGTCCCATCAGAAATAATTTCAAATATGTAGCACATGCACAATACTATCTCTGCGGCATGGCCCCGGTGGTCCAGATGACTGTGGGAAGCACCGTCACTGGGGCCGCCTTCAAGAGCTGTTCCACTACGGGGATGGCGGGCTGGTACCTCTGGATCTTGTCCTGGAACCCCTTTTCGAGCCCCTCCCCATCCTCGTGGCGGACCGTCACGTCGACCACGAAGGTCCCTACCTCATTCAACACGATGAGATCGGGTTTGAGTCGGGACCCGTCTGGGACATCCAGGGAGACCTCAGTAGATACAGTCGTCCTCTGCTAGTTCAGGAGACGCACCTCGACGAACGTCTTAATCTCTTCGTGGCGATGGATGCGCGCCGGCTTGGTGTGGATGCAGATGCCAAGGATGTGTCCAAGCGTCGCTGGTTCAGCTTTGCATTTGCGGCATACCACGGTGCTCTGCGGGATGGCCCGGTGGTCGGATGTTCTGTTCGCCGCGGTGTCAGTGCAGAACTGGAGCGCCGTGACAAAGCGACGTGGCTTCAATAAGGAGGGCGTTGCCAGAAAGGCATTGCCCACCGGGTCGTCCTCATGTGCATGCGCGGCCCTCCCTTGGCAGTTGAGGCGAGTCCATCTCGCCAGCTCCTCCTCCTGCTGCCGTTTCTTGAGCTTGAACACCTCCTCCTGATGACACGGCCAGGCGATGCGGGCGGCGGCTGCCGCTCGCTTGAGCCTGTCCGCGGTGGCTGCGCTGGTGGTGACATCTCTGCAGAGCGCGTCGCCGGAGCGCGCCATCTTACGCCCCAACGAGGAGGCGACCCGGGGCACCAGTTGCGTAGCCTCTGGATTCCCAGGCCGCCATCTCGCGGGGTGCAGTACAGCACGCCGTCGGTGACGCTCCGTGGCAGTTTGAAGATCCCCTTGAAGGCTTGGCGTATAGTAGCGTCCAGCCGCTCTAAGGTGGCCCTCGCGGGAACTGCGAGGACCAACTGGTGCAGGTCGTGCGGCTGGATGTAGACCTGCCACAGGCGCAGCTTCTGGTACGGCTTGGAGGCTGCGCACCTGAGCCTCCCCAACACTCCGTCCAACGTCTCCGGCAGGGCCCTGGCGTCGAAACCGTGCCAGGGCGAGTACGTGAGCCCCAGGTACCGCAGCGATTGGCCGCAGCGGAGCCCAGGGATGGTGTCGCCGAAGATGCTGAGCTGGGGGTCCTGCATGACCCAGGTCCTGTGGCGCGCTGAGATCTGGAAGGCGACAGTCTTGGAGGCCGCGATGTCCATCCCCAGCGCCTGCAGATAGTTGGTGGTGATCTGCAGCTTGTCTTGGGCGTCCTCCGCACTGGCGCCGAATACCATAAGGTCGTCGGTGAAGGCGAGGACGCTGAGGTTTCCTCCTGCCACGGAGATGCCCGGTGTGTCCTCCAGGCGCCCAAGCAGCTGGTCCAGTACCAGGTTGAACAGGAGAGGAGAGAGTGGGTCGCCCTGTTTTACGCCCCGTCGGAGACATATTTCTATGTCCCCTTCGGGGTGTGCAATGGTTGTGGTGATGCCATGGTAAGAACCGTCGACGAGCTGCACAAGTGCCGGCGGCGCGCCCTTCCTCTCGAGGGCCCAAGAAATAGCTTCGTGGGGGTCAGTGTCAAATGCCTTGGCGACGTCCAACTGGACGCACCCCCCCCGCCCCGCTGTTTTTCTTCATTGCCTGGACTGCCTCGTGAAGAATTTGAATGTTCTCGAAACACCCAGGCTCAGGAACGAAGCCTTTCTGTCTACTATGTATGGAGACTTGGCCTCGCCTCCATGAGCCCCCAAAAGGTGCGCGCAATCACAGATGAAACTGTGATTGGCAGCCCGCGTAGGGCCCTTACCGTCTTTGGGGATGAGGGTGGTGCAGTTGCGCGACCACTCGCTTGGCACCAGGCCATTGAGATGGCCAGGTTGAAAATGCCGGCCAAATCGGCCATCAGGCTGGCCCCTTTTAAATGTCCTGATTTGATTCCGTCCTTGCCTGGGGTGGTATTACTCTTGAAGGAGCGAATTTTAGTCTTAACCTCTTGCTCAGAAAATGGGGCGAAGAGCGCTCCGGCGTCCATGGGAGGCAGCTGATCGTCTCCATCAAATACTTTAAGGCCTGGGACATCTGTCGGGGGGCACTTTCCCCAGAGCTTGTCGTACAGACAGAGCACGCCACTCCTCTCCGTTCGCTGGTCAACTTCCGCGTCTCCTCCCCCGCCCGTCTGCAGATATATCGCCACGAGCCCTGGGTCATTGTAGAGTCCCTGCGTCCGGGCAAAGCGGTATCTTTTTCGGCCTTTGCGTTGGTGGGGCACCCGCTTCGGGTCATTGGACTTTCGTCCTCGCCTACGCTGGGCCCTGTCTTCCTCCACCGTAACAGTCTCAAGGAATAAAGAGTAGACTGCATCTAGTTCCTCTTGGTTGAGGGCCTTGGACCCGACCGCGGAGACGGCTTCTCTCACGGCCGAGCCTTCGGCCCTTGTGGGGGCCTGAAGGGCGTCTTGGAGGGCAGCCTTCCAGCTGTCGTCCTCATTGGTGGAAGAGTTGTTTTGGGAGGAGACCTCCATGGCAGGACTTGCAAGTTCGCCTTGCCCATCTGGGCGTAGGCTTCGGCGCTGTATAGGGGCACTCCCCTGTAAAGGGGAGGAGGTTGGCTGTAAAGGGACCCTGGGATTTTGCCCCTGTAAATGGAGGGATAAAGCTAATAGGCCCGAGTCCTGTAAAGGGGAACCCGGGTCGTCGTCTATGACGACTACCACCGGTGACTCTTCCGGTGGGGTGACTAGATTGATTGTAGTGCCCGGCTCTGAGGGAGCCGGGGGTCTTTCCCCTCCGCCGCAACGGTCCTTTGCACGGGTTGGGTGAGTGCGGGTGGGTTCCCCTCCTCTCGGAGCTCGGCGAGGCGTCTTTTGTATGCTGGTTCTTTTCGCTTATCGGCCACCTGCTTCCTAGTCTTGCCCATCTGCAAGCCAGGTAGGCGGAGCTTATTTCTGGATCCTCAAGTTCGGTATCCAGCATTTCTTCAAGTTCCTGGGCGGTAAAGGCCTCCCCCCCCGGAGGGGCTTCCGGCTAGTCACCGCCGTCGCGGTCTCCGCTTTCCTCTCTTCATTTCTGGTCTCAGGGTGGGCCGAGCGCTTGAGCTGGGAGATGCCTGCCTTGCTCTTAAAGAGAGGCCGCACTCCCCGCATTTGGGACCTTCTACTGGGGCCGTCCTCCCCTTACACTTCCCCGCGTACACCGCTGCCCCTTGGCTCGTTTTGAACGCCTTGCTGCAGCGGACGCATGTAAATTGAATTCCTTCTAGCTTATGACCACCTCTAAGATGGGCATGGACATTTTTGATACGTCATGAGGTAGTTCCCCTTGCCGATCTTTTTGCAATAGGAGCACACCTGAGGAAGGAAGGGGACTATTATTTGTGGCGGTCCACCAGCCAACACGCCATGTTCCTGTTCCCCCGCCTCCGGCGATGCGATTGGGCGGGTAGTTACGCCGGAATCATTTAAGATACTGGAGCCTGCCATGGCAGATGGGATGGGCACCCAATTCGGGTCTTTAAGACCCGGGAATCACCTGGGAGTCCGGGGACAGCTCCCTTTCTCCCTTTCCGCAGGCATTTCTCCTTTGGATGAAGACGGACGCAGCCTCTCCTCCCTTGGGGGCATCCCTTATACCGGGGATTCCACGGTTTGGCCAGAGCCCCGTTAGTTTAAACAGCGGACACCCGCTCCCCGGCGCACAAGTGCGCACCGGTTCGCTTCGAAAAGGTGGGGTTGGCAGTGGTGTGACCTTCGCCCAAGAAGAAGGTTTGGGGGCCAGAACGTCATTTTGCCGTGGGATCAACCCACGGCATGCGTATATCACCACCTTATCCACCGAATTATAGAAACCGAAACATAGATACTGTAATCATTTCAGAATTGAATATTTTTTCAATACAAGTAATATCAGAATCATACTCCATTCTTACTGCCATACTACCTGATTACTACATAGACTACAACAGAAAACTTCACAACTGTATTACAGTTCTTTGCAAAACGTTTCCAAGAATATTTATTCGTTATGAGGCTAAAAATGAAACAGAGTAACGACACACAAAAATATATACATGCGTTTTTGTTTGCATAATAGCATTATTAATTATTTTACACGTGAATTTAGGTTAAATATAAATAAAAACTAATCAATACCAGGAATGGAGACTCACCAATGAATAACACTCCGAAAAATAAATTTGAAACATTAAAATAAATTGTGTCAAGAAGCAGTGCAAAAGCACATTGGCCAACTGCGATCGGCAATACTAACACAGCTAGCAAATGGGGGGTCAGTAAAACGGAAAGACCGAAATCTGAGAAAATCCAGGGTGATGAGCGGGGCGCGGGAAGAGTCAAGATGATGGGTCTGGGTGGAAAGATGAAGAATATTGAAATGAAAGGCCCAAACTATACAAGAAATTCGTCCGAGAGGTAAAGAAAATAGTACTAATCAACCATAGAATTTGAAGTCATATTGAACGGTTAAGAGTTACAAGGTTAAACAAATGGTGCAAAACAAATAGTGTAAATAGTGCAGTGTAGTGTGTATGAATGCGAGAGAGAATGCGTGAGACAATGAGCTGTAAATATAGTTATAAGAATGAATGAGTGAGTAAATGTAATAAACAAAAAAAAAGAAGAAAAGAACGTTTCTAAGAACTTTATATCCGAAGATATCAACTGTAAATAAACTAGGCTGGGCCCAAAGAGGCCAGCCATGTAATAGTTTTTAATTAATAAGTTAGTTTTAAGTACTCTTTTTAAATTACCGCCCTCCCAAAAACTCCAAATTCCTTATCGGCTGGAGTTAAAATGTACGCCCCTTCACTGAATAAATTCCCGCCCCTCTAACTGGAGGGGGGGGAATCGAAAAAAAAGCAAAAAAAGCACAAACTTTCTCACATTATATCTAACTTTTCGAGTCACATACAGACACTTTCAGTTTATTTATCTATATTGATTGTATTTGTGAGTAAAAATTCTTCAAATGACTTTCAATAAAGTTTCTCAAATTCTCCGTAGTTTTCTGCAACAACACATTCATGAGAGATAAGTAACGAATTGAAATGCCTGCGCGTAGCTCGAACCTGCGACTTTTTGCCCCAAAGCTCAAAACCCATCTCGATCAGGTTTTTTTTCCAGTTTCCCTGATCCTTTGAGCAAATGCTGAGATGGCCCCTTGTTTTGCTTATGGACACAAATGTAACTTCATTATTTGCGCACAGCTTCTAAATTTCTGTGAGAAATATAGTAACTCAAATTACACAGGCCAACAAAAAAAGACTTCCAAAAAACTTTTTAAATCTTAATAGCTACTTTTCATAGTTTTTTGGATGCTGAATCTGCATCTGAACTCTTATTTCTTTCCATCACCCACAGTGTAGTCAGAATTTGATCTATTAAGGTATAGGAAAATATGCTATAGAGGCAAATAGAATGAAAATAAACGTCCCCTAAAATACCAACAGAACTTTATTTAAACATATAAGATGGTTTTATATTCTTAACATTACATTCTACAAAGTCTTTACATGTCCATTTACGTATATTTTTTTTGTCTCTTTTCTTTAAAGCCCCTGATACAGCTTGTTCTCCTCTGCGCCATTTGCTGATTCTCTCGGTGAAGTGACCAACAGTAATCTATCATATTGGTGTTCCAGTGTCCTTGATAACGGTTTTTCATCAGCTTTAGATTTTAATGAAAACACGCACCTTGTTCTTCACTTACATCACCTGAATCGTCCGGAAAGAATTGTAAATGACTGTTTAAAAAGTAAACCTTGAGGCTCATTAAACATCTCAATTTCTTGAAAGCATTCAGCATATTGGCAAAAATTGCTTGATAGTCTGGGGCTTTTTTGTTGACTAGGAACTTATTAACACGTGATTAAAATCATTTTACGCTACATTTTCATTTTCTGTCATATGTAGTTGGGGATCAAACATCGCTTTTCTAACATCAGTCTCAATGAAGATATCCTCTTAATAATTTTGCTGCTGACAATTGCGTAAACTTTTCACAAAGGTACTAGAAACACTGCTCAACTTCAGGTGAGGCAATTGTTTCATGAGACCTAATTTTATGAGCAATGGAGGCAGCAGACTCTTGTGTTGATCTACCAATGTTCCCGTAGAATGTTCTTTTCCCCTGTATTTAAAGATTTTCTTACAGGCCAATTCTTTCTAGACTAATGCTATTCTCGTGCCCTACTATACCATTTACGTAGTAAATATGGGCATTTATAACTTCCTGCATCTCATACATTCCTAGATATTCAGAACAGCATTTGCCTAGCTATACAGAGAAAATGTTAAAATGAGAACAAATGGTGTGTGATACGGCATTTTCAATGTTATTTTTGGAATCACCATACTTAAAATGATAAGAAATAGGTGAAAACACACAAAACGTTTTTTGGTCGTTGGCCTGTGTTATCGTATTCCATATTGTCGCAGCAAAAATTATTATTGTTTCATGAAGAACATGATGAGGGTTAAGGGCACAAATTTATAGCTTATTTACCTTTGAATATAGATTGTATTATGTAGGCGCGAATATTTTGGCAACAAATCTTGGGAAAAAAAAACGCTCTTTTTTTGTATTCAAAATTCGACTAGAATATGGCTTAGCATAAAAATCACAGAATTATGAAAACGTCCACAGAATTCACTTTTCACCATAGCCCGTCACACACAGTTTTAACTGTTTTTGACGTAAATAAATAAAAATCCGTATGCGTCATTTAACCGTCTCGGCCATCCAGGTCTGACACGGTGTCTATACTTATATAATGGTCTTAAAGACATTATAGTTTCAGTTAGGGAGCCGAAAAATTAAGAAAATGTGAAAAATGTCTTTCGGGCAGCAAAAGATTGCAACTGGAAAGAGAATACGGCATAATCTAAAAGCTAGTCGAGGCTAAAGAGATTTAGAAAATTAACTAGTGTGAGAAAGTCTGTGCCATTCTATAGCACAAGTAGTTATTTCCCATACGTTGTTACATACGCGGAGAAATTATAGTGAAAAATATTCGTGCCGGATTTGAGAATTTTTTTTAATTACATAAATTTCCGACACGAATTAAGAGAAATCAGCTCGTTTTTCAACAAAAAAATGTCGATAACATCTTTTAAAGAGCTGCTTTTCTACAACAGACTTTGTTTAAAACAAAGAATGCTATCTCCAATAATGCAGTTTTTGCAATTTCTGAAAAATACTGATCCATTAATCGATCTTATCGATAGCCGAAGATGGGAGTAGCGTATTTTTTTTCCGCCCTTTATTACATATGAGAAGAACATTTAAAGACAAAATTTGGAGAGTTTTTTGAAAAAAATATATATTTTAGAAATTGCGTAAATTTCAAACACTAATTAAGCGAAATCAGCTCGGTTTTTCAAACAATTATACAGGACCTTTTCAAAAGAGTTGGTTTTTTACAGAAGACTTGGTTTAAAGAAAAAATCGCTACCTCCAATTTTGTAGTTTTGAAATGTCACTTTTTGCAGTTTTTTAAAAAACGAACTATTGACGCAAATGTGACTAGCATCATATTTTTTACCGTCCCTTACTATATATATCTAGAAAAATCAAAGAAAAATTTGAAGTGGTTTTTTGAGAAAAAAAACTCGCTGTTTTTCGCGCAAAATAACACGAAAAACTACGCAAATTTGAGAAATATTGAACATGAGCTTATTTAAAAATACGTCTTTAAGAAATTAAGAAAAAAAAATTTTATTAAGAAAAAATTTTATTAAGAAAAAATCTTTATCCTAAATATTATAGTTGTAGGAGTACGCCCAAAAAATGTGATTTAGCAATATTCAAAAAAATTGTGATTTCAACAAAGATGAAATCACTATCATTCCTTAAGCGTTCTTTACGCTATCCAAAGACAAAGTTTGATCAAAAATTTGATGCCGTTTTTGAGACTTCATGTGAAGTGCCCTCAAAACCAAAATATCCGTTTGAAACTCCCAAAGCCTCGAGTGCATTCAGATCGATTGGGAATGTCAATTTTGAATAAAAATCAGATGAACGGTTTAGGCTCTAGCGTTGACCACGGACAGACATTATCGTCTTCTTATCAGTGCGACGTTACAACTATTGGTTGCAACAAGCAACTATGACCATTAATTCGTATGGGATACACATTTTACAAATTAGCATTCATGATACCGCTAGCAAGAAAATGAAAATGGATAGAAAAGTATAATATTTAAATATATTTTTTAAATCCATTAAAATTACTCGGCATTTACACGCATTACTCTTCATTCCCACATATTATGATGCAAAGTGAAATCATCTATTCATTTTCACCTTTAACTCAGTTTAAGGACGCAATTTAAAGTAGGCTACAAATAATTTCTAGAAGATTAATTTGTTAACATAACAAAAGCTCGAATGGAGGTAACGAACGGAGAAATAGGAAATAATATACAGATTTTAACTTCGATAGCTTGCAAACTTCCTGGAATTCCCTCTTTTACGTTCACAAAGCGCAGTAAATTCAGAGCAACCGAATGTTTGTCGTCAAATTACACAAAAAAAAATACTCATTTTCAAAAAATTCAACATGACCTTTTTTGAGGATCTGTTTTTGAAGAACACATCATTTCATTATGAAACTAGTGGTGCTTCAAACGCACATACTTTCTCGCTCTGCTTCAATGCGGTCCTTATTGCTATTCCACTACTTCATAAACCAGCAAAAGGGTATTATACCAGCAAACGTTTTACGTACCCGAGACCCGACATCCAAAACTCAAAGACAACGAACCGGCACTTATACCACTACGCAACACCAACACCACTTGTGTCGAACAGAGCCATGAAAGAATAGAACCGACCTATAAAATGGTAAATGCATGATTAAGAAACAATTGATACGATGGTACATACGCTTTACAAATACAAGAAGAGAAGTAAAAAACTGTTAAAATTTAAAAATTTGAACAAATATATACAGACATTTCCAGTACAATTATCGCAATTACTTATATTTTAGTCAAAACGTAATGGTATCGATTTTATCATTAGGAGCCGGTAATTTTCAACATGCGAAAAACATGTCTTTCAAACATGACCACGAAAGACAGCGGTGAACCGCTTTACGAAGTATTCGTAAGGCTAGAAAGTAATATTAATTTCGGAACCGTCAGGGATTGAAAGTTTATCGCATGCGTTCTGGTTATAATGTATTACAATTTAACGTTAAAATGCTCATATTTTATTTAAATTGATTCATACAGACAACGGTTGATTGGACATGTCATACGCTTCAGAAATCGAATTACGGAGTTGAAAAATTGTTTAAAAGACGCAGTTAGGGAAAACACAAACAAGTCCTGTCTATTTATCTGCATTGATTCTATTCGTGAGTAGAAGTACTTCAAACGATTTTCAATAAAGTATCTACACTCTTCAATGTTTTTTCCTCCAATATTACATTCATCAAATTAAAATCCCCTTCGGGGGATCGAACTCGGTACCTTCCTTACTGAAGATCTCAACCCCAAGGTGCTTTTACCCACCGCGCCACGGAACCCACATGCGGACCAACTCCTTATATTTGAGTCAAAACGTAATTGTATCAGTTCTATCATTAGGAAGCCAGTAACTGTCAACATGCGAAAAACATGTCTTTCAAAAAACATGACCAAGAAAGGCAGCGGTGAACGGCTTACTCCGCATAATTTATCCGATGATCGGCATTTGGAAAATAACTACTGCGAGAAAGTATGTACCATTCTATAGCACCACTAGTTTATTTATATATTTACCGCCCCCGCTTTTCGCTGGACATCTTATAAAATAACATTTATTTGATTGTAACTGATACAGAAATTGAAAATATTCTAATCTTTGTTCTTATAATTATCAATTTGATTATGTTACCATATTGTTGTAGCTACTGTGTCACTACTTAACAATACACAATATTTATTCTTATTGTATAAGATTTGTTACTTAATTTTGTCATTTTTGTATTATCCTAGATTACTTTTCTTCAAATCAATGTATACTGTAATTTATTATTTTTTTCTAATTAATGTATTAAGTATATTTAGATTTACTATTTTTGTCAATGTCCTCGGCCTTCAGTCGCCATCCTGATTGAGGTTTTCTGGGTTTACTCAATCGCCTAAGGCGTATGCCGGGATGGTCCCTAGTTTTCTCTCCCAGAAGTAAAGTAAAAGTATCCTCCCCCCTAGATTTTCTTCGTAGTTTATGAAATAATGTATATATTTAATGTGGTTAGGCGGAAGAGCAGGCCAAATGGCCTGAGCCTCGCCACTAATAAAGACAATTTTATTATTATTATTATTATTATTATTATTATTATTATTATTATTATTATTATTATTATTACACTCGTGCAAAAATTTTTTTTTAAATTTGGAGCGGTTTTTGAGAAACAGTTTTTTTTTGTAAATTTGAGTCGCAATTTACGCAAAAACTACTCGTTTTTTCAAAAAATGATACATGGCCATATTTGAAGTGCTAATTCTGTACAACCGACTTTGTCTGAGGCAAAAATCTCTATCTTCAATTTTTCAGTTTTTAAACAGTTTTTTGCAATTTTCGAAAAATTGGGCCTATCAACGAAAATGATACCTACGTCATTCCCTTCAACGTTCTTCACACTATTCAACAACAAAATATAATCAAAAAATTTGGAGCCATTTTCTTTTAACTTACAAAATCTCAAAATGGGCTTCATGTAAAGTACCCTCAAATTATAAAATATCGGTTTCAAATTCAAGAGGCCTTGAGACGAGTACAAACGATCGGGGAATATTAATTTTGAAGAAAATCGGCCGAACGGTTTAGGCGCTAGCGTTGACCACAGACGGACAGACGGACGGATGACGTCAATCGATTTTGCAGCATGAAGAAGCAACAAATCAAGGATTTTGACTACACCACGAGATAGAGGATTTTCTTTCTAAATTTAGCAACAGGGTTTATCCACTTTTTTGTCACCAGACCCCTGCTATAAGAGTTTTCCGGGCACGATTACATAACTTTCTCTTCTTACGAAGTATTCGTAAGGAGAGAAAGTAAAAAATAATAAAATAATAATATAATAATAATAAAAATGCCTTTATTAATGGCGAGGCTCAGGCCATAGGGCCTGCTCTTCCGCCTAACCACTCAATCTACATTAATACAGAGAAATAATATTTTAAGAGGGGGAGGGCCAGCTGTACATTTACATCTGGGAGAGCAAAACTAGGGACCACCCCGGCATACGCCTTAAGCGATTGAGTAAACCTAGAAAACCTCAATCAGGATGGCGGCTAAAGGCCGAACATTTTAAGAACAAAGAGAGAAGTGAAAGAGAGTGGAAACACAGATGGAAATGAAGAAGAAAGGTCGAAAGAGAAAGAAGAAAGGAGAGAGACTAAAAGGGGGGACAACTGTACATTTATGACTGGGAGTGCAATACAAGGGACCATCCCGGCGTACGCCTTAAGCGATTGAGTAAACCCAGAAAAATCTCAATCAGGATGGCGGCTTAGGGCCGAACATTAATAGAGCAGAATATATACACAGTAGAGAAAGAGAAGAGAAATATGTTCCGAGGGGGGCGAGTCATAACGAAAAAATGGGGAAGTTTGTGAGCAAAGCGAAGGGAGAAGAAGCTAAAAAAAGGAGGAAGAAAAAGTAGGCGGAAGACGTGAAGTTATTCCAGAGACGTTACATCAAGGTACATTCGGTTTACATGAGCACTTTACATAAGTATAAAATCATTTTTAACACCAGAGTAGTACAATACATTATAGGCTAATAGTAACAATAATTTAAAATACAATGTTGACAGTATTCAGGAACAATATAAAAGTATAGTAGGATCTTAACATCAGATTGTATTTATACCAATATGTTGCAGTAAAGATTATGATGATAATACAAAAATAGCTACGAGTATAAGTACGTTTATCTGGAATGTCGCTAGTCACTTCATGTATATTTTATTTAAACAATTCCATTAAGATACACTGAAAATTAAATGATTGTATTAAATAATTTACAGGGGTTGATACAGAATGGAAAGTGAAGAGAGTCATGAGGTATGGGATGGAATTTTGAATTTAGAGAGTGCGGAAAGTACAGCATTTAGAGGGTGCGGTGACCGGGTGCTTGGAGGTGGGAAAAGTCTGGAGATTGAAGGAGATGTTAACAGCCATTCTGCATGTCAGTATTCCTTACACATGTGGTTAATTCATTTTTGAATTTACGGAAGGTATTTGAATGTTTTAGGCTTGCTGGTAGTTTATTCCAGGCTCGGATAGCTGTAATGGTGAATGATCTACTGAACGAAGTAGTGTTGTGACGTGGTACACAAAGCAGTGCTGAATCACGAGCTCGATTTAATTTCAGAGGATTGAAGTTACTTATAAGGCGTGTTACACGTGTACCGTTTAAAATTTTATAAAGAAGAAGTAGAGAATGAAATAACCGCAAAAAATGGTATATTTACAATTGTAGTTGTAGGAACACGACGAAAAAATTTTGAATTTTTACAACTTCCGAAAAATCAGTTTTCAATCAACATGAGACGCCGAAAATTTTGTTTACAAATTTTCGAAAAATCAGGCATTTCAACGAACATGAGACCTGCGCCATTCTCTTAAGCATTCTTTACGCTAAGGTCCAAATTTAATTAAACATTTTTGCGCAAAATGGTCTAAAGAAAATAAAAATTGCCTGTGACACCAAATTTCGCACAAAATATTCATGTGTTCCAAATATTGAACATGACATTTTCAGATCTGATTTTCATGAAAAATTTTTAATTTTGGCAATTTTCGAAAAATCAGTGTTTTCAACGAAAATTAGTCTTCCGACAATCCCTTAAACGTCCTCCACATTATCCAACAACAAAATTTAATCAAAAACGTTGGAGCCATTTTTTGAAAATTTTGAAAATATCCCAGAGGCTTCATGTAAAATATCCCTAAAACTAAAATATCGGCTTGAAACTCAAGGGGCGGCGACATCTGCCAAATCGACAGCAGAATATCAATTTTGGGGAAAATCGGCTGTCGGCTGAAGACAGACAGACAGACAGACGGAACTATAGACGTTTTGCCATCAATCTATTTTTCGGTATCACGGGCCCACAAAACATGGATTCTAGCAACATCATGTGTTAGAGGATTTTTTCTAAATTTAGTAACTAGATTAATCTACTTTTTCGTTATCAGGGCCCGACAATAAGATTTTTTTCAGTCGAAAATTCGCCGCGTTTTATCGCAGCGTTACATATTTTTTTCTTCTTAAGAAGTTCCTTGTTAAGGACGTGAAAATAAAAATTGATGGCATTGATAAATAACTGTTTAATATTAGTATTGAAATCGAAGGGCTGACCTCCCTTTCCCTAGAAAAAATTAATATCTGAACTTTAGCCATTGCATTGTGTTAATTTTTGAAGGTGCATGCAATTGTCCATTTTATTTACAAACGTGCTTTGCAAGTTTTGCCTACATTTATTATTCATTTGATGTAATGAAACTAATTTGAAATAATGACGAGCTACTTATTCATTCTTTTTTACAAAATATTTGTATCGTAATGAAAGAGAATTGTTCTTCAGTTTATAATGACCGAGGGGATATCGTTTAAATATTCGGAGGTCATTTCAAAAATAATGCAGTTTGGCAACACAGCAGAATATACGTAATTTTCATGTGACATATAAAGTCGTATTTTGGCTTTTTTTACCCTTTATATATATGATAGTAATATTTTTTCATGAATTTACAAGTTTTTTGTCATATTTTTATCTTTTTGTTTCCAATTTTTGCATGCAGTCATCTCATATCTTCTAACTGTTATCTAATTTCTTACATTTTTTTATTCTATATAATTGCGTCTTTCCTACAAATTTATGTTTATGAATTATAAGAGTAAGCTATATATAGATGGAGAAAAAGTAAGTGTAAAAAGTACCAGATGCGAAGGGTGTTAGTTTAGTTTTGTTAGGTTTTCTGACAAGGTCAACAGCTTCTATAAAATTGATTTAATAACTTTAGCAAGAAGAATTGTCCTCACAGGGCGCCAAAGGGGAAGGTGTGAATAGTGAATGTACTAGATTTTGAAAGTATATTTTCAATATAATGGTATTTAAACAGTGGACAGATTTTGAAAGTTTCGAAAATGCAACAAAAAAATTTTTATCATATTTATGGTCATATGTTCATATTCTTTTAGATCATACGTGCTTGCGGATTTCTAACATTTGTTAATTTTGTTTGTTAATTTCTACAAATTTTTGAAATTATTCTTACTCTTGAATTTTGTAATTTACATGCAGCACTCCTTCCTCTCTGAAGGTATTACAGCTAATGAAATTACCAGTTTTTTTTGCATGTCTGATCACATGAAAGTATTAAAACATATAGTGCTTTTCACATTTCCCAAATCCCTCATTTCACATTTACAAAACTACGAACTTAAAATTTCTTCAAAAATCAAACATTATTATCAAAACATTGCACAAACTTCTTCACAGAACTACAGTACATGCAGAAAATAGCAAGGAAACTAAGCACAAACTTAAACATATTGACTTTTTGAAAACTTGGCTTTTCCTCTATCTGACAAAATTGACAAAAACTTGGATGAGCATTATGTTGCCCTATGCCCTTGAAATCATAAATCATGTCAAAAGGTCTTTCTCAAATATCTACATCAACTTTCCCTAGCAATTGAAATTTTGTAGATTCAATTCACAAAATTTTAAGTATATTCTTCTCACAAAGGTCTGGGTCAGATAGATCGAAAAAACGAAGCAGACTTCTTACTGGCTTCTAAAGGAAAAAATACTGTTACTAAGACTATGATAATCTGCTTCCAAAATCTTTTCTGTAAATGTTTGATCTACTTTTCCCTATTGCAATTTTCAGAGTCATCAAAGAACTTTTCTCATGGGTTTAAGCACCAACTCAAGAGGTGCACTTTCAGTATTATTGTGACAAGAGAACAAACGTGCTGTTTCAGTTGGCAGATTTTTTACTTTGAAGGTTTTACAAAGAGATTTGAGTTATATGTTCCTTTGAAGTAGCAAAACCAAGCTTTGTTCCAAGAAAGTGACATATATTGCCTGGCTTGCAAGTCAAGGGCCACAGAATTGCAGTTCATGAAGGAGTGGGCTTACATCTTCCAGGAAATTATTTCTAGTTTCATAAAGATGTTATATTTCACATACAATTTACAATGGCAAATTGATACCCTGCACAAACTTGTACAAATTTTCTTTCAAAATATTTTTTAACTAATTTACCACTTACAATATTCGACTTTTATGTTGTATTTTGTAAAGCATAAGCAATGTTTACGTACTTAAGTGTCATCCATGCTCTGCTGTGCAATTCAAAACAGGAAGCATTCCACAATTCTTATGCCCACAAATTTTTGTGTTGTACAGCAACAGAAAAGCCAATACAAATATTAATTTCAAACTAAAATAATTTCATTCGCCAAACATTTTACTTTGGTAGTTTACATGTAATAAATATGTCAAAATAAATTTTTAATTAATGATTTAAAAAATGAAAAGAAAATAATCTAAAAATTCTTACTCAAAAACCGAATCACTGTCTGATTCTGAAGTTTCAGGAATGATTCCCATTAATTCAGAACTAGAGAGAATCATGCTATTGGTCCCAGTACTCAGTGCCTGAAATTCAGCACAAATGATTACTCAAGATTTTCTTAAGTCCTTACACACACCAATATCAAATGTAAAAATTCTATTACCTTGTTTCTGTTAAAACTGGCTTCACTACCTGTCGATCCACCATCAGAACCAAGAAAAGATGATCCACATTTTGCACTTAAACGAGAGGCATTCTGTGTCAAATCCATGTTTTCTGAAGCTGTCACTTCTCCAGATGTAGAGTCAGAGCCTCGACGTCGTCTATCAGGTTTTCCATTTAGAATATTTTGGAACTTCTGAATAGCACGAACTGAGGCTTTGTCAGGGCAATCCTAAACGGAGAACATGACAGGAATATTTCTCATGAGCACTGGATGAAACGCTTTTCTGGTGTAGCAAATTTCTTTGACTTGACCAAATTTGATCAAGTGGCATAAGGTCTGTATTCACTCTAGAATCCAAACCTAATAATTGTAGAATTACAACATAATAACCCATTTCTCATCAAACACAATATTTTCATATAGGACATAGTGGGAGAAACAGTAATAGGTTTCTGAACACCTCAACACCATAGTTAATTCTAGCACTATCATATTTTCTATTTTTGTGAAAATAACAATGCCCAGAGATATCTGCTGAGCATTACCCATTGTGTCATGGTGAAGTATTTCTAAAAATTACTCAATCTATTTGTCCTCGTTAGCTATTTGATTTACTATTTCCAAAGAATTTAAATACATTTTGCATAACATCAATATTGGTGACAGTGAATACGAAGAACAAAAACATTCCAATTCTAAATAGAAATAGTATTTTACACAGACAACTTACACTTTTAATCTTTTCTGCTATTTTCTTGAGATTTTTCTTCAAATCATCATCCAAAACAAGTTCCATTTGGCATAGGAGATTGATCCATTCATATTTATTTTGGGCAAAACTTTCATTCAATGCTTCATTGCACACTTGTAATACAAGATTATTATGTATATTAACCTAAGAAGGATTTCATATAATTTTAATTTTAGTGATAAGTTATCGTATCTTTAAAAATGTAATACAAAAATTATTACTTCTGCAGAAAAACGGTTCACTCCTGATTTTGTGAGGTCTAGAAGGAATTTTGCAATAGTTTCTACATCTACTTGATACAAAGGGCTAGAGGGTGGAGCATTTAAAACAGTGTTAATTGTTGGCACAAAACATTGCTCCAAAGTCTCTTGGCTTATAGGACATGAAGTGGCATAGATTTTGAAAAACTGGCCAAGTATTTGACGGAGGTAGGCATCATCCTCTAAAACAAAACAATGTTCAGAGAAACTTTTATACCATGAACACATTCAAATAAAAATTATTTGTCTCAAAATTCAACTTTTTTGCAAAATGCATGTTTATTAACAAATTTCTTCATACCATGAATAGGATTATACCACAACAAGATCAGTCTTGATAATAACTTTGGGGAAGATATCCTCATAGCAAGTAAGAGTTTACACAATCCTTGCACGACAAAACAAAGCATTTGCCCCTCCTGAAAAAGATTTAAAAATTAGGTAAATGTTAAATAAGTAAATATTTCATAAAGATTTTTCTAAAATTCAAAGTTTTAATGAGAATGTCTTACAGCTGAATCCAGATGTTTGATGAGCAAAGCAAGTAAGTTATACTCCTTAGTTTCAATCTCTTCAGAGTCATTTTTGTTAGTTACAGTTTCAGCTTCACTCTCGTTGTCATCATCACTCTCTACGATAATTAATGTACTTTTTCTCATCAAGTTCTTCTTTACTTTTTTTTTGAAGACACAATTTCATCTAAAATATCTGTATTAAAATGCAATGATGGTACATTATTGGTTGGTATAAATTTGTTATTACAAGCAAGAAGAATAATAGTGTGAGGATGAATTTAATAAATTTGCATTTATCAAAAAGGAAGAATTATGTATTAATCTTCTGTGTAATTATCATCTGTGGATTAACAAATAAAAAAGGAACAGATAAGGATAATTCTGACAGATATGTCAAAAGGGTTATTGTTAGTGAAAATACTAAATAATTCCCTAGAAAAAGGGATTTTTCCAGACATGGAAAACTTCTACGGTAATACCAATTCCAAAAATGACAAAGAAAAGCAACTGAATAACCAATACAAAGAAAGCAACTGAATGGAACTCAATAAATAAGGTACCTTTATATGAAAAAATAGTGCAAGACATCACAAAAAGCAATGGAATAAGTACCCTGAAATGAATAAATTTCCAGGAAATGAAAAATGACACAATTTACAATTCCATCTGTGGTATCACTAGCATTCACTCTGGTATGTTCTTGACTTCTCATGCATGGATGAGTACTTATAAGGAAGAGGATACAAAAAGCCTGTTTGTTATAAATAAATGCTCACAAATAATTTGAATACTTTAAAGATTTTCTTATCCTTACCACCATCCTCCTCTCTAATTGCAAAAGTTTTTAAACCATATTTTAGTAGAAGATCAAAAATTCCTTTCACAGCAACTTGGGCAATTTCATCACAAGTACTGCCAAGCTAAACAAGAACAAAAATAGTTTGGATGAGGTGTCAAATATAAAATATCTAAATTCATGTACAAAATTAGTAGACAAGTTGACGGCATTTACTCATTTCATGAATATTTTACAAAACAAGCAAAAATACTAAAGCAAAAAAGTATCAGAAACTAGGCAAAGCTATGTAAAGGTTAAAATACTTACATACAAACAAAATATAACAATAACTTCTTTGGCTATGGATTCATCTAGTAACGAGAAAACAGCCAAGCACTGCAGAGCAATAACTTGAACAACAGCATGTTCAATCTGCAAAAAATTATTTTCTCATTATCTTGTACCTAATACACACAATTCTCTTTTAACCCAAGGGCACAAGTTATACACGAAATATTCTTAACGTTTTTGTTATAATTTTCAATTATGTCATTTCCAAATTATATTCTGAGAAATTACTTTATCTTCTATCATCTAATATTGCTTCAGACAGAAAAATCTTAGTTTACTTTCATACTCATCTGTGTCCCAAGCCTCACACTGACACGTTTGTGCGCAGCTAAATGCGGTAAAAAAAACTGTTCATTCTCTTGTAACTCAGGCCAACATCAGTTTCGAGAATTTGTATGGATTTGAAATGCAATGCACCTGGTCACTAAGCTTCGCGCCCGGACGTAAAGTCTATTGTGACACATGCATGCAGTCTTGTGTTTGGTAAGTTTGGCACAGATACGCACAACGAACAGATGATCCAATTGGGAAGGTAGACCCTGAACATTGTGTTGACTGGATGTGAACTGTATGACTGAATGTGAACTGTATGACTGAATGGCCACAACCATGGGCCACGGTCTGAGTTCATGGCAACACTGCAAATCCCTCAGAAATTGTAATTAGACAATAGGCATAATGAAAGATATAGACGTTCAGTTCTTAGGGCAAATGGAGAATTGATACATAATAAACGGCACTTGGGTTTCACAGATCACCTGAATGCATTGTTGGGTTGTCATAAAAACTTTTATCTTAAATGAAACTTTTAAAAAACATAAATTAAAACAAGTTGATAATTTTATTTTATGCAATAAAAGTATGAATCTTGCAAATTCATCCAGTAAAATCACAAAATGTGCAGTTTTCAGGCAACATTACCCAAAACATGCAATATCGTGCAGTAACCCTCCAAATATGCAATTTTGTGCAAAAAAATACTAAAATAATCTCCGTTTTATGATTCAAATTTCTGTCATGGTTTCATCCAGTTACAAGTTAGCAAAGAAAAGATGCAATAACACAGGAATCTGATCTTTAATTATAAATATCCGTATTACAGTAACCCCTTGCTG
The DNA here is from genome assembly GCA_031308135.1 of Acheta domesticus. NCBI lineage: Eukaryota > Metazoa > Arthropoda > Insecta > Orthoptera > Gryllidae > Acheta > Acheta domesticus. Next base: position 27,572,304 of record JAHLJT010008446.1, read on the forward strand.
GGACTGAAGTTTTGTTTGTGTTATGGCAGAATTCATGTTCAGCAAGTTTGTGCTAATGAGGGTTTATTGTATTGTATTTTATTTTCTTAAAATTGTTAAATTATGTGAAAAAGTTTATAAGAAATATAATATATTATTTACATCAACTTTGTAATTGATTCAAATATTTTTATCTGAGTAATTTTTATTTCACAAATATTTAAAATACAAATATATTTTCAAATATTACACACAATAAATATTGATTTAAATCAATGATCGTTTGAAAATAATCATTTGAATTAAATCACATGATTCATCATGATTTAAATCACAAATAATACCAACCTTAATCATTTTACAACCCAAAAGTAGAATGAACATCTTCCATCCTCTCAAGGAACTATGGCTTGTAATAGGTTAATGGTTAACATTACATATTTTACATTATCAAATTTTTAAAAACTGTTTATCATACCTATTTAGTAAGCAATGAGAATTAAAAACATTATTTACTCTATTTTACAAATTATGTTTCGAAATAATTAAATTTGTTAAATTAATCATGCAATACCTTTAAGCTGTTCTTCACAAAATTATCCAATAAACTACGAAGTTGAGGATTAAGTTCTTTAACAGTTGGAGATTGCATCATTTCAAAAACAATAGTGAGACATTTTGAAATGATGCCAGGATCATCTTTCCGGTTTTTCACCTTAAACATCAATTAAAGAAAAGTCAGTTCCACATGAGTTTCTTTCTCTCCCCCCCTCCCCAAACACTCAGACATAAGAATACACATAAACTAAAACACATACATATCTCACATTAGCAAGTCCTACTAGAAGCACAGTTTCTAGCAAAATTTTCTGTAAAATAATTGCCAAAGCGAATAAATGGCATTTCATAAATTTTAGGCAAAAAACGAATTGTACATGTGCCAAGTTGAAAGGAAAAGAGAAATTTACACTTTGTATTTTTTTTTGCGAGGATGATATTAAGTTAATGAAAACGACTGATATTTTCAATGCAAATCAAGAGTTATTTGCACAATCAAGATTTTTGGCTAAAACCAAAAGGTCAGGAAAATAGGAGAGAAGACAGGTAGAGGGTGGAAAGAAAGAGGAGAGGGGGAGAGTGACAAGAGAAGGAAAGGGACGGAAAGAGGGAAGAGGGAGAGGAGGAGAGAGGGAGAGGAGAGAGGGAGAGGGAGGGAGAGAGAGAGGGAGGGAGAGAGAGAGGGAGGGAGAGAGAGAGGGAGGGAGAGAGAGGGAGGGAGGGAGAGAGAGTGGGAGGGAGAGAGAGGGAGGGGGAGAGAGAGGGAGGGAGGGAGAGAGAGTGGGAGGGAGGGAGAGAGAGGGAGGGGGACAGAGAGGGAGGGGGAGAGAGAGGGAGGGGGGAGAGAGGGAGGGGGGGGAGAGAGAGGGGAGGGGGGAGAGGGAAGGGGGAGAGAGAGGGAGAGAGAGGGAGGGAGAGAGAGAGAGAGAGAGAGGGAGGGAGGGAGAGAGGGAGGAGAATCAACTTACAATCACGTAAGTTGAGCCAACTTTCTTTCACATTGCACTGGTCCACCCATCCCCTCCCTCACTTTACAGCGATCCAGTCTTCCATCCCAAACTAATTTCTGAATAATGAAAACATCAAAAAAGTTCCTAAGGACCCCATGAGTAAACTTATTAAGTTGAGAACTGAACTCAAAGGCTCCCCAACCCTATTCACTAAATCTAGGTATGTTATTCCCTCCAATCCCACTGCTCCTCGCCTCTATGGCCTCCCTAAAATACACAAACGAAACATACCAATTAGGCCTGTTGTGACCTATTCAAACACCATCATCCACAGACTTGCTCATAGATTCAACAACCTCTTTCACGAACACATACATTTAAAACACCTTCATACCATCAAGAACAGTTTGGGACTTGTGACCAAACCTCAAGACACACATTCCGGCCAATGTTAAACTGATAACCTTTGACCTTATAAATTATTCCCTAGCACCCTGACTCAAGACTGAATTAATTTTACAAAACATCCTTGACAAAGCTACCTTGTACCAATATGAATAAAACTATTCAATTTGATTTCACTGTTTATTTACAATAATTACTTTATCTTCAATAACTAGTGAGGGGAAAAGAAAGAATATGTTAATAATTAAATTCATGAAAGGACACTTGAGCAATTGCTTGGGTGAGGAAATAAGTTACAAAAAGTATTACAAACAAGGAACCAAGGAATAAACAAATTCAATGCAAAATGATAAGGGACGTGCGAGGTATCAAATGGCATGCGCACTAGGAGAGAAGGAACATGTTTTGGGAGGATATTGCACAAGAGACAATAGATGAATAGCGCGCAAGATAAACAAGCCACATAGACGGGCTTCTGATGCGGAAGTAAAGATGATGATCCAATGTACAGTGCGGCTTTAGTAACTTTGCCCCTCAAGGTCTGTCTTCACAATGGAATACGTCACGGTATTTTACGTCTTTCTCAGTCGTTCTGCAATATATCACATGATTGTGACTGTATCAAGCAGAGCTTGCGATCATGCTAGGTCTAGCAGCTCAACCGAGAAAGACGCGAAATACAGTGTGATATTCCATCGCGGCCATAGGGACTTGAGGGGAAGAGTTACAAAATTTGCACTATAGTCAAAGTGTAGTTAAGTTTTTATGTTTGATTGTATTTAAGGGATTATAACATTTGACTTGTAAGTTAGAGGGTCACTAAAATTAAATAAATAGGATGAATAACGCGTAATAAGTATTAGGAATATAGTCCTGCATGTGGATAACATTGACGTCCTTGTTCTGGACTAAATGGCGTAAAAGGGACATGGAATGAACATTTTCAGTCAAGAATCCAGTGGCTCTACAAAAAGGGAAGTAATAAAATGGGGGACATATTATTGAATTAACAGTTGTAGGAAGAGCAAGTTTTGTCATAATTTTTAAAAATTCCAAATTAATAATTAAAAAGGGGGAAATTAGCCATGAATGCAATGGGAGTGACTTATTAAATTATGTATTAGAAGATAAAAAGGAGGTTTGATCAGATGTAGTATCTGTGGAATTTTTTAATGTTATTGTTGAACTGAGATATGTGTATGCCAAATGTATGTTTACAGCATAATACAGAGGCGACATTGTAAACAGAAGCAAGTATTGTCATTTCCAAAATAGCAACAAGGAAGGACCCC
>JAHLJT010008446.1:27582160-27595089 GCA_031308135.1 Acheta domesticus
AATCCTACGTAAATACTGTTACCACTGAGCTCCTATATGGGCGAACTATTGAACCCACATATAAATTAAAATTTATCCTGACAGAGCAGCTTCGGTACATCCTTCGGGTTATGATCGGGTTAACACTGGATAGAAATTTAGAAGAATAAATATTCTAAAAGGGTACCGGGAGCAGCTGGTTAGAATAGATTAACATTTTTTGTACAATCATATAAAAATGCTTATATATATTCAATAATTTGTGTTATCTCATCTTCGTGACTGCATTGAAACTCTGCTCAAGGAGGGTGACAACCAACATTAAGGAGCATTGAAGAGACAGAGAAGTAGCAGAGGATAAGAGTAATGTATGGTAAGGGTGGGCAATGAGAATGAGGACAGACAGTGAAGATGGGTATTGAGAACATGCAAGGAATACAGACAGGGAAGATGGGTAAGGGTTGATAGTAATGTTGGGTAATGAGAATGGGCAGTCAGGATGGGAAGTAAGGACATGCAAAAAAGTCTTTCACACCAAGATGTCACAGCAAAGAAGTCTTTTTTTGCACTGTGACATATTTTCCTGCCTTCATAAAAAACTAACTTCAATTAGATTTAGTGGTGCATAGAATAAATCTTTATCTGATTGTAGAAAAACCATATTTTCTGATTCTCAATTTAAAAGATAATCTGATCCCAGTCCACTCAACCAATCAAAAATTGAACACTACAATATTAATGAATCTAACAAAATACAAAGAGTTTGCACAAATTTAAATCCAGATTGTGCCACAGATATATCCATTCATTTGTCAAAGAGCTTCTTCCTTTTCTTTTTTCCCTCTTAATACCATTCTCTGGCCTTATCTCTGATATGCAAAGCAATGTTCTTAAGAGCATGCAATGAACTACTTCCTAAAAGGATTCTGATCATATCAATCAATAACTGTAGGTTTAAAACCACATTTTTAAATAAATTCCAATTAGAAAATAACGTTGTCCTCAAATTAAGCAAGGGATCTAAGTAATTTTCTAACCAGTGATTCTTTGCTTCCAGAACTGACAGAGAGTAACTGAAGTTCTTCAGAAATTTTTGCCAGATTGTTCTTCAAATCTTCAGCAGCCAAATATTTCTTTTCTTCAACAGCTTTCTCCAAGTCGTCCTCTAATATATTTTTCTGCAGGCGAAGCTGAGCAAGCTGTAAGAAGAGAAAATTAAGAACAAAAAAACAAAACAACTTAAGTACAAGAGGGAATCAGAACATTTAAGTTTACTTACAAAGTAGAATATGAATTGTATTGAATTGTAGAATTGAATTTTTACTTTCTTGCCTACTGCTTACCCAGTGTAGAGAAAGTATTGTAATGATGTGTGAAAAAAACCAGCTATTTTTTGACATAAAATATCTTATTGCTTGGCCCTGGTAATGAGAAAGTAGATAAATCTTGTACCAATTAAATATCTTCTCCTGTAGTCAGAATCCATGTTTGGTGGGTCCCTGATACTGGGATCAATTCATGGTTGGAAAGGCTGATGTCTCTGTGTCAACAATGCTAACGGGAAAAACGTAAACAAGATTTTCACCAAAACTGATATTCCCTAATTGATCTGACTGATATTATGCCCTCCTTTATATTTGAAATAGATATTTTGATTTTTGGGAGTTCTTTACATGAAGTATCAAATATATTTTCAAAATTTTCTCAAAAATGGCCCAAATTTTATTAACCTATTAACCTCATAAAAAAGAAAAACAAGGGAGTATTATTGGTCATATATTCATTGAATTCTCTGAAATTTCAAAAACTGCAAATGTTAATTTTTTTCCATGGTATTCCTACAACTACAATACCGAAGAGAGACTTTTTTCTTAATGAAATCTTTTTCTCAATAATACATGGTGTAGCCAGCATACATGTTTTGTGGTCCTAGATACCGAAAATCCGATTGACAGCAAAACGTCCAGCCGTCCATCCGTCCATATTTTTGCACTCTCTACGTGCATTAGGTACATGTCAGAAAGATGCTAATTACAATTTGAAGTGCAAATCAAAATACAATTCATGATACGAAATCAATATTATATTACCCTTTGTTATATTATTAATTTTAACACATTACTTCAAAAATTAAATACAGTAATCCCTCAACATTCGCGAGGGTTAGGTTCCTGAAAAATATCACAAATGTCAAATCTGTGAATGTTGAGTCTATCTTTTAATGAAAAAATGTGGCTTAGGTTCCTGGATATCAAAAATACATTTAAAAAAGAAAGAAAAACATCTGATGAACAATTGTAATAGAACTGAGTGAGCACTACTACAAACAGAATTCACAATCAACATCCCAAAGAGAAGAAATAAGACCATATTTGAAACTTATTTCAGAGTTGAAAGTGATTGGATGTAGGATTTGGTTATTTTTTGCTTTATCACCCTCCTCATTCTATTATCCAAATGTGGTAAAGTTGATACTTCTATTTCTCTCTTAAATTTCGAAGTAAATTCCAAGTTTGGATCGTATTCAAATGCCCTTTCCACTAGAGCTTGTTGAACTTCTAAAACGCCACTAACAGTTCTGACATTGATGTTGCTCCAGGACGCAGTTTTGCTTCCGTTAGTTCATCATTACGTTTGAGGAGATTTTCTTCGTTGATTATTTCCCGAAGCTACTCTTCAGAGAAATCATTCCAATGTGAAATGCACAGATCCTGAATGGATTTTATGTTCATGTGGCCAAAACCCTTACCTCTAACTTAATGCAACTGAATGGAATTATTTTACGACTTTGTTTTTCTATTAATGTGAATTGACATTCCAAATTTGACATTTGACATTTTCCAAGTTTTTCCCGATTTCTTCCTTTACGCACTGGATTGAACCATTGCTTACCATTGCTGTCATTGTAATTTCTCATTGTTTTGGTTTCTACTAGGAGATTTATATTTATATCTCCGATTAAAATTGTTTTTGGTCCCTTACATTTATTTAGTATGTGATCAATTTCTTTAATAAATTCTGCTTAATTATATTTTGGTGGTCTGTGGATGGCTAGTAGGAATATTTTAGTCTCATCTGTTAATTTTACTTCTCCAAATATTCCTTCATAGTGTTCTTTTTTACATCTGATTTCATTAAATATAAACAGATTTTTTATTAATACTAAGATCCCTCCTCCACTTTCCTTACTTTCAATTATTTTGAAAAATGTTTGAAATCCTGGGATAGACTATTTTTTATTCCCTCTTTTCTGATTCTAATTTCAGACAGTACTAACACATCAATTTTGTCACAGATGTCATTTATAAGAATATCAAATTCATTCCAGTGTTTTCTCAATGAGCATATATTTAAGTGAATAATTACTAAACCTTCATTATCTTTCTCAATAAATTTACCTAATTCATTACTATCAGTTACAATTTTTGTTTTTTCAATACCTACATTTAGAACAAAATCTGAGTCTACTGTGCAGTTCATAATATAATAATTTAATTTACCCTATTTTATTTCCATTTAACATTATTTGAGTTTCCTATATCTAAAGTATGCATTCTAAGTAATCTTCTTTTGTCACCTTTATTAGTACTCTGTTCTCATCTTTTTTAACAGAAATTTTGCCATACTCACCCACATATTTATATTGTTTATCCCCACTTCTTTGTTTTGCTTCCCAGAACAAGTCAAAGAAGCAAGGTCAAATTTTCATTTATATATATTTTTTCCCTGTTTCCACTTGTCATATTATCATTGTTTACTACAACATTTTTCTTCTTTTGTAATATTTTATCCCTTAATATTTTGGATTTTAATTCTACAATGATTTTTCCAGCCTCCGTGTTCCCATTGCTCTTAATTCTATAACTTTGCTCTATATCATCATTCTTTACTTCCATAATCCCTATTTTATGTGCAATGTGCACTATAACCTCATTCAAATTTTCATTCTGTCTTTCCTCCACACCATGTACCTCAAAGTTTCTAGATCTTAGTTGCTATTCTACTTGTACTTCATTTAGTCTATTGTTCATCACATCTTTTTTGCCACTTTTTCTTTGATGTGAGTTAACACTTTCAGTTCATTTAAGACTTCATCATATCTTTAGCTGAGAAACTCCATGGAGGTTTTCATGTTTCTCATACCATTCATAGTCCATTTTTTTGCAAATTGCAGATAGTTGCATGTTTATGCTGTACGGAGGAGTTTGGCGAGCAGTCTCTCCTTGTGTTTTCCGTTTCAACCCAGCTTGCCTACTCTCAGTACACCTGCATTCTGCTTTCTTCATGCTCGACATTCCTTTATACGTTGCTTGACTCAATGAACATTTGAAGTGCAGTTCATTTTTGCACCCATTGCAATACACTTCATTCTCATCAATATACTCCTTGCAAACTGGACAGCACATATTTTCACTAGACATGATTTACCAGTTCATTAAGATTAGGTTTCTTTATGCACACGTACGTATCTCTTCAGTTGTATTTATATCACATGAATAACTACAGATGTCTTCACTAATATTTTCATAAGACACAGAAACAACTTGGTTAATAGCCTGGACCACATGAATTATGGCCGCGGAAGCCTATGCAATCACAACTTGGTTAATCACTATATGTGATATATATCACTATCATATATCACTATATATGATATATGACTATACTTAGATTTCAATTTTGTCTCTTAAAACAATGAAAAACAATAAAATAATAATAATAATAATAATATAATCATAATAACAACAATAACAATAATAACAACAACAATAACAATAATAACAACAACAATAACAACAACACAAATTAGGAATGACTTTGCTTGAATGACTTGAAAATTTCAAACAGAACTTTTCAGTATTTGTATCAAAATACTTTACTATTTTGCATTATGAGATTATTTGTCATTATTTTTCATTTTCAACAAAAAATGCAGAATAGGTATAAATGAAAGCCAGGTAGCAAAAGTTTCAGGGATTACTCCGATGAAATCCTGGAAGCCTGCATTCAAGACATCAAAGCAGGTAGTATCAGCCAGTGCAATGCAACAGAGAAGTATTAATATCTCGCAGAACAAAGAATTACAAGTTGAAAGATCAACATCTCAAAAAACCAGGCAGTCCAGCCTTGTCCAACAAGGATTTTTAGTTGATGATACATTTTTTTCAGTTTAGTTGTAATTTCATGATAACAAACTGTGACAAATGTTACTTTTCAGTACATCTTCAGAAAATGTGTTAAAACTAATAAAAATAATTAACTTCTCATTTCTTCAAAAACTATTCCAGCGTAAAAAAAACAACTTTTTTTATAGGAAATTTTCATTTTTTGTCCAGAATGAGTCGCAGAAGTTATTAAACAATACTGTGCACTATCATCAGTTTTAAGAGCATTTTAAATGAGAAACTAATGATGGTGCAATGTCAGGTTATTCCAGTTGACTTTGCACCAAAAGCAAAAAAAATTTAAAATATTAGAATTTTTGCATACATATTCTTTCTAAAAGCGGATTTGATATCTACAAAACATCAAAATTTAACCATCATTTTGAAATTTTTTCCAAATTCCATTAAAACCGAAGAAAAAATGGATCACTAAAGGTCTAATAAAATTTGCAGAGTAAAAAACTTGTAATATAAAAAAAATGAAAGCGCAACCAGATAATATAGAAATTAAAAACACGTACAATAACTATAAAATTAAACTAAATAAATTTATATTAGAAAAAGAAATCTATTATAAGAGTATAGTAAATGAATTTAATTTAAAACAAGAACTTTTAAGCAAATTTAGGAACAAGAGCTTAAAAATAAGTAAAAATGACACTATAAAAATTAATAAAATGTTATCAGATTCAAATGTAATACTTGCAACCGATGAAGAAACTGCCAATCATCTAAATGACTTCTTTGTTAACATAGGATCAAAAATGGCTGAAAATTTTGATCAACATATATTAGATACAAAGATTGAAATTGATAATACCTCTGTAAAAGCCTTCTTTACGAAACCTACAAATCCCGATGAAATATTCAAAATCTTTCGGAAAATGAATTGCAAAAAGTAAAGAGAAGTATATCAAATTTCAATTGAAATAATAAAGCACATTGCTGAATAATTTGTTCCACCTCTAATCATCCTATTTAACAAACATATTAAATATGGAATTGTTCCAAACCCCTTTAAAAAAGCTGAAACTGTCCCCATATTTAAATCGGGCGACCGAGATGAAACTACAAACTTGAGACCCATAGCTTTACTATCCAATCTTGCAACAGTTTTTGAGAAAGTGATGAAAAATAGAATGATTAACTATACTGATAAACACAAAATCTGAAATCCCTTACAATTCAATTTTCAAGAAGGCGACAGTGCAGAAGATGCCATTAGGTTTGTGACTGATGTCATTTGTGATGCAATTGACATGACTGAACTTTGTATATCTGTTTGTTTAGATCTTGCCAAAGTTTTTCACATGGTCAATCATAATATATTATTTATTTATTTATTAAGTAATGGCAGAAGCAATTTCACTGTTTCACTCATATTATACAAAACATGTTTAATATGAATCTACAAATTTTTCATATAATACCTCATGTACTTCACACAACTTTAGCAATAAAACAAAAACAGTAACTATCGTATCAAAAGTTAATGATGTATCCTGCATATCTTGTAAGGCCGATATAAAAGAACCCAGAGTAGCTCTGTCAACACTGCTGGCAATGCATTCTAAGAGTTCACCACTCTCAGTACTCAAAAAGTGGTGTCGCTGTAAGATTCTTGTACTCTTCTGACACAACTTCAAGGAGTGAATCCTAAGGTGACGATCCAGACTTCTCTCAAAGAAATTTGTGAGGACACTTTACCTTATTTCATGTCATAATTCATTTTTCTAATCTTATATATTTTGATTAGAACTCTTGGTTGTCTTCTGTGCTCCAGTGTTGGCGGTTCTACTACCCAACATCTCTCCTCATGTGATCAGTTCCGTGGATCGATAGCAGACTTCATCTTTCACATCTGCACTTTCTCGAAGGCCTCAATGTCTTTTTTCTAATAAGGGGACCTTACTGAACTTGCATATTCCAAAATTTGGTTTGATTTACTTCACATACAGATTCTTTACTCTGTCGACTGAATTCTCAGGAACACTCTCCTCATCAGATACAGTGCAGAATTTGCTCTCGTGACAAACGCTGAAACCTGTTTGTCCCTTTAGAGATCTTGGGTAACAACAATTCCTAGGTCAACCTGTGCGGTCATTGGTTGTATTGTACATCCACCACTCTGGTACAGGTTTCTGGGGTCATTTTTGCCCAAATGAAAGACAGTGCATTTGTTGCTACTGGAGCATTGGGAGTAACCACATATCAAATCACTCCTCAATCCTTGTAGGTCCGCTTGCTGCAAAATTGTCTTTCCATACAACTTAGTATCATCAGAGTAACTATTCCACTTTGATCTCAAGCCTTTTCCAAGGTCAGCCCTATACAAAAGAAATAAGATGTGACCCAGAATAGAGCCCTGAGGAATTGTAACAGGTCTCGGCGAAGAGAGGATGCTTCCAACATGAACTTGAAAAGTTCTGCCAGTCAGATAATCTTCAATCCAGCAAAGTAATATTCCTCTTAATCCCTGTAGCTTATGCAGATATCTCCTATACAGAACTTTAATGGGTATATTTCTCTTCATGGTTCTTCTATTTGTGTCATAGATGTAAGTCTGTAAATTCATAGATAATTTTTTTTAAATTGGAAGTATCGGTTACGACTTCAATAGGTGCTGCCGTAGGCAAGGGGGATGCACTCATGAATGTAACATACCAATGCGTACACTGCCAACAAGCAAACATTCACTTATATTATATATAATAGAAAACAAAACCAATGAAACTACAACAGCATATGTTTTCTTGCCATATAAACAGTTACAGAAAATTATAATACAGCAATTTCTGTCCATATTAACACATTTCAGCCACCACAAACTCACTACAATCGTAGTGCATTACACACAAAACTTTAACTAATACATTAACACATTCAAGAAAATAAAACAATTCCGTTCATCCAGAAACACTGCCAACAATGAGAAGGTATTTTGAGAATTTGAAACTGCTGTGTAGCGGTGTTTCCACTTTTGCAATGCAACCAGATAACTCTTGAAAGATTCTAGCCAAACAAGTGTGGGAAATTTGAATCTGCAAAATTACGCTACACTACAAGTATTTCAAAAGAAATTGCACATGACCATTTTTACAACAGATTTCATTTAACAATAAAATCTTCATTGTCAATACTGTACTTTTGCAACTTTCAAAAATAAAAGTAGCCAAAACTGGGACCATCACCCTTTTCTTTACCTTACTTTTCTCCATTTGAGAAAAAAAAAATTAAAACAGAGATTTTTGACATTTTTTAAAGGTTGTATTAACTATAAAGGAGAAATTAAGCAAAAAATACTTTTTTCTCTTTCAAAAAAATTGTATGTGGCCTTTTTTAAAGATTAATTTTTTAAAACACATTTCATAAAAGACAAACACTTATTTTTTTAGTACTTTCGTAAGGTTAATTTTTTGAAATTTTCGAAAATGCGTAGTTTTCAGAAAACGGGACCAGCATCACTTTTAATATGTACAGTCCTTTGATACATATAAGGTGAAAATTCACAGAAATAATTTGGCACAGTTTTTGGGAAAATGCTTAATTTTTTTAATTGTCTGTATTTTATACAAAATTACAATTTTTGTGAAAAATACTCCTATTTTCGAAAATTTGTACACAACCTTATTTCAATATCTGTCTATACACAGATTTCATAAAGAAACGAAATCTATCTTCTAGTAGCTGTAGGTAAATGTTAAAAAAACTTTTCAACATTAAAATGTTTGAATAATCAGGGTTTTCAACATAATTGTGGCCTGCACCATTCCTTTAAGCTCTTTTCCTCTGTCTGAGGACAAAGTTTAATAAAAAATTTGGAGCCATTTTCGAGAAAATTCTGAAAATGTTGAGTCTTCATTTAAAGTATTCCCAAAAATTAAAACATCCATTTCAAACTCAGTGGGTCTCAAGTTCCTTTAAATCAATTGAGGAATATCAATTTTGACGAAAATCAGCTGAATAGTTTTGGCATTAGCATTGACCAAGGAAAAATGGATGGCAGGCCAGCAAACAAAGTTTTTGCTATCAATTCATTTTTCAATATCAAGAACCCACCAAACATGGATTCTGACTGCACAACATGTTAGAGAAAATAATTTACTACATAGAGATTTATCCACATTTTTGTTACCAGGGCCTGGCAGTTTTCCTGTCCATAATTAAAATATTTTCTCTTCACACTATGTAAGGGCGAGAAAGTAAAAGAGTAGATCCCACCCAACCAACAAGGTAAATCTCTATGTTTACAGAGCGACCACATATTTTTTGATTTAGATATTTAGAAAACAGCTAGTTTTATATTCAATATATTCTAACAGACACCACTATTAATATTCCAACTTAATTGGACCAATTATAAATAACAAATTTTCAAAGGTATTCTGCAAAAACATAAATTGAGAAATTTTCTGAACTTCTGTTCAACAAATTCTCATGTACATAATATTTGCTTTTAAGATTCAAAGATCAGCTAATTAAGGCTCTCTACAATTGTGTGACTCATTGTTTTTGTGGGCTTTTGATTATTAAAATAACTCTCATCCCACTATTTTCCATTTTAATGGTGCATATACCATCACACATCAGCACAGATTACCTCTTCATGATTTCAAAATCTCCTTACCTTGTAATTTAGTTCTAGTTTCTCATCAGCTGGTATATCTTCCACTTCTTCCACTAATGGATCATGTATTTCAGAAATAGTTTCTGCGATCAGTTGGAGTCTATCAGTAACATCTGGCACTACTTTTATTAAGACATCTATTAATTGTGGGAATGAGCTTCAATCTTGTATCAGAGCTCATTAACATATCTATTAAGAGCTGTTTCAACTTTTCCCTAAAGAATATTCAGTTACTGAAAAGTCTTCATTCATTTTCAACAAACATTAAAAATTTCTAGAAGAGACAAATACCTTCCAGCTTCATCCCCTAAGTCAAACACTTTCATTAAAAGCAACAATTGCAAAATAATGAAATCATTAGGAGTGTGATCCCACGGTTCCAACTTTTCCAGTTTATTAATTTCTTTTAATCTGTCCAAGTTCCTGAAAAGAACAGGTAAGCATTTGAACAATTAGAAATTGAGTGTAATTAATAACATAAATTAAGGAAACGTAATCTATTTAATTTGTCTCTGAATATCTCACACACCAGTACTATAAACCATAAAACTAAACCTTATCTCTGGCGAATGCATAGCCTCCTAACACAATATCGAATTTTTTCATTACATATTTTTACTATTTAGAACTAAGTTACATATTGCAACACTGCTTCTCGGACAATATGCTTTCTTATTTTACAATTTCCTTCAATTGAATTCCATATTTTTTGTGAAAGAAGTTTATTTTTTAAATTAGCATTTTCCCTGCATTATTGGGGAAATCTAGGTGACCAAAATATCATTGACACCACGTTTTGTGATCTGTAACCTTAATTTCCGAGAAAAATTTGCAATCGCCAACATGTAACACTTCAATGAAGATGCTACGTTGTATGTCTGCTGGTCATAGATCTCACCCATTTGTGTGATGGCTTCTATTGGGACTAGTCTAGCTGCTAAACTACAGTCCTGGATTACAACAGATGAAGCTTTTACTACTGACGAGAAAATTGTATGATATTAAGTGAGCAGTTTTTCTAAATGTAATTTTTTGCTAAGTAAATGGTTTTTAATTATAGAATTTTAATATTACATGTTATATCGGATTTTACATATTTATTACATATTCTTGCTGTTTTCATTACATAATTATGTACATATTTTGATGTTTAAGACTAATATTTTTCCGGTCTCTAGTAATAACATAAATTAAGAAAACATCTATTTAAGCTTGTCTCTGAATATCTTCACACATCAGTACTATAAACCATAAAACTAAACCTCTGGAGCTGTTATTGCAAAGCAAACCTCTTAGTATGATCAGCTTAAAACAACCCTGCTGTTTGAGGAACTGAGAGAAAAGTGAAAGCATTGCAACACTGCTTCTGGGACAGCTCCTTTGAATGCATTTCTGCGACACTCCACCCACTTCTTCACTCGCCACTTCCTGTGGTGTGGGTCATACCTGCTCAAAGCAAAAGAGGTGGCATCTTCATTCACAGTTTTGAAGGGAACTTACGATGTGCCTCAGCAAAGAACAACGCAGATTTGTGGTGGAGTATTTCTGTATGCAATCTTTCAAAGAGTGCCAGGCAACTTTCAGAGACAAATTTTCATCTGAGTCTATTCCAAACAAGAGCACCATATTTCGGTTAGTGAAGAGCTATCGTGAGACTGGAGGCGTGTTTGATTGGAAACGCAGTCGCTGAAATAGAGTGCTCACGCAGTGACAACAGGGCGAAGTTCAGGATGTTCTTTCAGCTTCCCCGAAAACATCATTAAGGAAGTTTCAGCAACAATGCAATCTTTCTTATGGAAGTGCGCACGCCACAACAAAATTGAAAATGAGTGCATTCAAACAGCAGACATCTCAGAAGCTTACTCGAACTGCTCGCATGAATTATTGTAATTGGCTACGATTTGTTAGTGAAGGACTAGAGGCACTTGATAATGTATTTTTTAGCGATAAGGTATGGTTTCATCTCAGTGGATATGTTAACCAGCAAAACAGTAGACTCTGGGCTACTGAGAGACCACAGGAAACAGTAGAGAGACCACTGCATTCAAAAAGGATTGAAGTATGGTGTGCCATTTCTCGTCACAGAATATTGGTCCATTGTTTTTCACAGAAACAGTAACAGCAGATACATATCAGAATATATTGAGACATTTCATATCCCTTCTAGAAAGGACGAGAGAAATTGCTGGTTTCAGCAGGATGGGGCAACATTGCATACTGCCAAATCGACAATGCAATTTCTGGAAGTTTTTTGAGAACCGAATAATTTCACGAGGTTTGTGGCCTCTTCGTTCGACTGATTTGTCACCACCAGATTTTTATCTTTGGGAATGCCTCAAAAGTAAAGTTATGCAAACAAACCTGCTCATCTCGAAGAGCTCCAAAGAAACATCAAGGAAGTGATTCGCATGATTGATGAACAAACTTTACATTGGGTTGCAGCAAATGTTCTCAAGCGAGTTAATACTTGTTTGTTAGCCAATGGAGGGCACTTTGAACATTTTTTGTGACGTTTGCTTGTTTCCAAGACCAATGTATAGTTCACAGTTTCCTTTTCATCATTCATATACATGATTTCCTTTCTCCTTTACCGATTACTAAACTAGCTTTCTATTTTTTTGCAGGGAATTCCAAAACTTCTATTGTTAAGGTTAAATAAATGGGATGAAGGGCAAGGTTGTGATGTATTGGTAACCAGTGACTATCTTGCACTGATAATTTTTACCAGTGATTATTATGCACTGACTACTAATGCATGAAAGATTAAAAACGAGAACTGTTTTACCTTTTCACATATTCACAAAATAGAGAAAGTTCTGGAAGAATAAGTTCCCACTGGCCATCTTCTTCTGACTGTAGAAATTCTGCAAGGCACCTCCACACAAATGATAACTCTACAGTCAATTTTTCAGAAGGAATTAATTTTTCAGAATCCAGATCTAAAATGTTAATTAATTTTTCCTTTGACTGTTGTCTGTAATAAAAAAATTTTAAAAAATCACATAAAATGCAGACTTCAGGAACAAAATCATGGAAAACAATACAATTTCTTTACATACCGGAATATCACTTTAATAGCTTTTTCAGCTATTTCAGAATTTTCCACATCCAGTGAATGAAGAAAATCCACAAAATTTCCTTGACAATTTTCAAACCAA
>JAHLJT010008446.1:27596089-27623094 GCA_031308135.1 Acheta domesticus
GATTTTATGTTCATGTGGCCAAAACCCTTACCTCTAACTTAATGCAAACAGAATGGAATTATTTTACGACTTTGTTTTTCTATTAATGTGAATTGACATTCCAAATTTGACATTTGACATTTTCCAAGTTTTTCCCGATTTCTTCCTTTATGCACTGGATTGAACCATTGCTTACCATCATGTCATTGTAATTTCTCATTGTTTTGGTTTCTACTAGGAAACTTATATTTATTTCTCCGATTAAAATTGTTTTTGGTCCCTTACATTTATTTAGTATGTGATCAATTTCTTTAATAAATTCTGCTTAATTATATTTTGGTGGTCTGTGGATGGCTAGTAGGAATATTTTAGTCTCATCTGTTAATTTTACTTCTCCAAATATTCCTTCATAGTGTTCTTTTTTACATCTGATTTCATTAAATATAAACAGATTTTTTATTAATACTAAGATCCCTCCTCCACTTTCCATACTTTCACTTATTTGTAAAATAGTTTGAAATCCTGGGATAGACTATTTTTTATTCCCTCTTTCTGATTCTAATTTCAGACAGTACTAACACATCAATTTTGTCACAAATGTCATTTATAAGAATATCAAATTCTTCCAGTGTTTTCTCAATGAGCATATATTAAGTGAATAATTACTAAACCTTCATTATCTTTCTCAATAAATTTACCTAATTCATTACTATCGAGTTACAATTTTGTTTTTTCAAATACCTACATTTAGAACCAAAATCTGAGTCTACTGTGCAGTTCATAATATGTATTTAATTTACCCTATTTTATTTCCATTTAACATTATTCTGAGTTTCCTATATCTAAAGTATACATTCTAGTAATCTTCTTTTGTCACCTTTATTAGTACTCTGTTCTCATCTTTTTTAACAGAAATTTTGCCATACTCACCCACATATTTATATTGTTTATCCCCACTTCTTTGTTTTGCTTCCCAGAACAAGTCAAAGAAGCATGATCAAATTTTCATTTATATAGATTTTTTTCCCTGTTTCCATTTGTCATATTATCATTGTTTACCTACAACATGTTTCTTCTTTTCTAATATTTTATCCCTTAATATTTTGGATTTTAATTCTACAATGATTTTTCCAACCTTCGTGTTCCCATTGCTCTTAATTCTATAACTTTGCTCTATATCATCATTCTTTACTTCCATAATCCCTATTTTATGTGCAATGTGCACTATAACCTCATTCAAATTTCATTCTGTCTTTCCTCCACACCATGTACCTCAAAGGTTTCTAGATCTTAGTTGCTATTCTACTTGTACTTCATTTAGTCTATTGTTCATCACATCTTTTTTGCCAGTTTTTCTTTGATGTGAGTTAACACTTTCAGTTCATTTAAGACTTCATCATATCTTGAGCTGAGACAACTCCATGGAGGTTTTCATGTTTCTCATACCATTCATAGTCCATTTTTTCGCAAATTGCAGATAGTTGCATGTTTATGCTGTTCAGAGGAGTTTGGCGAGCAGTCTCTCCTTGTGTTTTCCGTTTCAACCCAGCTTGCCTACTCTCAATACACCTGCATTCTGCTTTCTTCATGCTCGACATTCCTTTATACGTTGCTTGACTCAATGAACATTTGAAGTGCAGTTCATTTTTGCACCCATTGCAATACACTTCATTCTCATCAATATACTCCTTGCAAACTGGACAGCACATATTTTCACTAGACATGATTTACCAGTTCATTAAGATTAGGTTTCTTTATGCACACATACATATCTCTTCAGTTGTATTTATATCACATGAATAACTACAGATGTCTTCACTAATATTTTCATAAGACACAGAAACAACTTGGTTAATAGCCTGGACCCACATGAATTATGGCCGCGGAAGCCTATGCAATCACAACTTGGTTAATCACCATATGTCCACTTAGATTTCAATTTTGTCTCTTAAAACAATGAAAAACAATGAAAATTATAATAATAATAATAATAATAATAATAATAATAACAACAACAATAACAATAATAACAAAAACAACAACACAAATTAGGAATGACTTTGCTTGAATGACTTGAAAATTTCAAACAGAACTTTTCAGTATTTGTATCAGAATACTTTAATATTTTGCATTATGAGATTATTTGTCATTATTTTTCATTTTCAACAAAAAATGCAGAATAGGTATAAATGAAAGGCCAGGTAGCAAAAGTTTCAGGGATTACTCCGATGAAATCCTGGAAGCCTGCCTTCAAGACATCAAAGCAGGTAGTATCAGCCAGTGCAATGCAACAGAGAAGTATAAAATATCTCGCAGAACAAAGAATTACAAGTTGAAAGATCAACATTTCAAAAAACCAGGCAGTCCAGCCTTGTCCAACAAGGATTTTTAGTTGGTGATACATTTTTTCAGTTTAGTTGTAATTTCATGATAACAACTGTGACAAATGTTACTTTTCCAGTACATCTTCAGAAAATGTGTTAAAACTAATTAAAAATAATTAACTTCTCATTTCTTCAAAACCTATTCCAGCGTAAAAAAAACAACTTTTTTTTATAGGAAATTTTTCATTTTTTGTCCAGAATGAGTCGCAGAAGTTATTAAACAATACTGTGCACTATCATCAGTTTTAAGAGCATTTTAAATGAGAAACTAATGATGGTGCAATGTCAGGTTATTCCAGTTGACTTTGCACCAAAAGCAAAAAAAATTTAAAATATTAGAATTTTGCATACATATTCTTTCTAAAAGCGGATTTGATATCTACAAAACATCAAATTTAACCATCATTTTGAAATTTTTTTCCAAATTCCATTAAAACCGAAGAAAAAATGATCACTAGAAAGTCTAATAATTTGCAGAGTAAAAAACATTGTAATATAAAAAAATGAAAGCGCAACAATAATATAGAAATTAAAAACACGTACAATACTATAAATTAAACTAAATAAATTTATATTAGAAAAAGAAATATAGTATAGAAAGTATAGTAAATGATTTAATTTAAACAGTTCTTTTAAGGAAATTTAGGAACAAGAGCTTAAAATAAGTAAAATGGACACTATAAAAATTAATAAAATGTTATCAGATCAAATGTAATACTTGCAACCGATGAAGAAACTGCCAATCATCTAAATGACTTCTTTGTTAACATAGGATCAAAAAATGGCTGAAAATTTTGATCAACATATATTAGATACAAAGATTGAAATTGATAATACCTCTGTAAAAGCTATCTTTACGAAACCTACAAATCCCGATGAAATATTCAAAATCTTTCGGAAAATGAATTGCAAAAAGTAAAGAGAAGTATATCAAATTTCAATCGAAATAATAAAACACATTGCTGAATACATTGTACCACCTCTAATCATCCTACTTAACAAATATATTAAATATGGAATTGTTCCAAACCACTTTAAAAAAGCTGAAACTGTCCCCATATTTAAATCGGGCGACCGAGATGAAACTACAAACTTGAGACCCATAGCTTTACTATCCAATCTTGCTACAGTTTTTGAGAAAGTGATGAAAAATAGAATGATTAACTATACTGACAAACACAAAATCTGAATCCCTTACAATTCAATTTTCAGAAGGGCGACAGTGCAGAAGATGCCATTAGGTTTGTGACTGATGTCATTTGTGATGCAATTGACATGACTGAACTTTGTATATCTGTTTGTTTAGATCTTGCCAAAGTTTTTCACATGGTCAATCATAATATATTATTTATTTATTTATTAAGTAATGGCAGAAGCAATTTTACTGTTTCACTCATATTATACAAAACCGGTACATGTTTAATATGAATCTACAAATTTTTCATATAATACCTCATGTACTTCACACAACTTTAGCAATAAACAAAACAGTAACTATCGTATCAAAAGTTAATGATGTATCCTGCATATCTTGTAAGGCCGATATAAAGAAACCCAGAGTAGCTCTGTCAACACTGCTGGCAATGCATTCTAAGAGTTCACCACTCTCAGTACTCAAAAAGTGGTGTCGCTGTAAGATTCTTGTACTCTTCTGACACAACTTCAAGGAGTGAATCCTAAGGTGACGATCCAGACTTCTCTCAAAGAAATTTGTGAGGACACTTTACCTTATTTCATGTCATAATTCATTTTTCTAATCTTAAATATTTTGATTAGAACTCTTGGTTGTCTTCTTTGCTCCAGAGTTGGCAGTTCTACTACCCACATCTCTCCTCATGTGATCAGTTCCGCGGATCGATAGCAGACTTCATCATTCACATCTGCACTTTCTCGAAGACCTCAATGTCTTTTTTGTAATAAGGGGACCTTACTGAACTTGCATATTTCAAAATTTGGTTTGATTTACTTCACATACAGATTCTTCACTCTCTGTCGACTGAATTCTCAGGAACACTCCCCTCATCAGATACAGTGCAGAATTTGCTCTCGTGACAAACCGCTGAAACCTGTTTGTCCCTTTAGAGATCTTGGGTAACAACCATTCCTAGGTCAACCTGTGCGGTATTGGTTGTATTGTACATCCACCACTCTGGTACAGGTTTCTGGGGTCATTTTTGCCCAAATGAAAGACAGTGCATTTGTTGCTACTGGAGCATTGGGAGTAACCACATATCAAATCACTCCTCCATCCTTGTAGGTCCGCTTGCTGCAAAATTGGCTTTCATACAACTTAGTATCATCAGAGTAACTATTCCACTTTGATCTCAAGCCTTTTCCGAAGGTCAGTCCTATACAAAGAAATAAGATGTGACCCAGAATAGAGCCCTGAGGAATTGTAACAGGTCTCGGCGAAGAGAGGATGCTTCCAACATGAACTTGAAAAGTTCTGCCAGTCAGATAATCTTTAATCCAGCAAAGTAATATTCCTCTTAATCCCTGTAGCTTATGCAGATATCTACTATACAGAACTTTAATGGGTATATTTCTCTTCATGGTTCATCTATTTGTGTCATAGATGTAAATCTGTAAATTCATAGATAATTTTTTTTTAATTGGAAGTATCGGTTACGACTTCAATAGGTGCTGCCGTAGGCAAGGGGGATGCACTCATGAATGTAACATACCAATGCGTACACTGCCAACAAGCAAACATTCACTTATATTATATATAATAGAAAACAAAACCAATGAAACTACAACAGCATATGTTTTCTTGCCATATAAACAGTTACAGAAAATTATAATACAGCAATTTCTGTCCATATTAACACATTTCAGCCATCCACAAACTCACTACAATCGTAGTGCATTACACACAAAACTTTAACTAATACATTAACACATTCAAGAAAATAAAACAGTTCCGTTCATCCAGAAACACTGCCAACAATGAGAAGGTATTTTGAGAATTTGAAACTGCTGTGTAGCAGGTGTTTCCACTTTTGCAATGCAACCAGATAACTCTTGAAAGATTCTAGCCAAACAAGTGTGGGAAATTTGAATCTGCAAAATTACGCTACACTACAAGTATTTCAAAAGAAATTGCACATGACCATTTTTACAACAGATTTCATTTAACAATAAAATCTTCATTGTCAATACTGTACTTTTGCAACTTTCAAAAATAAAAGTAGCCAAAACTGGGACCATCACCCTTTTCTTTACCTTACTTTTCTCCATTTGAGAAAAAAAAATTAAAACAGAGATTTTTGACATTTTTTAAAGGTTGTATTAACTATAAAGGAGAAATTAAGCAAAAAATACTTTTTTCTCTTTCAAAAAAATTGTATGTGGCCTTTTTTAAAGATTAATTTTTTAAAACACATTTCATAAAAGACAAACACTTATTTTTTTAGTACTTTCGTAAGGTTAATTTTTTGAAATTTTCGAAAATGCAGTAGTTTTCAGAAAACTGGGACCAGCATCACTTTAATATGTACAGTCCTTTGATACATATAAGGTGAAAATTCACAGAAATAATTTGGCACAGTTTTTGGGAAATGCTTAATTTTTTTAATTGTCTGTATTTTATACAAAATTACAATTTTTGTGAAAAATACTCCTATTTTCGAAAATTTGTACACAACCTTATTTCAATATCTGTCTATACACAGATTTCATAAAGAAACGAAATCTATCTTCTAGTAGCTGTAGGTAAATGATTAAAAAAACTTTTCAACATTTAAAATGTTTGAATAATCAGGGTTTTCAACATAATTGTGGCCTGCACCATTCCTTTAAGCTCTTTTCCTCTGTCTGAGGACAAAGTTTAATAAAAAATTTGGAGCCATTTTCGAGAAAATTCTGAAAATGTTGAGTCTTCATTTAAAGTATTCCCAAAAATTAAAACATCCATTTCAAACTCAGTGGGTCTCAAGTTCCTTTAAATCAATTGAGGAATATCAATTTTGACGAAAATCAGCTGAATAGTTTTGGCATTAGCATTGACCAAGGAAAATGGATGGCAGGCCAGCAAACAAAGTTTTTGCTATCAATTCATTTTTCAATATCAAGAACCCACCAAACATGGATTCTGACTGCACAACATGTTAGAGAAAGTAATTTACTACATAGAGATTTATCCACATTTTTGTTACCAGGGCCTGGCAGTTTTCCTGTACATAATTAAAATATTTTCTCTTCATACTATGTAAGGGCGAGAAAGTAAAAGAGTAGATCCCAACCAACAAGGTATAATCTCTATGTTTACAGAGCGACCACATATTTTTTGATTTAGATATTTAGAAAACAGCTAGTTTTATATTCAAGTATATTCTAACAGACACCACTATTAATATTCCAACTTAATTGGACCAATTATAATTAACAAATTTCAAAGGTATTCTGCAAAAACATAAATTGAGAAATTTTCTGAACTTCTGTTCAACAAATTCTCATGTACATAATATTTGCTTTTAAGATTCAAAGATCAGCTAATTAAGGCTCTCTACAATTGTGTGACTCATTGTTTTCGTGGGCTTTTGATGATTAAAATAACTCTCATCCCACTATTTTCCATTTTAATGGTGCATATACCATCACACATCAGCACAGATTACCTCTTCAATGATTTCAAAATCTCCTTACCTTGTAATTTAGTTCTAGTTTCTCATCAGCTGGTATATCTTCCACTTCTTCCACTAATGGATCATGTATTTCAGAAATAGTTTCTGCGATCAGTTGGAGTCTATCAGTAACATCTGGCACTACTTTTACTAAGACATCTATTATTGTGGGAATGAGCTTCAATCTTGTATCAGAGCTCATTAACATATCTATTAAGAGCTGTTTCAACTTTTCCCTAAAGAATATTCAGTTACTGAAAAGTCTTCATTCATTTTCAACAAACATTAAAAATTTCTAGAAGAGACAAATACCTTCCAGCTTCATCCCCTAAGTCAAACACTTTCATTAAAAGCAACAATTGCAAAATAATGAAATCATTAGGAGTGTGATCCCACGGTTCCAACTTTTCCAGTTTATTAATTTCTTTTAATCTGTCCAAGTTCCTGAAAAGAACAGGTAAGCATTTGAACAATTAGAAATTGAGTGTAATTAATAACATAAATTAAGGAAACGTAATCTATTTAATTTGTCTCTGAATATCTTCACACACCAGTACTATAAACCATAAAACTAAACCTTATCTCTGGAGCTGCTATTGCAATGCAAACCTCATAGTACCG
Organism: Acheta domesticus; assembly: GCA_031308135.1. Classification (NCBI taxonomy): domain Eukaryota; kingdom Metazoa; phylum Arthropoda; class Insecta; order Orthoptera; family Gryllidae; genus Acheta; species Acheta domesticus. Next base: position 27,603,699 of record JAHLJT010008446.1, read on the forward strand.
GGTGATCAGCTTAAAACATAACCCTGCTGTTTGAGGAACTGGGAGAAAAGTGAAAGCATTGCAACACTGCTTCTCGGACAGCTCCTTTGAATGCATTTCTGTGACATTCCCTTCACTCACCACCCCCTTCCTTTCGCTCGCCCCCTTCCTGCGGTGTGGGTCATCCCTGCTCAAAGCAAAACGGGCGTCGTCTTCATTCACAGTTTTGAAGGGAACTTACAGCTAAATGTTTCTAGGGTGGCCGCTGGGATTCGCGAGTAGAGGGGGAAGCTGAAAGCCATGGAGCCATGAGGCGGCCAAGAGGGAGCCAAGAGGGAGCCATGAGGCGGCGCTCGCTCGCGCCTGGCTCGTGTGCCCATACCAAAAACATTAGTCTATCTACATGCTAGAGAAGGGCCTTGGAAATTAATTTGCGATAGTGTCTTCGCTCGGTAATGGAGAAATACCAAATTCACGGGATGGCCTGTCTCTGTCCTCATCATCCACATATTTTACACTGTCACTGATACCCGTTTCCTCACTATCATCAGTAGTATCACTATCACTGTTTTACTATAGTTCGCGTCGTTACCTGTAAAAATAAAGATTTCTTGATATGGTACATTAAATCATTGTGCGGCAAATCACGCTCTCATTGATATTGTCGAGAGTAGATTCCACGTCTTTTCTCTTCTTCTTTTTATTAGGAGTAGAAAATGAACATGATTCTCCCGATTGAATAGAATTAATTTCCTTATTAATTCTGCAAATAGAAATTTTCGAAACGCACGAAGCAGCAATTACTGCCTTAAGAACTGCTTTGATATTTTCAATATCTTCTTTTCCTTTGAAAAGAATGTGATGTGTACTTTGGCAACGACTTCACGCGTCTGACTGTGAAGTACGTCCTCATGCAAATTGGTCTGAACAGGACGAATTGCAATGATTACAACAAAACAATAATCACTTCTACAGAACTTCATATAAATAGTTGTACTGTTAGGGAAATACAACTGAAAACAGTCACTTTGCGGAGACGAATTGGTCAGGGTCAACGTTTACTCAACTGGTGTAGGGCTGTCAACACGTCCTGGGAAGAGACGCGCTCCCCCCTAAAGCGATAAGTTTAAGAAATGGGATTCTTCCGGGGTCTGACCTTAATCGGTCACGCAAAAAATAATTTCACTGTACGATGCGCCTCAGCATAGAACAACGCAGATTTGTGGTGGAGTATTTCCGTACGCAATCTTTCAAAGAGTGCCAGGCAACTTTCAGAGAATAATTTTCATCTTAGTCTATTCCAAACAAGAGTAACGTATTTCGGTTAGTGAAGCACTATCGTGAGACTGGAGGCGTGTTTGATCGGAAACGCAGTCGCCGAAATAGAGTGCTCACGCAGCGAAAAACTGGACGAAGTTCGGGATGTTCTTTCAGCTTCCCCGAAAACATCATTAAGGAAGCTTCAGCAACAATGCAATCTTTCTTGTGGAAGTGCGCACTGTGCCACAACAAAATTGAAAATGCGAATAGCGGACATCTAACGAGATTAAGGCTTTTGATTGAACTGCTCGCATGAATTATTGTAATTGGCTACGACAATTTGTTAGTGAAGGCCTTGAGGCATTCGACAAATGTATTTTTTAGCGATGAGGCATGGTTTCATCTCGATGGATAACCAACAAAACAGTAGACTCTGGGCTACTGAGAGACCACAGGAAACAGTAGAGAGACCATTGCATTAAAAAAAAGATTGGAGTATGGTGTGCCATTTCTCGTCGCAGAATAATTGGTCCAATGTTTTTCACAGAAACAGTAACAGCGGATACATATCAGAATATATTGAGACATTTTACATCCCTTCTAGAAAAGGATGAGAGAAATTGCTGGTTTCATTAGGATGGGGCCACATCGCATACTGCCAGGTCGACAATGCAATTTCTGAAAGAGGTTTTTGAGAACCGAATAATTTCACGAAGTTCGTGGCCTCCTCGTTCGACTGATTTGTCCACCACCAGATTTTTTATCTTCAAAAGTAAAGATTATGCAAACAAACCTGTTAATCTCGAAGAGCTCCAAAGAAACATCGAGGAAGCGATTCGCATTATTAATGAACAAACTTTACATCGGGTTGCAGCAAATGTTTTCAAGTGAGTTAATGCTTGTTTGTTAGCAAATGGAGGGCACTTTGAAAATTTTTTGTGAGGTTTGTTTGTTTCCGAGACCAATGTATAATTCACAATTTCCTTGTCATCATTCATAAATGATTTCCTTTTCTCCTTTACCTATTAGTAAACTAGCTTTCTTATTTTTTTGCAGGAAATTTCCAAAACCTTTATTGTTAAGGTTAAATAAATGGGATGAAGGGCAAGGCTGTGATGTATCGTTAACCAGTGACCATCTGTCACTTTAATTTTACCAGTGATTATTATGCACTGACTACTAAGCCCGCCCTTTGAAAACTACTTTAATTTTAAAGGAACATTTAAATAATAATAACAATATAAAACCCCGTGGCGTAGATGGTTGCAGCAGCCGTCGTCTGCGCTGAGGAGGCTGCAGGTTTGAGTACTGCATAGGCCTGGTCGATATGATGATACTAACAACAACAACAACAACAACAACAATAATAATAATAATAATAATAATAATAATAATAATTCCCCTTCCTCCCCTCCCCCTTCTTCCCGCAAGTCTTCTTAAGCCCAACCCTACGTGTTAGCAAGAACAGTGCCACGTGGAAGACGAGCGATTATCACCAATTAGAATTGTGTTCGGGGCAATGGCAATCACCCATACCCAAATGGAGAGACGTCTAAGGAGTCATAAGGCCTCGGAAAAAGAGTCGCTGCCCGGGGAGCGGCGGGGCGTGTCTGGAGTTGGCGCTGGACACGACAGTGGGCGATCCGCCAATGGCCTGATCTGCCAATGGTCTCAGCAAGCATCGGTCTCCCAACAAGCTATTGCTGATAATAAAGGAAGCCAATCTCCATCAAGAGCTTCACCTAGCCTGAGTGCTACGCAGGTCTTTCAGCCAGCGCTCACTCAAGCAGAACTGCCACGACAGCGCAAGAAATGGACTAATGAAACCATTGTGCGCATCTACTACAGAGTCACAAATTTGGACACCGATGTGACCGGTTACAGGCAGAGGTTATTTTCTGAATTTACGTTGATTTTCCCCAATTCTCCTGTTAACGAACAAAGATTAACTATCAATATAGAGATATTCTTCGCTACAAACTTAATCCCGAAAGAACGCCTTGAGATCATTAAAGAAGAAATCCGGAAGGAACTACTAACTAACCAAAACTCCATGTCACTTATGAGGGACGAGGACGAAGGAACATCACGTGCGGAAGAAAGTTCAACTTCTTTCCCAGAATCTGCTAACACGATGCAGTATAATGAGGACGGGAGATTTACTGAAGCTTTGAAGGGACAAATGGAACTAGCAATTATTCAATTTCAAGGTACCAATCCTTTAATGCGACCAGCCTTAAGGAAGCTAACTCCTCAAAGAAGTTAGCACAATTGATAGAAATAATGAATTGTGAGATTCTTCCTGATTATGTCCGTAAGTCACAAGATCTAAAAACGCTGCACATGGTTATATACTCTGCTGCAATTACAATTGTAAGAACACTGGGAATCAGTAATGATATACACCAGGATCCTCACGAAGAGTACCTCAGATGCCGAAGTGGGAATTACGTATGTTAAGAAAAATTGAAAAACTTAGGGGGTGACATTGCAAGATTAAACATCTACATTGAAGGTTGTAGGTCACCTAAGCTACTAAGAAAATGACGCATTTTAAGGCAATGTATGGCACACATTCTAATCGAGACGAGAATACTACTGTGCAGCAGTACCTTGACACACTCAAACAGAAATTGTATGTTGTAACAGCTCGCCTGTCCAGGCACAGAAAGAGTAAGAAATCGCAGGAAAGATAATTTTCTGTTCACTACAAAGGAAAAAATCTACCAGACAATGGAAAATAAAGAATCTACAGACTCAGAAACTGTCTACCCTACTCGGCAAGAAATTGAAACACATTGGAGCAATCAACTTGCAACTTCACAGACTTCAATACTGAAGCATCCTGGATTAAAACAGAACAAAACCGTTCCAGTAAAATTCAACTTATGCAGTTACATGAAATCTCCACCCACGACATTAGAAGTGTGATTAAAAGTACATTCAATTGGAGAGCTCCTGGACCTGATGGTATCCAGATCAAATCAGGAATGAAAATATTACATAGCATTAAACATCTAGGTTATATGGACGATGTAAAGCTGTATGCGTCAACTAAGACGCAGCTCACATATTTCCTGGAAACTGTGGAAAGATTTTCGAACGACATAAGGATGCACTTTGGACTGGACAAATGCCGAGCAGTGAGTTTGGTTAAAGGAAAACTGCAAAATACTGCATACGACCTTGAGACCTGTGGTAGAACGTGCGGTTTAGAAGCTGAAGAAACATATCGATATCTGGGAGCTGAACAAGCTAGGCGCATTGATCACACCAGAATAAAGAATGAACTAACCACCGAATTTGTCCGGAGAGTAAGAAGAATTTTAAAAACTGGACTTGATGGAGAGAACACTTCAAAAGCTGTTAACACTTATGCTGTGCCCATCTTGGGATACTCTGCGGGAATAGTGTCGTGGAGTATCACAGACATAGAGAATATTCAACGAACGTTAAGGGTGCTACTGTCAAAAAACCCTTAAGCATCACCCTCGAGCCTCTGTTGAATGTGTGACCATCCCACGACGCCTTGGCGGTAGAGGCTTCACTGACATTAACACCATGATCTGCAAGCAGGTTGAGAGCCTCAGAAAGTTCTTCCACGAAAAATCTACCGCATCCAAGCTACACGCAGCAGTTTGTGCAGTAGACGAATGGACACCATTAAAATTATGCCAGTCAGACGTAAACCTTACGGCACTCAGTATCCAGCAAAAACTTGATGCGTTGATGGCAAAGCCTATTCACGGAAGACATCCAAACGAGATCGGCCAAGCCCATGTCGATACACTGTCGTCGAACTACTGGTTGATCTCAGGGCAGATCTTCCCTGAAACTGAGGATTTATGGTTGCCATTCAAAATTAAGTAATTCCAACACAAAATTACAGAAAATATATACTGAAAGACCCAAGTGTGAACGATGACCGCTGTCGATTCGGTTGTGGACAAATTGAATCAATACAGCACATTACATCAGGCTGCTCACATATAGCTGGATCAGAGTACAGGAACAGGCATGACGCAGTAGCAAAAGTAATCCACCAAGAATTGGCCCAGAAGTACCAATTATTATCCTTAGCAGGAGTTCCGCACTATGTGTATAACCCGGAGAATGTGTTGGAAAATCAGTCTTATCGACTGTACTGGGACAGAACTGTCATCTGCAATCGACCAGACTTTGTTCTGTTCAATAAGAAAGCAGTCAAGTCGACATTATCGATGTCTCAATTCTAAACACATCCTAATCTTCAGTTGAAATACACAGAAAAGAAGACTAAGCATGTGGATCTCTCAGAATCTATCATCCAACAATGGAATGTTTGCAAAGTGAGAATCATTCCAATTATAGTATCAAGTACTGAAGCCATCCCGAAGACCACGCATGAAAGTCTCAAGGAATTAGATCTTCCTGAAAACCTATGGAAGCTTATGCAGAAGATTACTATCATCTCAACGACCAGAATCATCAGAAAATTTGTAGGAAATCAACATGAATAATTAGATTCAAAATTATAACCATAATTTGTATTGTGATTATATCAATCTGTACAATTTATGTACTCACCGTAGAGATACGAGATAATAAAGTAATAATAATAATAATAATAATAATAATAATAATAATCATATTTTGCATTAGTTTGATCCCTCTATCGAGACAGCTGTCACACACTGACTTTCGTTACAAGCTCCATGGTGATGAAAGGCCTGTATCACATTTATTTTACATGGATGATCTTAAAGTGTTTGCTAAAAATGAAGCAATTCTCTCCCAAATGCTTTCTGTCATCAATGATTTTAGCAATGACATCTGCATTAAGTTTGGACTTGATAAGTGTGCAAAAGTGAACTTAAAAAGAGGAAAAATGACCACGTCAGAGAACATTGAAGTTGATAGACACACTGTGATTCAAGATCTTGAGCCAGGTAAAACTTACAAATATCTGGGCATTGAAGAATGTGAGACCATCTCGAACGACACAATGAAAGAAGAGAATTCGCAGGGAGTATTATAGAAGAGTGAGACTCCCGGGCTGATGTACATAGACTTTATGTGTCACGTAAGGAAGGAAGAAGAGGCCTGAGATAAATTGAAGCCTCCTGGCACAATGCAATAATTGGGATGGGAAACTATGTAGTCAGCAATTAAGATGACCCACTAATGAGGCAGGTCATAAAATCTGACCGAAGAATGGGAAACAGAGGCATTGTAAGTGTAGCAAAAAGCATTGCAAAGAAAACTATGCAAGACACGTCAAATAACACAGACACTGAACTTCTGGTACTACTAAACATGAAATGTGAGACACAAAAAATGTTAAAGAAATCGTGGAGAGACAAACCACTCCACGGACAATACCTAAAAAGAATGGACAAGGTGCAGATCAATAAAGATCAATCATTAATGTGTCTTAAAAGGGGAAGAATGAAGCCAGAATCGGAAGCAGTTGTAATAGCTGCCCAAGATCAGGCCTTGAGAACACGACATTATGATAAAGCGGTTCTCAAAATTTCCCAAGATGATAAATGCCGCATTTGTCAGGAACACGTAGAAACCATCGATCATATTGTCTCAGCTTGTCCAATCCTAGCAAAGACAGAAATACTTGAAAAGACACGACAGGGTGTGTAGCTACCTCCACTGGCAGATCTGTACCGCCCTCGAAGTTCCGAACACATGCCCCAAGTGGTACGAATACTCACCGAAACCGGTGACGTCTGTTGGATTGTGTACGATATTGTACGACCAACAAATTCAAACTGATCGCACGATAGCAGCAAACAAACCGGATATAGTCATCCGGGATTTGGAGAACAAATCATGTTTACTTGTCGATGTTGCTGTACCTTGCGATCAAAAACGTCGTTACCAAGGAGGCAGAGAAACGTCTTAAATACAAGAGTTTTGGAAATCGAGATCAGCCGAATGTGGGGCGTAAAAAGCACAGGTCGTCCCGATAGTTATCGGAGCTCTGGGATTTGTTCCGCAAAATTTGAGTAAGAACTTTTCTAAACTCCCAGTTAATTCAAAGGACTGGGAAGTGCAAGAAATCGCTTTATTTGGAACAGCCCACATTTTGCGCAAAGTATTGTAGAGGCACCGACAGCCCCTAGATCTACTCCTTAGGTAGCTGGTTGCAACCTGGGAGTAGATTTTATATTCAGCCGACTCATAACATCTTTAGTCGTGATGTAGTGGAATAATATTAATAATATTAATAACAATAATAATAATAATAATAATAATAATAATGGGTTTGGTAGCCCTGAACTGGGATGTTAAAACGCGTGCTGTGACAGCTCCTGGATTTTTGGGATTTACGACGGAAAAACATCGCTATTGGAACGCCAGGTACGTGGAACGGATGGCCTAACATCTGGCGATTTCAGAAATATAAGCGTCAAAAACTAGAGAATTATTGGGTAGCTAGCCCGGGTGGACGTTTTGCTATACCAAATGACACCAACACGGAAGTAGGCCAATCGGGGGGGCAATCTGCCACGCGAACGGCCACGATGCCGGACACGCGAGCGCCCCTGGGGGGCCACCGCAGAGCACCAAAGCAGATACGCCCACGCACGGTCAGATGGCCGCGCCGTTACACGTAGCGCTATCTGGCGGAGCTGCCAAGAACCCGAGCGCGCCTGCAGCGCCATCTAGCGGCCAAGGCCGGAACGACGACACTCCCGGCGCGGCGGGAACTTCGAAAGGGGACGCCAGAAGTGGGTACCGAAAGCCGCGGGCAGATAGTGAGAACGATGAACTCAACCCGTTTGCGAGAAAATCAAAGCTGCAGAGGACTCCTCCACCATCTCCTACAATCATGGAGGTGGCTCTGGAATATGGCGGCGAGATGGCCAGGGACCTGAGAGTGAGAAAGAACCAGCGGAAACCATGACAGCAGCCGGCCCAACTACTTAGCAAGTGCGAAAATATCCAGAAATTGGAAAAAGACCTGAAATAATAGAAGATCTAAACAAAAACCTAAAAATTATGGAAACATACATGCTTAAAAACAACCCGAAGGATGTCAAAGAGGCCATGATGAGAGCTCGGGAGAAAATTGATTACTTAAGGAATAGACGGCATTACGCCCTAGAAAAGAAGCGAGAGTTTGCAGAGACCCTGCACTGCCTCTCAAAACGAGAAGAGGACAATAAGAGAAAAGAGATAAAACCGACACAAAGGAAAAAGAGGGAGGCGCCTAGCCCACCAGAAGAGAGCCACAGAAGAGACAAAAAAGACAGACAGAAGGAAACAGTAGAGGCAATGGACGCCAACACAGAGGCAACAGAACATCAAGGAGAAGGAACGACAGAAGGGGACTCAACGGAGGGGTGGATGAAACCACCAGAGCAGAAGAAGAAAGAAACAAAGAGAAGAAAAAAGAAAAGAAAGAGAAAAAAGCGGAACAAATCAAGACGAGAAATAGACCCCTGAACCAGGCGATAAAAGTGACTGCTAAAGACGGACAGACATACGCTGACATTATTAAAAAGATGAAAACCTCAGTAAATCCAAGTGAATACAACCTGAACATAAAAAAGATGAGAAGAACACAGAAGGAAGAACTATTAATAGTCCTAGACAAAGAAGGGGATTTAACCGACTTTAACAAAGCACTGGTGAAGGCTGTCGGGGAGAGTGCAGAAAATAAGTACTCTGACGCCAAAAACCATGTTGGAAATTAAAGACATTGACGAAACTGCCACCGTCGATGATATAACAGCAGCCATCGAGAGGGAACTAGAAACTCCGGCCGAACAATTCCGTCAATCGTGCCGGCTACACAGAGGGTTCGCAAGAACCCAGACAGCGACAATTCTGCTTCCTACAGATACAGCCGTAAAACTTCTGAAGAAGGATAAAGGTAGGATTAAAATAGGCTGGATTTACTGTAAGATACGGGAGAAGCAGCAACTAACTAGATGTTTCAAATGCCTGGACTTCGGGCACATATCTAACAACTGCAAAGGCCCGGACAGAAGAAATGTGTGCTACAAATGTGGCAAAGAGGGGTACCACATCGAAGACTGCAAGGGGTCAACCCAATGCATCATTTGCAAAGTAAAAAATCTAAGCTGTGACCACATGCTGGGAAGCAAAAAGTGCTCAGCATATACCGCAGAAATTAACAAGAAAAATAACCAGCCATAATGAAATTCCTGCAGGCTAACTTAGGAAAGAGCAAAGCAGCCCAAGACTTACTCCTGCAAGCTGCAACTGAAAGAAACGTAGACCTGCTGCTCGTTAGCGAGCAGCCGAAGAACACAGAAGAAGCTATGTGGTACCAGGATGGCTCGAGAAGAGCGGCTGTGATAACACTCAATAAGAACATAAGCGTATCTAAATACAAACCCACCAACCATGGGTTTGTATGGATAGAAATAGGGGACGTAAGGGTCTATAGCTACTACTTCTCACCTAACGACTCAATTGACACCTTTAAAAAGGAAATTGACGAACTAGAGATGAGCCTAAAATCTGCAAAAGGAGAAGTTGTAATGGCAGCTGACTTCAATAGCAAGTCGCCAGAATGGGGGGAAACCCGAAGGGACAAAAGAGGGGATATAGTCTGTGAATTCATCGCCAAAAACGACCTTGTCATCCTTAACACAGGAAGGGAGAGTACTTTCCAAAGAGGAGATGCAGCATCCATACTGGATCTAACAATTGTCTCCAACAAACATCGCTAGGAGAACCACGGACTGGAGAGTACTTGACGACGAGACGCTCAGTGATCATAGCTACATCCAGTTTAAAGTAACTGGATACCAAAGGGAGCTCCAGAAGCCGGGGGGGCGACCTCCGTGGAACACTAACAAGCTGGACGAAACGAAAGCGAAGCTCTCTCTAGAAGAGTCTAAGCTAATACAGAGCATGGGTTGGATAAAAAAACAGAAAGCCCCTGAAACAACAGTAACAGAAGCGAGGGACATAGTGATGGCAGCGTGCGCCGCATCCATGCCGAGACACAGATGCCCAAGGGGAAAGCAGCAGGTGTACTGGTGGACTCCCGAGATTGCCGAACTGAGGAAGAATTGTATTAAAGCTAGGAGACTAGCCACAAGATCCAAAACTGACGAATCACTTCGAAGAGAATACAAAATACGCCAAAAACAGCTGAAAAGAGAAATCAAAAATAGAAAATCGAAGTGCTGGAAAGAGCTACTAGACGAGGTAGAAGATGATCCCTGGGGCATGGCGTACAAAATTGTAAACAAAAAACTTAAGAGTGAATACGAAGGTACCCGGATTAGAGGACCCCAAATGGGTGAAAGAAATTATAAGAGATCTCTTCCCAACCAGAGACCCGTGGACGAGAAGAAAACCGTACGACTACGAATTCAGTGAGAATGACGTATTCACGAGAGACGAGCTACAAGTAGAAGCGAGGAAACTAAAGTGCAAGAAAGCCACCGGACCAGACGGAATTCCAAACAAAATTATTAAGATTGTGGCCAAGGAATACCCGGAATGCTTGCTGGAGGCATTTAATAGCTGCCTCAGACATGGAGTTTTCTTCAAGAACTGGAAGAAACAGAAATTAATTCTACTACGGAAAGGAAACAAGGCCCCTAGATAAGGCATCGTCGTATAGGCCGTTATGCCTCCTAGACACAATGGGCAAACTCATGGAAGGGTTGATTCTACAACGGCTAGAGAAAACATATCAACAGGAAAAAAGTTCTCCGATAGACAGTTTGGATTCAGGAAAGGCCGCTCAACTACGGACGCAATAAGGGAAGTAGTGCGTATAGCGGAAACTGCTAAAAACGGAACAGGCAAAAAAAAGGGATTTTGTGCATTAGTAGGCCATTGATATTAGGAATGCCTTTAACTCCGCCAATTGGGAAGATGTTATTAAGGCACTGGTGGAGAAACAGGTTCCAGAATACCTTCTAAGAGTCATCGAGGACTATCTATCAGAAAAATTATATACTCTGGCACTCTTAGGGTGGAGGAAGAGATGACGTGTGGAGTTCCCCAAGGATCCAAGCTGGTCCATTCCTGTGGAACACCATGTACGACGAGCTACTAATATAGATCTACCACAAGATACCTTGCTGATCGGATACGCAGATGATACGCTTATCATCAGCCAACAGTGACAACGTGGACCCGCTGGAGAGGCACTTAAACGAGGGCCCTCTCTAGGATTAACAGATGGTTGGACAAAAGACGCCTACAGATGGCAGTGGAAAAAGACGGAAGCAGTACTAGTACTGACAAAAGAGCCTTTAACTTCCCATGCATCACCGTCGAACGGAGTAAGCATTTCCTGAAGCCGCCAAATTACATACCTGGGGTCGAAATTGACCACAGACTGAGCTTCGGGCCACCATTTGCAAGACAGCAGACAAAGCTGCAACAATTGGATCCACCCCTCTAGGCATTATGCCTAACATAGGTGGGACCTAAAGAAGCAAAAAGAAGACTGCATATCCAGCGCGGTAATCTCGAAGATGTGGTATGCAGCACCAGTATGGGCGAACTTCTCTTGAGAAACAATCCATTAGGAGAAAATACAACCAAATCCAAAGGAGGATGGCCACAGAGGTGTATCAGCGTATCGGACGATATCATGACTGCGCTGTTCTGGTGCTGGCGAGAATGCCCCCCATAGACCTACTAGCGAGGGAAAGGAAGAGAACATACCAGACCCTAAAAGATAGAAAGGAAAAGGAAGGTAAGCTACCCCCAAAGGAGATAGTACACCATAAAAGAGGGAACCAGAAGCATGCTAATGAAAGAGTGGCAAGAAGATGGGATGGGGAGACAAAGCAGATGGACGCATCAAATGATCCCAAATATAGCGGAATGGGTGGAAAGAGGCCACGGCGAAGTAAACTATTACCTGACACTGGCGCTGTCAGGTCATGGATTGCTTTAACAAGTACCTATATGACTTTAAGATAAAAACAGCCGCGAGGTGCGACCACTGTCAAGGCCGAAGTAGACGACACCATGCACACCCCTTTTTCCAGTGTAATGCATGGACCACGGATAGGAAAAATACAATCAGAGAACTGGAGAAACCATCACCCTACAAATCTAGTAAAAATGATGCTTTCCTCCAAAGAGAAAATGGAATGTAGTAGTGACTATGGTCACAATATACTGAATAAGAAAGAAAACATTCGAAATTAAGAGAGGAAGAGCTTTAGCTAACCGCCTCCACCTCCACGAAGTAATGTCTGACGACGGTTTCCATGGACGTGACGCCATGGCTTAAGCGAAAGGAGGTTAGGTTTTAGTCGGTATACCAAAGCTGGGAGGTCCGACATAACCGGTTCGCCGGTATCTATTAAAGATTTCCCCCTCCTTACAAAAAAAAAAATAATAATAACAATAATAACAATAATAATAATAATAAAAACATTTTTTCTGTGCATCTGGAAATCATAATTTATTAATGTATATTTAAAACAGCACGTATAAAACCACTGTACATTTCTGAAGCATATTTGTTGTGGAACTAAAAGAAGCAAAGTTTGTTATTAAATCATCTACCTGAATGTATATTGCACATAGACGCTTATTTAACTTTTAAACAATTTACAAAGGAATCATTGCTCTTAGGAATTTAATTTTCTTTGAAGCCAAACCAGCAGGCACATGCCTTTCTTTTGAACTCGTGGCCATGGTGGTCACCTGCTTTTGTCTTCTGGGTGGAATTAGGGGAGAGAGGATCAAGTGTAGTTCCCGACAGTTAACCTGCTTGAAATTGCCAGCCGCTGTCTGAATCGTTCAAACAGTTGCTAGTGCAGTTTGCCCTCCCTGCTTTGGGTTGAGTTTTAAGCTGATCACCCAGTATTAGTAGTTCTCCAACATAGCAGTTTTTGGTATTGGGCAGATGGGCAAATGAACAAGTGGACAGACTGGCAAACATAAATAGCATTTTCTGCTAATAGATTTTAAGTCTACAGAGACAGCACTAAAGAGAAACAACTGAAATCAAAAATATACTGTATTCTTCCCTCACTCATAATGGTAACTTCATAACTCTTTCAAACAATGCATGAAAGATTAAAAATCAAAACTGATTTACCTTTTCACATATTCACAAAATAGAGAAAGTTCTGGAAGAATCAGTTCCCACTGGCCATCTTCTTCTGACTGTAGAAATTCTGCAAGGCACCTCCACACAAATGATACCTCTACAGTCAATTTTTCAGAAGGAATTAATTTTTCAGAATCCAGATCTAAAATGTTAATTAATTTTTCCTTTGACTGTTGTCTGTTATAAAAAAAAACAAAAAAAAACACACACAGTCACATTAAATGCAGACTTCAAGAACAAAATCATGGAAAAAACACGATTTCTTTACATACCGGAATATCACTATAATAGCTTTTTCAGCTATTTCAGAATTCTCCACATCCAGTGAATGAAGAAAATCCACAAAATTTCCTTGACAATTTTCAAACCAGTTGGGAAGCAAAACTTTTTCAACACAATCTCTAACGGAATCTGCAAAATAGTTTTTTTTCATCAGTCAATTTATACCACCTTTGAACACAAAACACCTAGCTTCAAATAGATTGAAATCATTAATTTCTTTATCTACAATGAATAAAAACCAAATAAATAGTTTTTGTGACTTTTAGATATCAAAATTAAGACATTCAGTCAATTACGGTTATTGTGAACTTGGATATAATGAACTTCAGTCACTTGTCCCGTTACACTGACAATACAATTTCATACAAAGTATGCTTAAGCACGTACTTATACAAAATATCTTCAGTTTTAGTGAACCTGAACCTTGACAGTAGTGAATGTAAGAAATAAGTCCTGGAAATTAATTGAATCTCATATATTATTAAACAATTAAAAGAGCCATTGGAGGAAGGTATAGTGTTCCAATGGTGCAAGAGGCATTGAAAGGTGTCAAGATTGCATTATGATATTTAGAGACAAGAGGACAATGCAGCATAAAATATGGAGAGAGCACAAACTCTGGAGATGAATCTTATGAAAAATGTCTGAAGCAAACAATTGAAAATAACTGATTTTTTAAGTACAAATAAAGATATTGAAATTTTCAGTTTGTGCTGTTAATGTAATGTTGTTGTTTTTTTGTTTCTTCTTCTCCTTCTTCTGTGTATTAATCTGTATTATCAATCATTGTGAAGAGTTTCCATTTAATTTTGACATTATCAGATATAGTGAACCTCTGATATAGTGAACCAAACATTTTAGTTCCATGAAGTTCATTATAACCGGAGTTGACTGTGTTCTACTAATGCCATATAAAGTGAATTTATTTTGTTTTAAAATAAGACAGGGTTGCTAGAGTTATTCATGTGTAAGCATTATAATTCAGATATTGCCGGAAAATATTCAAAATATAAATAAATAAATTATTCTTCAGCCTTGGTTGGTAAAACTTATCACATTGGACTCTCATAAAAATGTTCTGAGTTCAAACACAGACTAACTCAAGATATTTTTGGAAAATCCTTGTGGTTTGCAAAATTTGTCTCTGAAAAATGTCTGCAAAAAATTTAACAATCTTATAACATTATGACACAATTTTACAATAGCCAGTGTATTAGAATAGCATTATTTATTTTCATTTCTCACAAAATTTATATGTATTCTTTAAATTTGCAAAAACATTATCTCAATTTAGTTAGCATGTGTGTGTGCATTATGAATCGCTGGGAACCTCAGCTTTGTGCATTCACTGGATTACTATTTTATGCTTCCACCAAGTAATACATAACTCCTATTTCAAACTAATTCAGTTCTGTATGTCTGCATTTGTTACAGTTTTAATTCTGTAAAAGTTATATTCTTGTTAGTTTTAACACAAACTCAATTCTTGATGTCATGAGATATGTGGTGTCTACCTGCATATACAATTATTAATTTGCTTCTCGAATTATCATGACATTCCTAATAAAAGAAATATTTTTTTTAAACTCTTTTTTCCCCAACTGGTTTAATGATGAAATTTAGCACATGGAACCATTGAAATTTTGAGTTTCATTAACACATTTGCAGTTTAAAAGATCCCTAAGTACACATATCTGAACAAGATGAGTAAAACATAAAATTCTTTAGGTTTACTCAAATTTTAAAAAAATAATAATATTAAAAATTCTTTAATAATTCCACAAGTTTCCTGGAAATATCAATTTCCGAAAGTCCTCTGATTGATAATCACCAAATAAAATTTCCCTCTCAATGGATGACACTGAAATATAAACAATATATTGCACTATTATTACAGTATTAAAATTCATGCAACTTCAATTATGTCACATACCACTGTGATCCTTTAATCCTTGTGAGAGAATAAGTTCACGACTCTTGATGGAATGTGATCTAATTGTTACTTTACTCAAAGAAACATAAGCTTGCTTACGCACATCATCTTTAATATCATGAATTCTATTACGAATGTAAGGGAGTGAATATTTGGAAAGGCCAAGACACAACAAAACTGCACGACGCACTTCTGCACTGGGATCCATTGACATGTGAAAAACAAATGCTGGAAAAAACATAACACTTGTAATGTGAATCATCTGAATGGGAGCTATACAATATTAAACATTTTAAATTACATTAGATAACCTAGTTTACTGCAAAGAATTTTACTTCCAAGAAAATATAATTCACACAATATAAACCCATTCACGTTACACTAACCTTTCACAACAGGACAGTCTGGATCAGAAGGGTCCTGGAGACGCTCCAGCGCTGTCACAGCTTGAACTCTTACAGAAGGTGATGTATCCTGAAAAGAAGTTGAATAAAATGTTTGATTGTTACATAAAATTGCAAATGATACCTTTAAATATCCAAAGGCTTTAGCCAGATAAGATGGTAAAAAGTGCCCCAGCTTGCAATCAAAAAATAAATCTTTCCTAAGGTTTGTGACTTCAAAACATTTTTTCATGGACCTTTTAGATTCCTGCCCTCTTACATCCTTCTTAATAATGTGTGTGTCTGTGTGTGTGTGTCTGTGTGTGTGTGTGTCAGTGTGTGTCTGTGTCTCAGTGTGTGTGTGTGTCAGTGTGTGTCTGTGTCTCAGTGTGTGTGTGTGTCAGTGTGTGTGTGTCAGTGTGTGTGTGTGTGTCAGTGTGTGTGTGTGTCTCAGTGTGTGTCAGTGTGTGTGTGTGTCTCAGTGTGTGTGTCAGTGTGTGTGTGTGTGTGTCAGTGTGTGTGTGTGTGTCAGAGTGTGTGTGTGTCTCAGTGTGTGTGTGTCTCAGTGTGTGTGTGTCTCAGTGTGTGTGTGTCTCAGTGTGTGTCTCTGTGTCTGTGTCTCAGTGTGTGTCTGTGTGTGTCTCTGTGTCTGTGTGCCTGTGTGCGTGCGTGTGTGCGTGTGGCTGTGTGTTTGTGTGTTTGTGTGTGTGTGTTTGTGTGTGTGTGTTTGTGTGTGTGTGTGTGTCTGTCTGTGTGTGTGTGTGTTTGTGTGTGTGTGTGTGTGTCTGTCTGTGTGTGTGTGTGTGTGTGTGTGTCTGTGTGTGTATTTTTGAATTTTAAATTTACATAGTTAAATTAAAAATTACAAATTTTACCTACATTAATTTCAAAATTACATACTTTTTAAATTTGCACTTGTACTTTGCTTTAAAATTTTAATTGCCTTTCTCGCAAAAAATGCACATTCGTGGTTTAGGCATAAGGGGGACGGTATCAGTAAAAACTCAGTAGTTACGGTAAAAAACATCTTGAATACAGTGTGGCCTGCAGCTTAACGAGAATTTGATAATTTGATAAGCCCTTCTAAGTTGGACAGCCCAGCAATAGAGTTTAGAAGAAGATCTAACTTCACAATTTGTTGTAAGGTTTAAGATGGATTCTATTACTGTATCTGATTTTTCAGCAGCATTTTAGCCAGTACAAGGCAATATGAAGAGATAAAAAGTGATGTTCCACATTTAAACAATTAAAACAGTGCTTTGTAACCCAATGCTTTCTAAATGCACAATTATCAGAAAAGAATGAAGGAACCTTTCTTTCAGCAATCCAATAAACTATATACAATGTGTCTATTCAAGAGTTTTGCAGATTTTGGACAGATGTCTTCAGGCAATTGACAGGGTGGTCACCTGGCACCAGCCCATTTCACTGCCCCTGCCACGGCCAGACGATATATTCCCAAGGATTCCCTTAGTTCTCTTCGTCTTTCCTTCATTACCAATTTACACTACCCCTTGCTCTGATCTTCGAGCACTCACGCTGTTGTAAAAAGTACAATGAACAGTTTTCATGGTTACATAAAATGTTGCACTTCAGTAGTCAGTTTCTAGTTATTATTTATTAATAACTTTTTCAATGTTGTAGCACAAATAGAGATTTACCTTAACCGTTTGTTGAGTAGTGAGAGAGAAATGCGAGAGTAAAGATGTCTCTGTTGTACATTTTACAATGCACAGGCCTGATGTTAATTATTCCAACTGGTCCTTAAGTACGAAAAAGTGGATAAATCGAGATGCTAAATTAGAAAAATATTCTTTACATGTTCTGTACAATTAATTTCCTCCAAAAAATGGCTCCTTGTTTTTGATTAAATTTTATTTATGGATATGTGAAGGACATGCAAGAGAATGTTCCAGGTTTTGATGAAAACTGATTTTCAAAAATTGCACAATTTCAATTTGTTTTTCCAATCTTCCTACAACTAAAATATTAAAGATAGAAATTTATTTTTCCTCAATGAAATCTGTTCCTTAAAGATAGATTTTGAAAGGTCATGTACAATTTTATAGAAAAATTTGGTACTTTTCGCGTAATTTTGCGTGAAAGTAAGGGAGAGAAAGTATATTCTGTTTTAGCACACTAATTTTCACAATGTATTGTAGGAGAGTGTAAATTTAAATATGTTTTTACTTTCTCGGCTTACGAATACTTGGTAAGAAGAGAAAGTTATGTAAAGGAATTCCTCTACATCAGCGAATTCGCTATCGCGAATTCCGAACATTCGCGGTTTCAGAAATACTACCGGTTTACATTCGCGAGTGCGTCTTTGGTCGTACTTTTTTTGAAAGCGAACACATTTCATTTCTTTATCTGCGTTATCTGGAAAAGGAACTCGACAGACTCAGGAGCTCAAAGGGTCACGTTCTGCAACTAGTGGTGCTTCCAACGCACATACTTTCTCGCTCTGCTCGTCCCTATTGCTATTCCACTACTTCATAACCAGCAAAAGTGTATTATTACCAGCAAACGTTTTCCGTACCGAGACCCGACATCCGAAACTCAAAGTCAACGACCGGCACTTATATCACTACGCAACACCAACACCGCTGTGTCGAACAGAGCCATGAAAGAATAGAACCGACCTATAAAAATGGTAAATGCGTGATTAAGAAACAATTGATACGATGGTACATACGCTTTACAATACAAGAAGAGAAGTAAAAAATTGTTAAAAGTTAAAAATTTGAACAAATATATACAGACATTTCCAGTACATTTATCGCAATTACTTATATTTTAGTCAAAACGTAATTGTATCGATTTTATCATTAGGAGCCGGTAATTTCCAACATGCGAAAAACATGTCTTTCAAACATGACCAAGAAAGGCAGCGGTGAACCGCTTTACGAAGTATTCGTAAGGCTAGAAGTAATAATAATTCGGACCGTTATGGATTGTAAGCTTATCGCATGCGTTTGGATATAATTTATTACAATTTAACGTCAAAATATTCATATTTTACTTAAATTGGTACTTACAGATGTATACAAGACAACGGTTGATCTGACATGTCATACGCTTCAGAAATCAAATAAAAGAGTTGAAAAATTGTTTAAAAGATGCTGTTAGGGAAAACACAGACAAGTCCCGTCTATTCATCTGATTCTATTCGTGAGTAGAAGTACTTCAAGTGATTTTCAATAAAGTATCTACACTCTTCAATGTTTTTTTCCTGCAACATCACATTCATCAAATTAAAATTCCCCTCGAGGGATCGAACTCGGCACATTCCTTATTGAAGATCTCAACCTGAAGGTGCTTTAACCAGCCGCGCCACGGGATCCACATGCGGGACCATCTGCTTATAATTTTAGACAAACGTATTTATCAGTTCTATCCTTAGTAAAGTGTAATTGTCAAATGCGAAAACTGTCTTTCAAACATGACACAAGAAATGCGCAGTGAACGGCTTTACTCCAATAATTTATCCGC
>JAHLJT010008446.1:27624094-27709407 GCA_031308135.1 Acheta domesticus
TTTGCCCTCCCTGCTTTGGGTTGAGTTTTAAGCTGATCACCCAGTATTAGTATTCTCCCCATAGCAGTTTTTGGGATTGGGCATGGCAAATGAACAAGTGGACAGACTGACAAACATACATAGCTTTTCTGCTATAGATTTTAAGTCTACAGAGACAGCACTAAGAGAAACAACGAAATCCAAAATATACTGTATTCTTCCCTCACTCAAAATGGAACTTCATAACTCTTTCAAACAATGCATGAAAGATTAAAAATCAAACTGATTTACCTTTTCAATATTCACAAAATAGAGAAATTCTGGAAGAATCAGTTTCCCACTGGCCATCTTCTTCTGACTGTAGAAATTCTGCAAGGCACCTCCACACAAATGATACCTCTACAGTCAATTTTTCATAAGTGAATTAATTTTTCAGAATCCAGATCTAAATGTTAATTAATTTTTCCTTTGACTGTTGTCGTTATACAAAACAACAAAAAAAACACACACAGTCCCCCAACCAAAATAAACTGCAGACTTTCAAGAACAAAATCATGGAAAAAATCACAATTTCTTTACATACCGGAAATCACTATAATAGCTTTTTCAGCTATTTCCGAATTCTCCACATCCAGTGAATGAAGAAAATCCACAAAATTTCCTTGACATTTTCAACCAGTTGGGAGCATACTTTTTCAACAACAATCTCTACGGAATCTGCAAAATAGTTTTTTTTCATCAGTCAATTTATACCACCTTTGAACACAAAACACCTAGCTTAAATAGATTGAATCATTAATTTCTTTATCTACAATGAATAAAAACCAAATAAATAGTTTTTGTGACTTTTAGATATCAAATTAAGACATCAGTCAATTACGGTTATAGATGAACTTGGATATAATGAACTTCAGTCACTGTCCCATTACACTTACAATACAATTTCATACAAAGTAGCTTAAGCACTTACTTTTATTGGTACTTATACAAGTACTCTTCGGTTTTAGTGAACCTGAACCTTGACAGTAGTGAATGTAAGAAATAAGTCCTGGAAATTAATTGAATCTCATATATTATTAAACAATTAAAAGAGCCATTGGAGGAAGGTATAGTGTTCCAATGAGTGCAAGAGGCATTGAAAGGTGTCAAGATTGCATTATGATATTTAGAGACAAGAGACAATGCAGCATAAAATATGGAAAGAGCACAACTCTGGAGATGAATCTTATGAAAAATGTCTGAACAAACAATTGAAAATATTGATTTTTTTAAGTACAAATAAAGATACTGAAATTTTCAGTTTGTGCTGTTAATGTAAATGTGTGTTTTTTGTTTCTTCTTCGCCTTCTCTGTGTATTATCTGTTATAATCTGTTTATTGTTTATATGTTAATATAATTTATATTTATATGTTATATATACTGTTATATTTTATTTATTATTTATCAATCATTGTGAAGAGTTTCCATTTAATTTTGACATTATCAGATATAGTGAACCTCTGATATAGTGAACCAAACATTTTAGTTCCCAGAAGTTCACTATAACCGGAGTCGGACTGTGTTCTACTAATGCCATATAAGTGAATTTATTTTGTTTTAAAATAAGACAGGGTTGTTAGAGTTATTCATGTGTAAGCATTATAATGCAGATATTGCCGGAAAATATTCAAAATATAAATAAATAAATTATTCTTCAGCCTTGGTTGGTAGAACTTATCACATTGGACTCTCATAAAAATGTTCTGAGTTCAAACACAGACTAACTCAAGATATTTATGGAAAATCCTTGTGGTCTGCAAAATTTGTCTCTGAAAAATGTCTGCAAAAAATCTGACAATCTTATAACATTATGACACAATTTTACAATAGCCAGTGTATTAGAATAGCATTATTTATTTTCATTTCTCACAAAATTTATATGTATTCTTTAAATTTGCAAAAATATTATCTCAATTTAGTTAGCATGTGTGTGTGCATTATGAATCGCTGGGAACCTCAGCTTTGTGCATTCACTGAATTACTATTTTATGCTTCCACCAAGTAATACATAACTCCTATTTCAAACTAATTCAGTTTCTGTATGTCTGCATTTGTTACAGTTTTAATTCTGTAAAAGTTATATTCTTGTTAGTTTTAACGCAAACTCAATTCTTGATGTCATGAGAAATGTGGTGTCTACCTGCATATACAATTATTAATTTGCTTCTTGAATTATCATGACATTCCTAATAAAAGAAATATTTTTTTTAACTCTTTTTTTCCCAACTGGTTTAATGATGAAATTTAGTACATGGAACCATTGAAATTTTGAGTTTCATTAACACGTTGCAGTTTAAAAGATCCATAAGTATCTGAACAAGAAGAGTAAAACATAAAATTCTTTAGGTTTACTCAAACTTAAAAAAAATAATAATATTAAAATTCTTTAATAATTCCACAAGTTTCCTGGAAGTATCAATTTCCGAAAGTCCTCTGATTGATAATCACCAAATAAAATTTCCCTCTCAATGGATGACACTGAAATATAAACAATATATTGCACTATTAATACAGTATTAAAATTCATGCAACTTCAATTATGTCACATACCACTGTGATCCTTTAATCCTTGTGAGAGAATAAGTTCACGACTCTTGATGGAATGTGATCTAATTGTTACTTTACTCAAAGAAACATAAGCTTGCTTACGCACATCATCTTTAATATCATGAATTCTATTACGAATGTAAGGGAGTGAATATTTGGAAAGGCCAAGACACAACAAAACTGCACGACGCACTTCTGCACTGGGATCCATTGACATGTGAAAAACAAATGCTGGAAAAAACATAACACTTGTAATGTGAATCATCTGAATGGGAGCTATACAATATTAAACATTTTAAATTACATTAGATAACCTAGTTTACTGCAAAGAATTTTACTTCCAAGAAAATATAATTCACACAATATAAACCCATTCACGTTACACTAACCTTTCACAACAGGACAGTCTGGATCAGAAGGGTCCTGGAGACGCTCCAGCGCTGTCACAGCTTGAACTCTTACAGAAGGTGATGTATCCTGAAAAGAAGTTGAATAAAATGTTTTGATTGTTACATAAAATTGCAAATGATACCTTTAAATATCCAAAGGCTTTAGCCAGATAAGATGGTAAAAAGTGCCCCAGCTTGCAATCAAAAAATAAATCTTTCCTAAGGTTTGTGACTTCAAAAACATTTTTCATGGACCTTTTAGATTCCTGCCCTCTTACATCCTTCTTAATAATGTGTGTGTCTGTGTGTGTGTGTCTGTGTGTGTGTGTGTCAGTGTGTGTCTGTGTCTCAGTGTGTGTGTGTGTCAGTGTGTGTCTGTGTCTCAGTGTGTGTGTGTGTCAGTGTGTGTGTGTCAGTGTGTGTGTGTGTGTCAGTGTGTGTGTGTGTCTCAGTGTGTGTCAGTGTGTGTGTGTGTCTCAGTGTGTGTGTCAGTGTGTGTGTGTGTGTGTCAGTGTGTGTGTGTGTGTCAGAGTGTGTGTGTGTCTCAGTGTGTGTGTGTCTCAGTGTGTGTGTGTCTCAGTGTGTGTGTGTCTCAGTGTGTGTCTCTGTGTCTGTGTCTCAGTGTGTGTCTGTGTGTGTCTCTGTGTCTGTGTGCCTGTGTGCGTGCGTGTGTGCGTGTGGCTGTGTGTTTGTGTGTTTGTGTGTGTGTGTTTGTGTGTGTGTGTTTGTGTGTGTGTGTGTGTCTGTCTGTGTGTGTGTGTGTTTGTGTGTGTGTGTGTGTGTCTGTCTGTGTGTGTGTGTGTGTGTGTGTGTCTGTGTGTGTATTTTTGAATTTTAAATTTACATAGTTAAATTAAAAATTACAAATTTTACCTACATTAATTTCAAAATTACATACTTTTTAAATTTGCACTTGTACTTTGCTTTAAAATTTTAATTGCCTTTCTCGCAAAAAATGCACATTCGTGGTTTAGGCATAAGGGGGACGGTATCAGTAAAACTCAGTAGTTACGGTAAAAAACATCTTGAATACAGTGTGGCCTGCAGCTTAACGAGAATTTGATAATTTGATAAGCCCTTCTAAGTTGGACAGCCCAGCAATAGAGTTTAGAAGAAGATCTAACTTCACAATTTGTTGTAAGGTTTAAGATGGATTCTATTACTGTATCTGATTTTCAGCAGCATTTTAGCCAGTACAAGGCAATATGAGAGATAAAAAGTGATGTTTCACATTTTAAACAATTAAAACAGTGCTTTGTAACCCAATGCTTTCTAAATGCACAATTATCAGAAAAGAATGAAGGAACCTTTCTTTCAGCAATCCAATAAACTATATACAATGTGTCTATTCAAGAGTTTTGCAGATTTTGGACAGATGTCTTTCAGGCAATTGACAGGGTGGTCACCTGGCACCAGCCCATTTCACTGCCCCTGCCACGGCCAGACGATATATTCCCAAGGAATTCCCTTAGTTCTCTTCGTCTTTTCCTTCATTACCAATTATTACACTACCCCTTGCTCTGATCTTCGAGCACTCACGCTGTTGTAAAAAGTACAATGGAACAGTTTTCATGGTTACATAAAATGTTGCACTTCAGTAGTCAGTTTCTAGTTATTTATTTATTAATACTTTTTCAATGTTGTAGCACAAATAGAGATTACCTTAACCGTTTGTTGAGTAGTGAGAGAGAAATGCGAGAGTAAAGATGTCTCTGTTGTACATTTTACAATGCACAAGGCCTGATGTTAATTATTCCAACTGGTCCTTTAAGTACGAAAAAGTGGATAAATCGAGATGCTAAATTAGAAAAAATATTCTTTAACATGTTCTGTACAATTAATTTCCTCCAAAAAATGGCTCCATTGTTTTTGATTAAATTTTATTTATGGATAGTGTGAAGGACATGCAAGAGAATGTTCCAGGTTTTGATGAAAACTGATTTTTCAAAAATTGCACAATTTCAATTTGTTTTTCCAATCTTCCTACAACTAAAATATTAAAGATAGAAATTTATTTTTCCTCAATGAAATCTGTTCCTTAAAGATAGATTTTGAAAGGTCATGTACAATTTTATAGAAAATTTGGTACTTTTCGCGTAATTTTGCGTGAAAGTAAGGGAGAGAAAGTATATTCTGTTTTAGCACCACTAATTTTCACAATGTATTGTAGGAGAGTGTAAATTTAAATAATGTTTTTACTTTCTCGGCTTACGAATACTTTGTAAGAAGAGAAAGTTATGTAAAGGAATTCCTCTACATCAGCGAATTCGCTATTCGCGAATTCCGAACATTCGCGGTTTCAGAAATACTACCGGTTTTAACATTCGCGAGTGCGTCTTTGGTCGTACTTTTTTTGAAAGCGAACACATTTCATTTCCTTTATCTGCGTTATCTGGAAAAGGAACTCGACAGACTCAGGAGCTCAAAGGGTCACGTTCTGCAACTAGTGGTGCTTCCAACGCACATACTTTCTCGCTCTGCTCGTCCCTATTGCTATTCCACTACTTCATAAACCAGCAAAAGTGTATTATACCAGCAAACGTTTTCCGTACCGAGACCCGACATCCGAAACTCAAAGTCAACGAACCGGCACTTATATCACTACGCAACACCAACACCGCCTGTGTCGAACAGAGCCATGAAAGAATAGAACCGACCTATAAAAATGGTAAATGCGTGATTAAGAAACAATTGATACGATGGTACATACGCTTTACAAATACAAGAAGAGAAGTAAAAAATTGTTAAAAGTTAAAAATTTGAACAAATATATACAGACATTTCCAGTACATTTATCGCAATTACTTATATTTTAGTCAAAACGTAATTGTATCGATTTTATCATTAGGAGCCGGTAATTTTCAACATGCGAAAAACATGTCTTTCAAACATGACCAAGAAAGGCAGCGGTGAACCGCTTTACGAAGTATTCGTAAGGCTAGAAAGTAATAATAATTTCGGAACCGTTATGGATTGTAAGCTTATCGCATGCGTTTGGATATAATTTATTACAATTTAACGTCAAAATATTCATATTTTACTTAAATTGGTACTTACAGATGTATACAAGACAACGGTTGATCTGACATGTCATACGCTTCAGAAATCAAATAAAAGAGTTGAAAAATTGTTTAAAAGATGCTGTTAGGGAAAACACAGACAAGTCCCGTCTATTCATCTGATTCTATTCGTGAGTAGAAGTACTTCAAGTGATTTTCAATAAAGTATCTACACTCTTCAATGTTTTTTCCTGCAACATCACATTCATCAAATTAAAATTCCCCTCGAGGGATCGAACTCGGCACATTCCTTATTGAAGATCTCAACCTGAAGGTGCTTTAACCAGCCGCGCCACGGGATCCACATGCGGACCATCTGCTTATATTTTAGACAAAACGTAATTGTATCAGTTCTATCATTAGGAAAGTGGTAATTGTCAAATGCGAAAAACATGTCTTTCAAACATGACCAAGAAAGGCAGCAGTGAACGGCTTACTCCAAATAATTTATCCGCTGATTAGCACCACTAGTTTATTTATATATATTTACCGTCCCTTATTACACACGTGCAGAAATTTTAAAGAAAATTTTGGAGCGGTTTTTGAGAAATTGTTTCTTGTAAATTTGAATCGCAATTTACGCAAAAACTACTCGTTTTTCCAAAAAAGGGTTCATGACCTTATTTGAAGTGCTAATTTTGTATAACCGACTTTGTCTGAGGCACAAATCTCTATCTTCAATTTTGCAGTTTTTAAACAGTTTTTTGCAATTTTCGAAAAATTGGGCCAATCAACGAAAATTATACCTACGTCATTCCCTTCAACCTTCTTCGCACTATTCAACAACAAAATATAATCAAAAAATTTGGAGCCATTTTCTTTTAACTTAGAAAATCTCAAAATGGGCTTCATGTAAAGTACCCTCAAATACTAAAATATCGGTTTCAAATTCAAGAGGCCTTGAGACGAGTAAAAACGATCGGGGAATATTAATTTTGAAGAAAATCGGACCGAACGGTTTAGGCGCTAGCGTTGACCACAGACGGACAGACAGGACGTTTTGCCGTCAATCGATTTTTAAGTATGAAGAAGCAACAAATCATGGATTTTGACTACACCACGAGATAGAGGATTTTTTTTCTAATTTAACAACAGGTTTTATCCACTTTTTTGTCACCAGACCCCTGCTATAAGAGTTTTTCTGGCGAAAATTCCCCGTTTTCCGCCGCACGATTACATAACTTTCTCTTCTTATGAAGTATTCGTAAGGCGAGAAAGTAAAAATACGAAGTTGAAATGTCAATTCACATTAATAGAATAATACAATCGTAAAATGATTCAGTTCATTTGCGTGAAATTGGAGGTAAGGGTTTTGGCCACATGAACAGAAAAGCCACTCAGGATCTGTGCAACTCTAATTATAATCTCACTGAAGAGCAGCATCGCGAAATCATCAGCAAAGAAAACCTCGAACGTAATGAAGTAACAGACGCGAACTGCGTCCTGGACAAATTTCAACGTTAATCTGTTATTGGTGTTCTAAAACTTCAAAAAGCTCTGGTGGAAAGGGCATTCGAATGTGGTCCAAAAATGGAAATAACTTAGAAATTTAAGAGAAAAATAGAAGCAGCAAGTTTTCCATGTTTGGATATTAGAACAATGAGAGTGATGAAACAAAAAAATAAACAAATCCTATATTCAATCACATTCAACTTTGAACATAGTTGCAAATATTGTTTTATTTATTCTCTTCAGATATTAATTGTGAATTGTTTTACTTGCACATACTCAGTTCTTCTGCAATTGTTTGTTAGCATTATTGTCCTCATTTTGAAACAGCTTCTCGATATTCAAAAACCTAATCCACCTATCTTCATTAAAATATAGACTCAACATTCGCGGATTTGACATTCGCGAGGTTTTTTGGGAACCTAACTCTGGCGAATGTTGAGTGATTACTGTAATCGTGTGCCGGAAATCGGCGAATTTCCGCCAAAAAAACTCTTATAGCCGGGGGCTGGTAACGAAAAGGTGGATAAAACCTGTTGCTAAATTTAGAAAAAAAATCTCGTGATGTAGTCAAAATCAATGTTTTGTTGCTTCTTGATTCTGCAAAATTGATTGACAGCAAAACGTACGTCTGTGGTCAACGCTAGCGCCTGAACAGTTCAGTCGATTTTCTTCAAAATTCATATTCCCCAATCGTTTTTACTGATGTCAGGGCTCCTGGAATTTTAAACCGATATTATAACTTTGGGGGTACTTTACAAAAAGCAGTTGGACATTTTCAAAGTTTTCAAAAAAAAATGGCTCCAAACTTTTTGATCCAATTTTGTTGTTGAAGAGTGCAAAAGACGTTTAAGAGAATGATGCAGGTATCTTTTCGTTGATATCTCCAATTTTTCGAAAATTGCAAAAAACAATTTCAAATACAGCAAAATTGAAGATAGTTTTCTGCCTAGGGCAAAGTAGGTTGTACAAAATTCGCACTTTAAAATAGGTCATGTAAAATTTTCTGAAAATACGAGTAGTTTTCGCTTTAAATTTGCGGGGAAAATATTCTCAAAAACCGCTCAACATTTTTTCTTTAAATTTTCTCCACATGTGTAATAAGAGACAGTAAATAAATAAATAAGCTAGTGGTGCTATAGAGACACTGACTTTATCGCAGAACTTAGTTTTCTAATCTCTATAGATTGAACTAGTTTTTTCTGTTATGAATTATGATCCGAGAAATGAAACCACTATACACTTATTATTATTATATAAGTGTAAATGCCATGTATAGCCAAGGGAGTTGCAGTTGTTAATCAATGAGCATTGACACAGCTCTTCTGGGGGAAGCTTCGCTGGTTTAAGTCCTAGTCGGGGAATATTATTTGTCAAAATTCTCTGTTGTCACACAGATAATTGAGAATTCTAGAAACTTTATAGAAAACAATGTGAAGCCATTGGAATCAAAATACTGATACAATAAATTGATATCAAAAATACTGATACAATACTGATTACAATAAATTTACTGGAAGGGTCTGTATATAATTTTTCGAATTTTTAACTTTTAACAATTTTTCACATCTCTTCTTGGATTTGTAAAGTGTATGTATCATCATATCAATTGTTTCTTTATCATGCATTTACCATTTTATAGCTCTGCTCGATTCAGTTTATGGCTCTGTTCGACCCATACGGTACTAATGTGGTGTAGTGGTATGTGCCGACTCATTAACTTTGAGGATTGAATTTCAGGTCTCAGAATGGAAAGCTGGTTTGCTGGTAGAAAACACTTTTGCTGGTTTATGTAGTAGTGGAATAGCATTTAGGACCATGCAGAAGTGCAATATTATTTCTATATTTATTCCCCCTACTCCTACGTGCCTTCATGTTCTGGTGCCAATGCAACTGTTCCTCCTACCACTACTCAGTTTATCAATACTATTATTGCATAAATTTGTTTGGGTTGTAGGTCATGGACGGTCCCGTACGGGAATACCTGTAAACAACGTTTAATATGGCAACATGCACAGGACTACTAAATACTGGAATGATAACATGTTTTCAAAACAGGAAAAAAAAGAACTTTAATTCTTTTCTTTGGTTGCTCACGGCAACAATGCAACAATACGTGAATATTCCCTCAAGCTTGGCAACATTATTTGGACACGAAATTACCATTAATTACATTACATGAAATTTCAATTAATCAAATTACGTGAGATTACCATCAATCCAGTTACAAGAAATTACCATTAATGAGCTGATTTGCAATTGTTTTATGTTCAGGAATTCCTTTACTAAAAAAAACCAATATCATTAACAACCTTTTCTTATACGTACGTATTTGCCAAATACAACAATGAACTTGTAAAGAAAACAATACTAAATTTTATATTGCCGGCTGACAAACAATTACGTTCGTTCTGTTTTAAAATTTCGAAAATTCCACTATTCTTGCCAATGTTTATTTAATTTATTTGAATGTACGCGAGCACAGATCTGATTTTAAATAATTACGCTGCGAATGTGAAACTTCCCGTTGCTGCGTCGTCGAAAACAGCGCCGTTGCCAGTTCGGTCGTGCTATGCGCGCTCACTCACACGCGCCGACGTACTCTCGCGCTCCAATCTTGCACGGGCCGGTTTCCTTCAAAATAATTCTCCCCAGGAATTCCATAAATTGTCTGATCACCTCGAACCACAAATTTACAAATAAATAATACTTCTTCTTTCTTCTAATTGGCTCACTGCATCAACAAATGTTCGCGCGGTTTACATGTCCATTACGCACTTTCGATTCGCCGCCAAAATGTCTAAGTCCGAAATATTTTACAAATTATGAGTTCGTCAAACGCGGACACGATGTCTCTCTCACTGCTGACTAGACAGAACTCCACTAAAAACCATCTCGATTTAACATGTTACCTCGGAATATAAAAAATGCCGGCGAAATCCATTTTCACCTTTTCATTGTTGTTTCCATAATTTTACTAAAATGTCCAATATTACTTATTTTGACATGTTTCCGCGTTTATTCATTACGGCTTCTTCCCAATGTTAAGATTTTCTTGTCCAAACAAATTTTTTCGATTTATTTTACGTCGAAAATTGCTAATTTCTCTGTCGACATTACACATTAATTAGTCGCTTGTTTTTGGTATCATTAATTTGTAATATTTCTTTATTTCGAAAATTCGATGTTCTATAAACTCTTTAGATCATTTATAAATTTTGTTAATTTATACCTTGACGATTCACAACGCCTTTCGTTGCCTAATTAGCATTTCTTCATAAAATTTTGGTAATTCAAGTTACTATATTCGACATGTTCGACTGGGTTTTTTCTAAAATTTTTGATTCCAATTTTAAGCGAACCCGTCGTCCAATCGCGTTCAAATAAAAACCACAATGTTCATTTAATTATTCTCTAACTAACTGGACGGTCAGATTTTTCCCAAAATTATCGAATTCATTGTGTTCTCCAGAATTGCCGAAATACTCTTTCCGCGGCGCGCTGTCCTTTTGTCTCAGATCGATTCATAATACACGTTGTTTGTTTCATTGACTATAGCTCAATAAATATTTACTCTTTGTACACAATTGTTTTTGGGGAATGTCTAATAAAATGAAATCATTACAGAAGCAGTGCAAGAAAGTATGTGCGTTGGAAGCACTACCAGTTTATCATTTGTCTTCTCGCATTGTTATTCAGAGTTATATAAAATACTTGAATAAATGTTAATAGAATAAAAAAAGTCACATGTTTTGTTGGTGCCAGAAGTTTGAAGAAGTAGGCGGTGAACGTTTACAACAGAGCGTGAGAAATAAAGTACACTGAAGCAAGCAGCATATCGTCCACGCATGGATGTCACACAATCAGTTACTAGCGAATCAGGGGCTCACCCATGTGTCAGAAGCATCAGGCCTATCAAATTCTTGAGTGGACACCAATATATCGATATTTTAGTACATGATTCAATCTTGTTCTATAGCCAAAATAAAAATTGAGTTCTTTGATCATACTATTTACATAATTTAAACCTGTGATTAAAACATTTTTTCACTATTTCAATCTTTTTATTCAATTTTTTGAGCATATTTTACTGAATATCTTGAATAGGTTTTAGTACATATATATGAACATGAATTTTGAATAAATCCCAGCTCAGATTATATTTTGAACCAATTTCCAATAATATGAAAAAGTATATATTGTTCTAGTATCACTAGTTTTTACACATACTTTTTAATTCTGAATAGAATTTATACTTAGTTTTGAGTTCTGAATTTACCTTTAATCTTTCCAACATAGCAGCATTAATTTCCTCACAAATATCGCTATCAATAGATGCTTCAGGGCCCAAACACTGAAGAATTCTTTTGATACAATAACATATCCTCACTCTAGAACTGGAGCTTTTGCAGCTATGTACCTGAAATTCAACAAATTAATTATATTTAACATTGCACATTATGTTAATACATTAGTTACAACATTTTCTGCAGTGATCTTTCACTGGTCATATTTAATAGGCTGAATTAGTTCAAATTCAAAATTGTACTAGAATAAGAAATAAAAAATTTCTACAAAAAAAATTCTTTCTCCTTTAACCTATTATTTCAATTTCACTTTTCATATTCTAATGGAGTTATGTCTGTGATATTAGTGGCATATTTTTCTCCTAAATTGTGGCCAATCTATCTGCCTCCATCCATTCACACACTCAGTACATTCATTCTACCTTTTCCACTTCCCCATTTGTACATTTCACTTAGTTGTCAAGATTTGTTCTTGACCATTTAAATTGATTTTTTAATCATAGTAGTCTCACAAACTGGACAGCTCCAGAAAGGGTAGTTTTGTAAGATTTCCTATGCTGGATAATTCCAGCACCATTGTCATCATTGTTTTGGATAGACAAGATGAAAAGATGTTCCCTATGATATCATAATTGTTATATTTTGTACATGTGTTATGCCATACACACTATGATGATGCATTTCCAGTTTTTAAAACCTGGCACACATTTAACTGAACCACATTTATGGAGAAACTTGAGATTTGAAACAAAACAAAATTTATGGCACAATGGAAAATCTGTCATATCAAAGGCTCTGGGAATTCATAAGTCTCCATAAAAAACAGATATAATTACAACCACTAAGAAAAAGGGAAAACTTGCAGTAATGCCCATCATCAAGAGAATGGGAAATCTATTATACTGTGATTTTTATAACTTTGTTTCTCAAGGCCTGTCTTCATGATGGAGTGTGTCATAGTATTTCACATCTTTCTCAGGCAGGCCACTAAATATCGCAATCGTATCAAGCAGTACTTGTGAGCATGCAACATCTAGCAGCAAGATCGAGAAAGACACGAAATACTGTATATTCCATTGTGGCCATAGGGGCTTGAGAGGCAAAGTTATAAAAATCTCACTATATAATTGCATCATGCCATTTGGCTCAAACGTAGACTTAAGCAGTGTATATTAACTTAAGGGGGGATGTAGGCATATTTACACAACCTAGTATTATAATATTTTAAGCAGTCAGAATTTGATATGAAACAATGAAATTTTGTAACCTTAAGAAATATGTATTTGAGAAAATATTTATTATTCATTTTTGAAGAAAAAACAGAAACTGTGTATTATATAAATATTTGAAATTTTTAATGTTTTACTTTACAAAGGTATGCTTTTCTTGAAAACCAATCACATTAAAATATTGCAGAACTGCTCCTGAAATACAAGTAAACAAATAAATGTAAGGAAATTTTGGTATTAGTTATAGTTTTTTAAATATTAATTATTGAATTCATGTCAAAAAATTTGAGTTTAATAAATCATTATGAAGAATCTAAACAATATTTTAAAAAATCCTTACACACACATTCTTGTCTGTTATCTGCCACTACCTATAAAATTTGAAAATTGTATGCCAAATAGTTTTTTTTTAAAAGGACACATTTATCACAAAAATCAAGGTTATGGGAAATTGCTTGCAAACACTGAAGAGAAGTTTTGGAAACTTCACAAATAATATGTTAACTACAAACTGAGCGTATTCTTTTACTGTTATCCACTAAACATAGCCTCTGTTTCACACAATTTACACAGCAACAAAATATATTAACTACTTCAGAAAGCATTTGTAAGTATATTATTCTAAAACCCTTGTTAACGTTTTCATTTCCATTTTCATTACATTATCTCCACAGACTTTTCGTCTTGTTCCTCTTGGCAGAGTTGATGGATTAGAGGTACACATTTCCAGTTCATACACTACAAAATTATTAACCTCAATTTCTGTTCTGTTCAATCTTTGGGAAGAAATATTAAATATTTTGGCTTTATTCACTTTCTTATGGCAACTACTCGCTCTACCCATGATATCACCCTAATGACTTTGTCACACACGAACTATTTCAAAAGAAAACACTGTCAACACATAAAACTGGGTTACACAAGAAAAGCATGCTTCAAAGCACATGTAAACACATGTTTGCACTGAGAAATAACCACAGACTTCTAACACAGGAAATATCCGAATGGCTATCAAACTGCTCCATGACAATGCCTTTTAACATGCCCACCTGCAGGGATGATTTTTAAATTTTAAAGGTCTTTCTGTGATCTGATTGGACTAAAAATTTGGGAGAATATACTAAAAACCTATAGGGAATAATATGAGAATAAAAACCCAAAACAATTTTTTACCACATTCCACCTACATTTTGCCCATATTCCACCTACATACAAAATTAAAGTAGGCATATCACACGTTTGTCCTTGGGTCCATTTTAATGTATATCTAGATTTTTTTGTATTGATTTCATATAAATAAGTTCTTTCTATGATCTAATTTACTCCAAAATACATAAACATTGTAAAATTTCATGGTTGACAGGTTTTATATAGTTTGAATAAAAAATGTTTCAAAAGTTTTATTCTTATTTTCTTACAATACAGATAACTTTTACAGTATCTGACTTATATCTTCCTCTACAGCAGAAACAAAAATTAATAATGGTTAACTAGTCTATGAAACTGTGTGGTCTCGAGAACATTCTTTGTGAACAAAGCTCTTCTAAGTGTTATCTGAATATACATTGCTAGCTTTGTTTGTTTTCCTTTTCCTCTAAATTTGTCCCAGTGTACCTCACTGAAAATGAGAATGACATGTTCGAACATTTTATGAGTGTACAATAAGTTTTTCTCAGGTTGTTCATAATGAATTCCATTGATTCATCACATATATTTTCTAACTTCCAGAGAATGAACCATCTCTCCTGAAAAATTCCCAGAATTCATTGAAATTTCAGCCCACAAAACAATTACACTCTGAAATACAGAATTAGATATGGGGAATTTTCACATTTGAAATACAAATTTTTCTGGCTATCATTTCAACAATACTAAAGTAGAAGAGGATTAACATGTTTTTTAACGTAAACACAGGCAATCCTCTAATTTCACATAAACCGCACCTTTAGTAGCTCCTTAAGAAGGTCAGATACAAAGGGATTCATTGGTTCCTCATCTTCAATTTCTTCTTGTCTTCTTTTTCATCATCTATCATCATCATCTTTCTGTTCATCAACTTTACCTCTTTCATGTCTTCCTACCTTCTAGTTTGGCACAGAACTTTGACACAAAATCCAAAACACGTACAGCTGGGCCTTTCTCTCCATTTGCAATAGCATGTTTTAAGCAAAATACAAAAGTTTTTTGAAACTCCAAAGGATTAGCCTGAAATATAGAAGAGCGTCATTGTCAATGATCACAAAAAGTAAGCAGAAACCAATATTACAAGGAAATAATAAGAATTATCACACTGTAGAAACTACCACTAAATGGTTAGTAAATATTGCAACCAAATTGGTAAAACTAATTTTAAAGAAAGAAAATAATGAGAGATTAAAGGAAAATTAGGCTAAAAAAGCAATTTAAAAAATGTCTAAAAATATATTTTAAAGAATTAATCGTATTTTGCATAAATAGTTAATTAAAATTATTAGAAACAGACCTACTGTTATGCATTTTTGAAATTTTAATAAATTCCAGCGTTAAAACAGATGACAAAGTTTTTTATTTAATTCAGAAAAGAAAATTCAATTTAAATCAATGACCAAAGTCAAATGATTTGAAACATTGCCATGCTTAATAAAATTAAAATAAATGACAATGCTGCTCAATATTTGAATGTTGATGTATACATTAAGATGGCTTTTACTTGTCACAGCTGGAAAAAATCTATTTGAAAACAAAAAGTAAATAGAAAAATGGAAAAGTTTCCAGAAAAATGCTAGTCTGTACAGGAGTGACCATTAGTAGTAGTAGTAAATATGAATTTCAGAAAACTTTGAAGTTTACTTATTACTTGAATTATCACCCAATATCGTTACATCCTTGCTAAGAATTAAACATTAAAATATGTTTATTAGAAAATGCATATTGGTTAATAAGTGTCCATATATGAAGTATTAGAATATCAAGCACTCTGTTCAATAAAAATAATTTTATATCTTAGCCACAAACATCACTGGAAGCAGTCAAATAAACAAATTACAACCCTAATCATCAAGTACAATGTTGCAGTAAATTTCACTGTAACACAAGATATTGACATCAGTGCAAGCACAATACACATTTCAACTATGGTGTGGACTTCAACTCAAAAATAAAAAAAACTTAGCATTGATATCGTGTTGATTATGTCATCAACAAGCTCTAGAAATGACATTTATCAATGACACAAAGAAAAAATAAATATATATTACCTTTTCATGGAGTTCCACTAATCTTTGCAATAACTTATTGTGGTAAAGAGTACTTATCTGGGCTTTATCAAAAATACTTTCCACTGTCACAGTCATGATCTAAATCATCAATACATCCACACAAACCATGCGCAGAAAAAATCCAGTTGACTAGAGCACCATTCCCTATCCTAAGAAATATGAAATAAATTAATGATACGTTAAATGGTACACTGATTTACATCAAAAAATATAAATGCAGCCACTGCTCAAAAGCGTCAACAAACCTCGATGACGTTGGTAGCGTTTGATCGGCTCACGCTCAACCAGCGCTCAACTTCAACGCGCCAAAACAGGGTTGCCAGAAGATCTGTGGCCAATGTCGTCATACTTCGGGTTTTCTTTCTTGGCGCATGGGGGTGTGTCAATACAAAGGAATATTTCACGGTACTTCGCATCATTCTCAATTTCACCGCTAGTAGTCGCATGATTGCGACTGTATCGAGCAGTGCTGGCGATCATGCGACACCTGGCGGCATAACGAATAACGACGTGAAATACCGTGATATATTCCATTTTATTGACACATCCTCGTGCGCCAAGAAAGAAAAACCGAAGTATTTAACCATGCCCTCGACACACTATATACGTATATACACTGAGGAATGCGTTTCTAGAAAAGTGAAACGAGAAATGTGGAAAATCGAAACAAGGGACTCGGGTCAATGACCCCCATCTCGATCAGGTTTTTGTCCAGTTTCCCTGATCCATTGAGCTAATGCTGAGATGGCCCCTTGTTTTGCTTCTGGACGTAAACGTAACTTCACTGTGCGCACGTTTTGTTGAGCACTCCTTTTGCTTGTAGTGGTAGGAGTAGAATTGATGTTCGTTACTATTTGTTAGCAATGCAGAAAAATCAAATCATGCAGTTCATGTACCTTTGAAATCGATTTTCTATAACTCGGGAACAAACATTTAAAAATTTTTATTTTTCTAAAATAATAATTATTTTCTAAATTCTTGTTTCTAGTTTTTCAAATGTTGCTTTTTTTAAATTCTGGGCATCAAGAAAATGTGCGCAGATAATCTCTTTCCCCATACGTCATATACAGTTTTTACTTTTTTTTTACCAAAGAAATAAATTATCGACCACACACACATACACTTGAAAGAGTTTTCTCGTTTGCCTCTGCGGAGGTGAAAGAGTTCCTCCATGGATGAATTCATGATCCATGATTCCTCGCTCTATTCGATCGGGGGGTTTTCTTCGACACATTTCTACTTCTTCACTTGTTATAGGCATTAGCTGCCGCAGGAAAACACTAAACAGTGCGTAGAACTGAGTGAGATTATAATATTTAGCAGTAAAAGATGCGATAAACTAACAGTTTTTAAGTCGTTTTCTTGAATTTTCTCTTAAAACGGAAATGAACAAGAAAAAACATGCATTTAAGATTTTTTCACAGAAAAGTTTTGAGTTTTCGAAAAACATTTGAAGAATATTAACCTACAAATACAATAGTTCTTACAATTTGCTGGAAATGTGCATATTAACGATGTGAGAGATCTTTCAAAAAATTACATTTATTTAATTTTTGTAAAAACAAAAAATACCCCCAATTGAACTTAACGTCGTATTAAAGAGAGCAATGAGCACTATCCGTTCCAAAATTTTGAAGAAAAAAATTGGAAGAATTTATGAGAAAATGGCATTTGGGTGTTTCTGAAAATGAGGAATTTTGAGCTAGTTTTCACATAAAACGGTTTAGTTTGAGAAAACTGTTGAGTCTAAACTATTCGTACCATTTTTCGAAATTAAAGAATCCCATTCCAATCTGGCCTGAGTCAAAGCTCTGAGATTTTGAAAAACATTCATTCATTTTTGGGGGTACTTTACATGAAGGCCATTTACGTTAAGGATCGCGTCCACTCTTTAGGAACATCCTCATTCATTCTTCACCGCCTTGCAGAAGAAATGCATGCGTTGATCCATCCGTCAATCTACCCAGCCATCCCTCCATCTATTCACCTATCGTTCATCTATCTACCCATCCTTCTACCTACCAATTAACTCAATCATTCGTAACTCCACCAATATATCCATTCACTCATAAAATCATCAATCAACCTACCCGTTCATCCATCCATCTTTCCACCGTCCATTGGTTTGCACGTCTGTCAGTCATTCCATTAATTCATTCAACCTATCTATTCTCCGGCCACCCATTCAGTCATTACACCCATCCACCTGTAATTCAATTCACTCTTTCCCCCAAAGTCAATCTACACATCTGTTTATCTCTCCATCCATATCTCCATTCCTTCATCTATCCAAATCAATGATGAAATGATGGATCCGTTGATTGATCCATTCTGTCCTGAATGTATTTCTCCCTCACAGAATCAATTGACCATCAATTCCGCCCAACCTTCATCCATAATGGTGGGTACCCGAAGCGGATAGTCGAAATCGACATCCCCTGATACTGGAAAAAGCCCCGAGAAGAGATAAAAACAAAAAAGGCATGGTTATAAAAGTATGAACGGCTGAAGTATAATAAGCACCTGTATCTAAGTACTAATGTATATGTGGAATATTAATAAAACTGATAATTTTACTCTAAGTAAAAACACCTAGTAATTCCGTGCGATGTGGAACACTTAGTCGGTGCAAGGCTCTCGAACAGATAATAGGAAAAGTTTATTTCTAAGTACTAATTCAACAAATATTTAGTTTCTCATTGTTACAGAAATCATAGTAAATACAGAATTATGAGGAGTATTATGTTTTAATTTTGTTCTTTACGAGTATTTTAAGTCTACAGATCAATATTTAAGTAAAGTATTTTAATGAGAACGAATTGATATAATAATAAAGTGTTACTATATTTCTTACTTTTTAGTACATATTTCTAAACATTATATATATGTATAATATATATATATATATTTTCCTAACTTTTAGTACATAATTATCTGGGCCCTAGTGATAACTCGTAATTCTATACCTCTAAGGAACAATATTTTTACAAGTTGTATATTAATGGGTTTTCGAAAAAGCTTTTATATTGTAACACCCCGCACACTCTCTCATCGAGCTCGGCGGGATGGACCTCAGGGCGTGACCCGACTCACCTGTAGATTTCTGTCGGCGCTCATATGTTGCCTCATACGCCCGGCTGAAAGTTGGGCAGGACGCATGCGTGACTGGGCATTTCTCATGCATTAGGCATTGAAGCACTCGTTCTGATTTCGATGAATTTAATTTAAAAAAAATAATTAAAGGGGTGAAGCCTCCTATAATTAGTAACAATATCTTAATCCTAATTTACAACTAACTTAGCTTAAAGTCCGACACTTCTGGGTCATTGTCCGGGCGTTCCGCCTCTCCAGGCGCGGCATCGGCCCGTGAGTCGGGCGGCGGAAAACAGCAGCGATGTATGGCGGTGCGCGGGGGGTTGGCGCGCGGCTGGCGTTCCTCGTTCCCCGGGTCGGACGGGCGGCTGGCGACGGCGGCGACGGCTGGAAGCGAGGAAGCGCCGCCCTGATGCGGTAACAACGACCGCGTCCTTTAGCGGCGGCCGGCTCCCAGGCCAAGTCCGGACACTCCTTCGTCCATTCAGGTCCCCACACTCGTACAGTGGTCCGGCTCTCCCTTCAGGCGACACATGAGCGGGTGGCGAAGTGACAGCGATGCGTTGTCGGGCGGCGGTCTGGCGCCTCGCGGCGATGGCGTGGCTTCTCTCCCCTCGGAAAGCTCAACCTCTCGCTGGCGTCGTCATCATCAGAATGGCAGAACTCACGCTGGCGTAGCCCACATCAGAATGGCCGAATCTCACCCACGTATCTACCTCCCTCGAACGCGAGATCACGTGTCTCGCCCCCGCCTAGTTCTTGTCTATTGGCGCAGCCGAATCGCGCGATGCGTGCCGGCCAATTGCGTTGGTGGCAGCGACGGTTGAAAATCGTCTTCGAGGGGGC
Organism: Acheta domesticus; assembly: GCA_031308135.1. Classification (NCBI taxonomy): domain Eukaryota; kingdom Metazoa; phylum Arthropoda; class Insecta; order Orthoptera; family Gryllidae; genus Acheta; species Acheta domesticus. The sequence goes on from JAHLJT010008446.1 coordinate 27,644,290, forward strand.
GGTCTGCGTCACTGCAATTTCCCAGAAGACGCGGGGTGTGCGCTGACACGGCGCTCCGTCGGCAGCGGCGGAAATACCTAGGGCGACGAACGGTTTCTGAACAAAGGATATCGCGCCCAGCGGCGGCCGGCTTGCACCCTCGCGCCGCTCAGGTAGCGAAAAAATGCGCCTTTCTGGACATCAAGTTTTCCAGTACTCCCAGTTAAATAAAATATTATTTTCGCACACGCCGAAATCGTTACGTGCGCGACCGTCCCATTACAATACGTTACACATTTTATCTTTGGTTTTCAAGTTATTTATGAAAAAAAACACAGAACCCACGTGGATAGACTTTCGGAACTGATTAGTCTCCGTCGACCGAAACTATATTTTCTCAGTGACAGCTTTTCTCCAGGGATGAATAATTCATGGAAATAGATGAACAGTGGGAAATTTCAGATTCAGCTCCTCCTTTCAAGACCGAAACTTCAGAAAGCAAAACGACTGAGGCAACGGCCTGAATGGTTTCAGTCCCTTAACGGTTTGAAACGTCCGAAGTGTCGGCAAAACTCCACAACAAAAGACCGTTCGGCCGGCGGACGAGGAGCGCGCAGGCTGGGCGGGAGGGGGCGTGGCCTTGAACTAGCGCCTCTCGACGCGACGCAGCGACGGCGGCGCGGGCGACGCCTGCCAAGGCCAAGGCCATTCACTCCACTGCTCCACTTTATTATTTATTTATTATTTACGTCAAAAAGAGTTAAAAACTGTGTGTGACAAGCTATGGGGAGAAGTGAATTTTGTGCACGTTTTCATAATTCTGTGATCTCTGTACTAAACCATATTCTAGTCGAATTTTGAATAAAGAAAAGAGCGTTTTTTAAAGTTTTGTTGACAAAATATTCGCTCAATATAATAAAATATATTTTCAAAGGTAAATTAGCTATAAATTCCTGCCCTGAACCCTCATGTTCTTCACGAAAGAATAATACATTTTGCCGCGATAATATGGAAAACTATAATTTGAATAACTATATTTTCCACTAAAATTCAGAAGACGTGCACCAATAATGAAGTTACATTAATGTCCAGAAGCAAAACAAAGGACCATCTCAGCATTTGCTCAAGGATCAGGGAAACTGGACGAAAAACCTGATCGAGATGGTGGCCATCAACCCAGAAACTGTGGTACAGTACTTGTTACAGGTTCTTTAGAATTATACAGTCCAAATGATAAATAATTACATAAACTATCATTGTTAAAATTAATGTTACTTTCCTTTTTGATGCTCGGTATAGTCTCGAATTGTATAGAAACAGTAATGCAGCAGAAAAGATTTACTTGGGACTTAAACTTTTCTATAGAATTTAATCGTTTAATGTCTTCTGGCAAAGTGTTGTAGTGTAATGTACATGAATTGTATGTGAATTTTTTGTAGTGAGCTGTTGATACTGCCATCTGGTGAATTTGATTACTACGTCGTGTGTTATACTTCTGAAACGAGAGACTTCTGAAACGAAGACCGACGGTGATCAGAATGCATGCGCTTTGACAATAAAAAGAATGATTCACGAAAGAAATATTAGTTTTTTTACTGATATTCATTACGACCTTCCCCTTAGCGGCCCATAACAAGCTGCAGTTCATCCATCTTACAAGGGGTAGGTATCGATCCTTGTGTCGATGTGCGAGAAAGCGCGATTTTCCTTTGTTTCATTCAAACATCTGTTAACTACAGGAAAAGATTGTGGTGCGTTCGAGAAAGAAACAGATTTTTATTCCACAAGTAACATTATTCCACAATCTACTCCAGAGATCACCAATAAAAGGAGAAAATATTTTCGGAAAAAAATTTGATAAGGACCGAAGTTGTACAGAATATTCACCCATTAAAGGCCACCCTAAAATTTCTAAATGGTTCACGTATAGAAATGGAATTTTCACTCAACAATGCAGAATAATAGAGCAAGTAATAATACGTGGAGATATTGTTCGGGATATTTGAGTTTTCGAGAAATTCATATTTTATTTTTTAAATAGAACTATGTACTGTTCCCATTAGTAACGGACGGATTACAAGAAGAATAATACAATAATCTATAAATGTTAAAGTTTTGATGGTAATTTGTGTATAAAATTATACTTTCTTAAAACTGATCTTATATTAAACTGACAGTATTTCCTGTAGTGGCCCTTGCATCTGTTGCCTTTGGGCACTCCTGCACAGCACTTTGCACTTTCACTGACTTCAGGAGCTGGGCGCGAGCAGCTCCGGTGTCAATGCGAAAATCGATGAAGTGTGGGGATGAGACTCACTCTAGGAGTGGGGACCACCAATTAGAAAGCACAATTCGAACCACAGGGCGTAAATTTAAAGAGCAATCGGCGAGAACATACAGTTCAAGTAATATTGCCTGTTGTATTTATTGTACAGAATTTAATATTTTTTAAACAAATACTCTTCATAAACATTAAAATGATATATAATTTAAAAAAGCATGAGAAAATTTAATTAGAATGGTAGAGTCAGTCTTTTGCTGGAAATAAAACAAACCAAAAGGATGTATTCAGATTTGTTTTCATTTTAATTTTCTTCTTCCTGTTGCCTCCACTACCTAAGATCATAACCATTCGGATGAAAATATTGACGACATCCAAGTAAATAGACAGGCATGCGTTAATGGGATCATATGGCGGATTCATCATATAGGGTATTTTTCAGCAACATGAACTACACGATGAGTATCGTATAGCAAATATCCAGAAAAAAGTAGCAATCCTCCATACACAGAAAGAGAAAATAACCCAGCACCCAACACTGATGTAGGAGGTAAGAAAAAGAATCCTATTGATGCAATAAAAACTGTTCCCAAGCCAATTGCCAATGGGCCAGCCATTGTCAAAAATTTTCCACTGGGAGCACATACAGGAATAGTACTTAGTCCATCAACAATTCCAAGGGTGTACCATGCTATATTGTTTACTACAGGTCCACCCATCAAACACACTGGTGCTACTACAGCTCCAAGTATACTAGCATGAACTATTCAAGCTATTTGTTTTGCTCCAAATCCTTCCTTGTAAGGCAGGCTTTGATCAATCATACCACTGTCCATCATTGCTGCTAATGATCCCGCCAAGGCCAAAAAGGAGGATCTTGTCATGAGATTCATAAGAGTTGGAGAACGAAGAGTAGCTGCCGCAGCTGCTGCTGCGGCAGCTATAACTTATAACTAGTGAACCTCCAAAGTACATATAAGTAGCACGCACACGCTTCTTTACATAAGCTGACCACAAAGCATATTGGTCAGCAATATCGGCCTGTTTGGAAAGGCCAAGGCCATACTAACACAAAGCCCAAAGACCAAGAGCAGATCCTCCAGATAATGCCCCTTTACCAATGTCAAATGCGGTTTCTCCTACGGGTGCCATAGCTCTCTCACGAAGAGTTCTTCGTCTAGCAAGGCGTTCTTGAAATGAATTTCGCGATTCATCGGCAAATGTTCGAAAAATTGACCTTGGACTAGATGGTCTAATTAATTGAAACCTTGTTGGTGCCGCTTTCAACACAGGCGTAAATGACACCTGACAGATTCTTGTAACTAACATTTTTCCCTTTTAAAGTTGTGAGACTGCAACAAAAATCAGGGCACACGATGAAACACACTTCTGTGATAACTGAGAGACCTGTCAACAAGTTTCCGAAAAAGAGCTCAACGCCAACCACTGTCTAGGAATTCGGAGGTAACAACTCTGGATCAACTCCTCCTCTCAAACGAAACAATTAAAATTTAAATGCTACAATATTACAATTTAAAATAATACAATTTACAAATATTACAATTTAAATGTTTGTTTTCGATATATGACAGTGCAAAATACGAAGGTACAATGAATTATACATATTAGATTTGGACACCAAGTATTATAATTGCTTGTAGGGTTGATAATGTAATTCTACTGCTTTGCTACGATGTAATCACAAATTTAGTGTTTTGCTAAACAAAATTATGATTCTGAATTGCTTTTGCTTGATGATGACATCAATAAATATTTTTCATTAACTATGTTTAATTGAATTAGAGCTTCTATTAAAGCAAAACAGTATTTTCTGCTCTAACGTCTGGCATGAGTCGTTTACGACATCGTATAAAAATATTAAGCTCTTTGCATTCTATTTAACAATACACATGATAATCTCATGATTGTCCGTAACATATCGTCACGGAGATCTCGTTTATTCCGTTTCATAATGGGGAAAATGGTCACCTATGTATATGATGTATATAATATATGCTATTAAACATTACCTTTCTTGGAATTGCCACATATTCTATTTTTATGTCAATCTTCTCTGAAGAAATTGATCTTATAATTTTCTTCTTTTTGCTATTATTTGAAGATTATAACATTTGTGATGAACAATCACTCATTAAATTGTAATTTTTCGTTAGAATTAAATAATAAAATTTTTTAAAACAACTACTGCTTTGAAATATTGCTTAAGAATCACAATGAGCATGTTATTTGTTTTAATTTAAAAAGGAAAATATATATAGTGGTGGATACAAAGGTGGATATACAGCAGGGCACAGAACGTAGACAGTGAATTCTGGCCATTGTAACTTGAAATACTAGACGTAATCCATTTAAACAAGTGGGCATGTAATTCTGCAGCATGGATCATTATTGTAGACGCCCAGGCATTCAATCTACGCTCCGCGTCGTGCTACGTCAGAATTCTCCTCTCCCCGCAAAGCTTCCTACTCCCCACAACTTGCACTTTCGGCGCTGCCGCGGGCAGACGATCTGCTCGCAAGTGCAGAATGCCCGCGGCAGCAGGCGTTGTGCAGGCCTGCCTTGGGGAACGTAGCCTTCGCGCCGAAACTGTTGTGCGGAGAGGGGAAATGCCGAGGGGCAATGAGGAACAGAGGCGAAACTAAACCAATCTATGACTCACTCCACGACGGACACAGGAACAAACATTAGTCTTAACGACCAGAATAAAAAAGTTTTCTATTGATTCATCAGAATTTAACTTTTCTTGTAATGTTAGAAATTCCAAAGCAATTCTCGGTAAGTGGCAGGGACGCGAAAGCCACCTCCCCAAAGACCACACTTTGCGAGGGCTACTGAAGGAAGTATTGGTCGTATATCCTCCTCGGACCCCGCACAACCTATAGGTTACATAGCTTATCTGTCGTTTACCTTTTGTTTAAAATAATGAGGACAATTTTACGTATTTCCGTAGCATTGTTACAAGTGTTCGCTATCTCCCAGATCTATTCATCAATTTTGTAAGAATTGTCACTATAGCATCACAAGTGAAATGCGTTTGATAAATGAAGAACGATGGGCCGCAGTGAAAGTAAATAAACAAATTGGATAAATATTCTAATTAATCTGTTATTTTTCAAGTTAGTCTAATTGCAGGGAAGCATTTTAACTATTATTTATAGGTTATGTTCTCAGTTTTCATTATTTGGCCGAATGAGGTATTTGTTTGTAATGATGTAACCTCTGGGTCTCAATTTTTTCTTTTTTTTTTTTTAGGTCAATCATGTTTTTAGGGGTGAATACGAAAGAAATATTAGATCTCATCAATGAAGACGCGGATATTTCTGATATCACCGAGATAACAATATAGGATTTTTACTACTCTTTTTGTGTCTTTTCCCCGGAAGAAAATCGAGTTCTGGGGCATTGAACATGAAATTGAAAATGAAAAAACCTTCACATTATCAAAGCATTTGACCTTCTTTGTCCAGATTTCGTAGGTATGTAGGAAAAGAAATTGTTGCGTGAAAAACTTGACTTCTTTGAATCTTTGAGTAGCAGTAGCACACGCACTTCTGAACTCAGTTCCAGGATCAGAAGACGAAGATGTTGACAAGAATACTTTTTAGAAAGTATCTCCAAGAATAAAACTCACTTGCCTGGCGACAGCCTATAAAAAAGAAAAGCGGAAACTTTTCCCGAAATACCAATCAATGTAAAGCAGCCTTGTTGCCGAATGCCATGGCGCCACAGCCGCAAATGTCGCTTCATTTGTTCATCATGTCAAGGGTTTCTGTGCCTTAACAAAATAGATTTTCACGAAAAATAGTTACTTTTGAAAGTTGGGTATATGTTTATATTTTCAAATGTATGTCTTAGTTAATTCTTTGTGTGTTTTACGAAATAATTGGTAGTACGTTCGACTTCCCAGTGGACGTTGATATCAAAACTTGAGACCGGATGTAACTTATAGGTTACATCGTTTTTTGGAGTTAAAAAAAATGATTTTATGGGGAAATAGATTACACGGCAATAATAGGTATGCCCTTGCCGTGCGGAAAACCTAAAACTCGAATTTACAATATTAAGTACCAGGGGGATATATAAAATATAAAGTACCGAGGACGATATTTTTAAATCAAATATCGAGAAGTATATTTTATAGCCACATTACTATCAAAACATTACATAACAAATTATAAATTCTTTTATTTTTATTATCAATCCATTGTTAATGAAAAACGTGTCTTCTTGCACTTAAAATTCAAAGATGAATAAACAGCAACAAAAAATATTCCGAATATCTCTACTGTTTTTACTTACCCAATTATTGCGCAATGTTGAGCGAAAACTACATTTCCATATCGCGAACTATTTAGAAGTTATAGGGATGGCCCACAGTTGGTGGGACATCTCTACACGGCAGTCCTACCAACTATGGAGTACCTACTATGATTTGGTGTAGAGATATTTTGAAATATTGTCAGTTTTCGAGAATTTTAATCGTCTTTGATTTCTTCAATAGAAACAGTTAGTTTTTCTCACTACCAGCACATCATAAAAAGAGGAATGCAATGATGTAACACATATTGATTGATTTAGACTTAGATTTATTATTAATTCTGCTATTAAGTATTATTACTTGGTGGCAGAATATTTAAATTACAAGAGAGTAGTTAATTTAAAAAAACAATTAAGAATAGTAGTTCATAATTTTACAGCGCAAACCTTACTCCAATTTATTTTACTCCACTTCACTTCACTGCACTGCACTTCACAACACTTAACTGTTATTCATTTCTTTCGCATTTGTTTTCCTCCACTACACTGCACTGCACTGAACTGAACTACACGAATAAAATAATAATAATAATAATAATAATAATAATAATAATAGTGACAATACTACTACAACTACCACTAATAATAACAATTAGACAAACTATTTAATAGGAAATTCTACTTATTTAACTGTAGAAACTTAACAATAATACAATGACCTAAAATATAGATAAATAGTTAGGAAACTAATTTATTTTTAAATTTTCTCAAGCTTTGAGGAAAGGGTTCAAAGATTGTCGCAGGCAAACTGTTCCAGTCTCTAATAGTTCTGTTCGTGAATCAAAATTTCCCAACGTCCGTTTTCTGCATTCTTGTCTTCATTTTGTGCTCGTGATCCGCTCTACCGAAGTACGTCGGTTTTCCTAGACGACGATTAATTTCACCCCAAGCAGGATAATTTTTGTATGCTTTGTACATAGCAGAGTCGCAACTTAATCCGCCTTCTTTCGAGTGACGCCCATGTACTTCTATTTTTTGAACACCTGAAACTAGTTCTGAACCCCTGATTGCTAGTGAGTGCGGGCGCGTCAATTACTAAGCCGATTAGTTTCGTAAGTACAGTGCATGTTTCTTTCGGGAGGAGGCGGTGGTCTTCGCTGCTGGATGGTGAGATCCGGCGCCGGTCTAATGTCAACAATCAGGATTTCCCCCTACCAGGCATCTCCCAATGCGGGGCACCCCCCAGCCGGAACAAACTTAGGCACCTGACTCGGTCCTCCTGACATGTGTGGTAGTGTAGTTCATGTTACTGTGGGTGTAAGAGGAGACGTTAGGACAAGGAAATGGTAGAAAAGATGGCGCGCGGTCCGTGGACAGTTTGTAAGTGTACTGCTCCGGCATTTGCGTGATGCTGATCGGAAAAAAACACGGAAAACTACCGATAAGAGCAGCGGCTGCGAGGATTATTCCCAGAAAACGATTAACACAAATTAATATTTTGGTAATATTTTGTGTATAAAATTATACTTTATAACATGAGATTTTAATTAAACGTGCAATTATTCCTGTAGCAGCCATCGCAATATCGCTTTCGTGATAAGGGATCTTCGCGGCCTCTCCCTTCTCCCCACACAAGTAGGGGACGCCGCGAAGGCGACCTTCCCGAAGGCGACAGTTGCAAGTGTTGCTACTGAAAATCTCGTACATTTCATTTAAAATCACATATCAGAAAGTATAATTTTATACTCAAAATACTGTCAAAACGTTAACATATATTACATCATTGCATTCGTCTATTTATGATCTATCTAGCTGGTGAGAAAAATACATGGTTCCATTTATACATTCAAAGATGATTACAGTATCCAACATTCTTATTCGTACACATTGTTGAATCGAAATACAAATTGATAATTTCTTTCACTGACTGAAATTCCAAAGCATGGATCATTTGAATTAACGATTGAAAGAAATTGGTAGTATACGGGACATTCTAACAAAGATACTTTTAAATTTAACAAAAAATAAGGCTCAATGTCTAATGGGTGTACGGACAAGCCAGCATTGTAAACCACTATCAGTACAAGTAAAGGATAAGAAAAGTTAAAGATTTTCGTTATAACATTTCCAGAACATCAGATTATGTAAAGGTAGAAATTTTCTTATTATTCCCGATAGTTAACTTCTCATTATAAATTCACAATTATAAAACAAGACGTGAATAACCATAGAAAAGGAATTTTTGAAATCATATATTTGTAAATTAGAGATATACTCGTATTTATTGATGTGTCTTTAAGAATGCTGTTATAGTTATCAAAATCGTGTAGTCTATACTTTATGAATGTTGTTTATTGGTATTGATTGATTTTAAAATATAGACTTTAGAGTGTTTCATTGGTGACTTAAGCCCATTGTGATTTTTTTCTATAAACTCATCTGTGCTATACTTTATTGGTGATTTATTTAAAACGTATTCGAGTGACCGACTTATTTTTAGCTTCAATGTCCCTGCATAAGCAAAAAAACGTTCTTGTATCTTTGTGTCACCATTCGATATTTTGATTCATTTGTTATTTTTACGGTTTCACTTTCTATCAGTTGTAATTTAATGTTATTCTACATTCCGACTGACACTGTGGTCACAATTAGGCCACGAAATGATGTATGCCACTCCATTCCTCTTCAAATGGGCTATTTAATGCCAATGTTTTCAGAAATTTGATTGTCTAGATTTCTATTGGAAACTAATCTTCAATTTTAATTTTTTCTTTCATTTTGTAGGTAATTATATAATTGCATTGCATTTTAGCTATGCGGCTAGGCTGAAGACCTTTAAGCATTTAGCTCCCGGCATGGTGTCTTGCTGGAAAACATACCCTGTAACAAGCTGGCACATCATGAATTCTAATCCCACGCAGTGTCCTGCCAAACACCCTCCTGCCTACCATTCTTGATTGCTCCATCCTCCACCCCTATTTCGAATCATCTTACCTCTTCTGAACTTAATCCCACAACCAATTCCTCTTCACCTGACGCCCCGTTTTCCTTACAACCTGTCACCCCTGGGTCAAGTTAAAATTAAAACCACGCCCTTAAGGTAAAAAATTGACTAAATATTTATTTTTATTTAATATATATTTAATTATTACGCATAAATAAAATAACTTGATACAATGGAGCTACGCCGAAGGCATTCCTACCACGTTCTAACCTTTCGAATTCTGGTAATCGCCCCCAAATCGTCCATCCGTCGGACCAAAGCCTCAGAAGAGACCATTAAACTAACTTTCCGGGCGCGGACGTGACATATCTCCTAGTCTTACGCCTCTTCAGCACCTACCGCAAACAGCGCCAAGATCGTTAGCACCACCGCCTCTGCGCTTACCACTGCCATTTGCTCCCTAATGGGTTTATTTACTTGATTTACTTATTTGTTTATTGATTTACTAATGACTAATACCTAATGACTGTTTACTTACCAGCTTACTAACTCAACAGGTCTCTCTCACCAGCAGGGCACCTCCCCAGCCGGGACAATTACTCTTAAGGATGACTTAATAAAGTCATCCTTAATTTTCAGACGAGTTTTAGATCTTGCTCTGTTGTTCGTCGTTTCACCGCCATCTTTCAAGCAATGCTTAGTGAAGTATAACAATAGCAACGGAGGGTTTGTTGGCAATGCTGGACCTTGGTGAACCAGCCAGTGATCATAACCAACCTTGTTTGTATTGGTTTTCTTTGTACTTAGGTGCAAAGAAGTTATTTTTACTGATTTTTCGTAATGGAAAAAGAGACTAGATTGCTAAATTTTTGTCGTCTGAGAAAGAAGTGCTCTTCGAATGTATGAGAATGTTTCTGTCATCTATATCGCGACGGCGGTGTCTCCAAACGTTCGTTGGGCAGGTCGGTGACGACGTAGACCCCCTTTCGTATCTGAGTCGAGGTGTCTGTTAGCTCAGGAAGCGGCGAGAGCCTGTAGTACGTCTGATGGATGGACGTTACTATATTTTACGAAATAAAGAAACGATAAAAATTGTTCTAAAAGAACGTTATACTTTAATCATAAAAAATTAATCACATTATGAAGAACAATAATTACTGTCAATTCTGTGCGTGAGCTCCACGACGCTACGTTCCCTTTTCGTATACTTATTTCTAGTTCAAAAAGAATTAATACACTAAAATCTTAAAATTAAAGCCTTGACAGAAAACATTGTCATTAATCATTAAAATAAAAAGGCCCAATGCGCCGCCAACGCTTTTTCAAAGAATTACTCCAATTCCTTTCTTTGCTAATCAAGAGTCTTTTCAGTACTAAATGCCTGAGGGGCAATGCGGAGACCGTTGCCTGGCGCTCCACAAACTTCACCTTCGTTCTGTGGTGGTGAGGGCGGCTCGGGCCACGACGAATTCACTGTCTTGGGTCAACGCTCTCACTCGCCCCGGAAGGGATGCTCCAACAGCCGACTGCGGGGCTCGGTGTCCTTCCACTCCCTCCAGGCGTGACGTCAAGCAACTGCAGCTCAGCACGGCTTCCGCCGACAGGAGTCCAATTCGCGCAAAACTGATCGAGTAGTAATTTTCCCGATAGACTGGAGATCACGACACGTTACGAGCAGATGCGCGCAATACTTCCACGCGTCGTACTACGAAGTGCGAGTAAGCGGAGAGAGTTTTCGTAACGGAATACTTTGCGTTCAACAGAACTCCAGGAGCTTTCGCCCCCTCTAATTACGGTGGCATTCACCCCGTCGCTCTAATAGCATGTGCTCTCTTTTGCTATGGCGAGCAGTCGCCCAATCTCTCTGTCTATCGCGGCGGCTACGGCGAGCAGTCGCCCCGTCTCCCTGATTACCTCTTTCTGTCTCTAATTCTGCCGCGGCGGGCCCTCGCGAGCTCGCACCAAGCCTCTCTCCTCCCCTCCAGTCGCTCGAAATTTCTAGAAAGTTCTCTTAAAATTTTACAAAGGGTTGGGCGATTGGCTGAAGGTCCCTGCGTCGTAGGAAATTCTCGTCCAATCACCCAGAGCGTTTTTTGACCGATTCTAGTGGAAATTTCCGTAATCGACGCTCTCTCTTGCATTACATGTAAATAGGACGTCTGGGTGGCGTCTGACGCCCATCGAAAGCTGTATTCCTAAAAATTCCCTGATGGGGGGGTTGACTCGGAGGGTGCGTTTGCTAAAAGAAACCCTCTCTCCGGCCGACGCTGTCGCGCACAGAACTGATTGACCTTTGCTCGGTCGCAGACGTGCGGTTTGAGATTCTAAGACGCAGATTTCGGAAGGGAATTCTTTTATTTTAATAACGAATATTCGATATCGTCACATTGTCTCTCTGCGTCTGATAGAAATAAAAATCGGAATTTGAGGAACCTTAGAATTTCGAAAATGATTTTTCTCTTTTGATGAGATAAAATTAACGAAAAGGAGGTACCGAATATCGAAATTACATCTTATAAAATTACAAGGAAATTAAGTGTAATAGAAATTAATCACAAACAAAGTCACGTAATCCTAAAATTATAGTGTACATTTTCACTTAAATTAGAAGTTAATGCCTAATACTGCAATTAACAAAAAAAATTAGTTTCGCGGAATCTAAAAATTCAGAGGCCGTAAACTGTTCCGTGAACACAAGGTATTGACGGATTATGTTCAAAGATTGTCAGTCTGATCAGTTAATCCTTGAAGGGACGCAAATAATAATTATATTTCCCTGATAAAAGGCCATTTAAATCTCTAAGCAGGAACACATTTGGGAACGGGATGGCTTCGACAATGAATGGTCCAGTAAACAGAGCGAAAAACTTGTGAAACAAACCAGCAGGCTGATCACTTATTCGAAGAGTCCTAACAAGCACTTTGTCGCTTACATTGAAAGGCAAGGCCGTTCTGTACAAAATTGTTGAAACACACATTTCGTTCATAATTAACCTTCCAGCGGGTGCGCGTAAAATGTTCACACCAGCAGGCGCGTGTCGTAAATTTTACGACATTCAATGACTCTTGTAAAAATCAAAGAAATTGTAGAACAATGGAATTTTTCTAACGCATTATATCTAAGAATGATATTTACTACCAAAAAATATATCCGTTGATCAATGGATTTTTAGTATCTAGTTTCAAAAAGATCTTGTTCCGATGCTGTATCGTTCTGATGTTCATCTAAATTTTCAACATTCCTTTACTGTCACTGCTACTATCCAATTCGTGATCTTCCTCCGATCTGACAGCTCTTGAATATTCTGATTTTCGTTCACATGAATTCTTTATCTGGACATTTTACAGAAAATTTCTATTAGGCCAAATTATTATACAATATTTTAGCACAACAGCCGGCGCGCAGCGTAAACGTCACTATGCACTTATCCTGAATAGAGCGTTACAAAAACTGAATATACGCGTGGAAACTAAACAGTGGCTGCAGGAATGCATCACTAAAGATACATGCCAGGAATACCAAGAACGCAGAAGTCTTTGACAACAATGAATTGACAGCAAAACAAAAAAAATCTGCTATTGTCGTAAAATTTACGACAGCGCGCCCGCTGGAAAGTTAACTAATAAACTTGAAAATTCCAATCGGTCTTCAATTAGTAGCTTCAAATATGTAGTGTTGTCATCTGTGATAGGTTTTGGCTCCCGATTTCGGCTTTTTCATCGAACTCGTTAAATATTCGGGCCTCTTCCGTATCCACCTCTGCCTATGAGAAGGCTTTTGAAAGGTGTTTTGTGGCAGCCATCACTATCAAAAGCAACATTTCACAATACCCTCGCTATTTGGACTGGTTTTGCGCAGTACAGCACGACGTAAGATGTATAAGTGCTGCTGAGAGGAGTGTTTAAATTTAAGTCGAACTTATCGTTTAAGTTCGACTTAAAGGGTTCGTTGAAACCTTTGCCAAGTCTTCCTAAAAATTCTTAAGACTTAAAAGTTTAAGTAATGGTGGTGAAACCTGCCGTAAGCTCCTGATCGCTCTCCCGGCATGTGTGGTAATGTAGTTCATGCACGTGTGTGTATGTTGGGGGTGACCGGACAAGGAATGTGAAGGAAGATCGCGCGCGGTCCGTAGCCCGGTTGATAGGGTACTGCTCCGGCTTACGCCAGGTTTTAATCGAAGAAACCATGAAAAACTACCGATCAGAGCAGCCGACCTACAGAATTCTTCTCCCGACAGTGACAGAGCTCGCACTAGCTGTCTGGCCAGAGTCAAAAATCCTGCCACCGTTTGGACTGAAACCCCAGGATCTCCAGGTCACAGGCACTGAAATTACATTACTCGATGCCCTGAGCCACTTCTCCGTCCCTTCTAATAACTTGGCATTTTCCAAACTTCGAACTTTTATTTGGTAGACTAATATTGAAGAAGAGGGGAATAGCATAAGGGTCCTGCACATGGTAGTATTTGTATTTAGATTAAAAATTATATGAATTCAATGTTAACGACTTAAATGTATATTAAATTGTAAATGTTTTTGAAAATTCTATTGTCTATTCTTCTGTGCAAAAAATTATCTCACTTTGTACTACTGACCTCCTAGAACGAAAGCTGTAGATTAGAACATGTTCTTAGCAAATCTGGAGATAACCCTCAAACCAACACTAATCCAAAGCCAACAATTGCTCTTTCCCCTCTCCTGTTTTCAGTTAGATTCCATTATCTAGACTATTGTCACACACCGACTTTGGTTACAAGCTCCATGGTGATAGATCTACCACAATTGTTTTACATGGATGATCTTAAGACTCAATGAAGCAATTCTTTCACAAAAGCTGTCGTCAATTATTCTTGCAATGACCTATGCATGGAATTTCGTCTTTATGAAGGTGCAAACGCCAATTTAAGGAGTGGGACAGTGACGTCAGAGAGCATTGATCTTCATATGTGCACTATAATTCACAATCTTGGGCCAGATGAAACTTAGAAATATTTGGGCACCTCTAACGACACAATGAAAGCGAGAATCCGCAGGGAGTATAACAGAAGAAACTTGTCCTGCTGCTGGCTCTCAACTCCCGGAATAAAATATCTGCAATTAGTTTGGTGGTGCCTGTAGGCGAGTACAGTTAGTGACTAGTAAAATTAACTGAAAAATTCGAATAATCGATCGAAAAAAATAGAAAACTGCCTACAATTCACTGTGGTGCATAACCTCAGACTAGAGTACATAGACATGTCACGTAAGGATGGAGGAAGACATTGAAACAATTATTTAATGGAATATGGAAATTCAGTGCTTTAGTCCTTGCTAAGCAAAATCTGTTCTATTCTATTTCAAGCAAAAATACAAGAAACCACAGATGGCGGGACATTTTGACAATTAAACAAGGAACTTCTATTTACCTCTCTGCTCGACAGATGGTTAATAATGATGTGGCAATTGGGAGATTGTTTCAATAATTAAAAAACTATTACACCAACAGAACTCATTCTTGTAACAGTAAAATTTGTAATGAGATGTCAAGAACAATATAAAGCAACTTTGGAATGAAAAGTATTTCACTCGTTACATCAAATTCAATGATGTATTTATTCGAATTATTTTCATTGTTATAATAAAATATAAACAATCATAAAAATTTATCTTGTTATTTACATCAAGCATGTTTTAAAATTTGGTTGCAAAATTCAAATCTAAAGAAGTTTAAATATTACAGCAAAATCCTATTCCTTCCTAAGACATTGTAAAGGTCTATTCCCATTTCCTTCTTCAAGTACTTCTGCTGGTTCGGAAAATAATGTCTTAAGGAATAAATTAATTCAAAACATACTCAAGAACTTTGTAGAAAACGTTTATTTCTTGAATCTTATTATAACAAAAATGTAGATTTCCCTTCCAGCTCCCATGGCTTATTATTCACGTTCATTAATTTAGTTGTAGGTTCAAGTAATTCATCTTTCCACGTTTCCAGTGTTCCCTGCGAGCCTTGGTGTCCGGAGAAGGTGTGCGCCTTGGGCTGAAGAGAAGAGTAGTTTCCTGAAAGCAAAATTCCAGTCAATTTCTCTGGGAAAAAGCCAACGAATCTGAATGGTTGTAGCCCACAATTTTGAAATAAACTAGATTCCATATCAACATGGGAGCCATTGATATTAACTATAGTAAGAAGAAATGAGTAGTCCTACAATTTAGGACCTTCAGTATTCTAATCTACACCACTTTCGAAATGTAGCATAAATTGTTGGCTTACGAGTGAGACGTAAGGTCGGTTTTTCAAGTGTTAGGAAATATTTACAATTTAGAATATTCCCAACATTTTAAAATTTATTATTCTCTAGTTTAGGAAATGTTTACAATATAAAGTATTTCCCAAAATTGGATTGATCATATTCAAGTTTTGAATTATTTTTTTACTTCATAGAATGATGATACATTCTTATATTGTTGCCTTTCGTATTATTATTAATATTGTGAAATACACGTAATAACATCTCACCATTATTTTTTAATGGTCTCCGTTCCTCCCAAGACTTAACTGTAGACTTAGTGTGTTTTCGCTTCTATGCTGACGACATTCCCTCCTTTTCTAACTTTATTTAGGGGTAATTGAATAATACGTACGCAATCTTAGATTCTTAAAATCTCTTTTAAACAATTAGAAGTAAAATTGATATTTCACCGATTTAAACAATTTCTTTCGAATCCTCTTCAGTACCCAACTTGGCTAGTCACTAAAAGATAATTTCTCCAAATTTTGAGTAAAATCTCTTAGTATTTAACTTAACATATTTAGGATTAATTTTTAATTACATCCCTGGCTTGAAATTAATAAATTTAATCTTACAAATTCTGTGAAACCATTCCTCTTCTAATTACTTCTTCCTCCCTCGCTTTCATTCCTCTCTTCTATGTGAGAAAACCTTCACTTAAATTGTACACATATTTATCATTTAATAACCCTTTTATTTCTGTTAGCCATGAAAAAAGCCAAACCATTGATCTTCAAAGCATTTTACTATGTGTTAATGCAATGTATAGTATGACTAGACACTGAAATTTGAACAAATGAAGATTTTACTGTTTGTATGATGTATAAAATTAAGATTTTTGACATTTTAGACCATCGTGTATGGCAGAATGCATCCCGGGAGAACTTTAGTACTTGCTAATTGCTATTTATTCCAAGATAGGATTTACTTACATATGGGATAATACTCCATGGGAGCTCGCGTCAACATGCTTGGCTTAAAAATTACAAAATTCCACTTCTATCACTATCATTATTGTCTATACAAGTGAAGTCTTTGTTACCCAGATTATAATTGGTAAGTATTTTCACTCTATCTACCAAATATTCTCTATTTGTCAAAACTAAACAAACTCCTATCCTTCAGTGTTAATATTTTGTGCTCTTTTTAAACATCGGATAGTGATCGGACGTTTTTATGTTAAAAATAAAATTAATACTAAAATTTCGAGCCCTTCGAAGTGTTTAAGCGAGTGAATGTTTTCAAATTGTTCTTCGCAATAGCACCGTAAGACATAGTAGGGTTTTTACTAAAATTTTCTTCGTATTTGTAGGAGACTTCTCGATACATCCAATGGACTGCAAAGGTGAATCAAATTGTCGACAAAAATTTCGAATCTAATATTCCCAGCCAAGATTATTATCAAATATTAAGCTTAAGTTCACTTGTGAATGACGACGCACTACAACATTGTCTACAAGCGCATTAGGAACAAACGAACATTGAAGTTTCTTATGAATTTGAGAACAGCCAAGTTGAATGATTTGTGATTTTGATATTATATCCGATTATCATTGTCTATTTGATTGTAGACGAGAGCTCCTTATTTAATTGATTTATTAGCATTGCTAACCGAGATTTTCCTGGTGGTGAAGAAATTCGCCACGAAATTCGCCAGAAATTCGCATGCGTCCACGTCCATACGATAACTTATCGGAGTTCACGTGATAGGTCGTTTATGTAAATTGAAAAGAACAGCGGCCCTAACACGAATCGCTGAAGTACTCCACGGTGGAGAGATTCGCCATTTGAGTGGTCATTCACTACTACAATTTGTTTTGCTTATTGAAGAGAGATCTTGCAATCCAAAAGATAGTGAAATCAAAGAAAACTTTCACATTTCGCTATTAGGACGTCCTCTATAGAGTAATGTTTTACTAAAACCTAGAAGAGTTGAAACAATTACGAGGCTGCCTTCTAGCACTTCTCATGCCTTCAGTAATTTTTAACAAAGACGTTTGTGTGATTCTAGATCCTCTGAAGCAGCATTCAATGTTATTTAACAGATCGATTCTGTTAAGTGTTTTACAGTGTTTTCGCACTCTGTTCCAGAAGTAATTTCAATTATTTTGCTGCGATGGTATCTGAACCTTTAGCATTTTATCTTAGTTAAAGATCTATGTTACTAATTACGTGATGACCCACGTTATGGAAATAAAATTTATCCTTGACAGCACATAATTTTTTGCACGAGAGTCTGTAATCATAAGAGTCTGTAATATATTTCGATTGACAAGGATCTATTGGTTTAAAATGTTTACAAAGTAGTCAATGTCATCCACCGACATGTCGACACGAATTTCAGTAGAATTTGCTGTCGGTATTCAGAGGTCTCTTTAATCCTTAATCTGATTTTGTGTTCGATTTTGCTTCAAAGAGTTTGTGATTACATCGAATTTCTGCGTTTAATAGTTTTTTGTGTTACGGGATTTCCTAAAATCATGTACGCACTTTCATTTTCCAAGGTTTTTATTACACCTGAAGCGATGGTATGTTCCTACATGAAGTGCGTTGATTCACTAGTAAATGAAGTGAGCCGGGCATGTATAACACTTTGCATTTTCCATAGTCTATGTTTATCGACAAGATCTGATAATTCTATTGAAAACTTACTTCATTATTAAGGGACGTTTGATTATAAACATGCCAAGGCGCTTCGGCACATAGACTCAATTTATATTTTTTAGTCATGGTAGCGGATCATTGCACGTTTATATTTAGAACATTTCGTAGAGGACACTATAAATATCAAATCATGTTTGGTACTTCCAGAACAGATAAATCGCCGTACATTTATAATTTCAACGTGCCTGTCAATTGCGTAGTCATATGTTTCAACTCCTAATGCTAAGTGAGAAGGACCAAATTTTAATATCTGCAAATTTTATGAATTCGTAGAGTCGATGCACATTTTAGGCGAGTTTGAGAGCGGTACCTTCAGTTCGAAATTGAAATCGACCGTGATTGTGACATCTTGATATTTATTTATGAACTGCGAAAGGGGAATCTATGAACTCTGATAAAATGCCCGTAGCCAGTAAACAATAGCAGGGTATGCGTTTCATTTCAATTGTGATTTCGGCAAACATATTCCATGCCTGGTACAGTGGATAAGGAGTTAGCGACTATTCTAACATTAATGTCAATTCGAACAAAGAATCCGGCTCCTCAACCCGACATTTCTTTTGAGTTGCTTTTAATTACCGACCTATAATTCCAAAAGAGTTTATAACGAAAAAAGATCGAAAAAAAGATGCTGTTTTAAGTACTTCAATTCAACAATCCTTTTATTAGTGAACACGTTTAATACTTAAGTAGCCTTCGTGTGTTACTGTCTTACGTCACCTTACACTATATTTCGATTAAGATACAAGTTTTCATTGGTTGTACCTTTCACAATTTATATTTTCGAATATATTTGGTCTCAAAGTGAATACTAAACCCTGAACATTCATGTACTATAGAAATAATTGACTATATTCCACATAAATAATGCAAGTTAAGTTACAATTTGAGGATTCCGTTACATTAAGTAAACATCGGAATTCTGCATGTGAGTTTTGCAGTTACCGCACACGTCCTGAGAAATTTAGATGCAGCAGTGGTAGCTGCTCCGTAATTTCTAAACAACTTACATTAATGAAATATCTGAACTTGCGGGACCGTCTGAACGCATAAAACATGGAATTGTTACATAGTTCCAGCATAGATTGAGCATTAGATTAGCAATTTCAGTAAAACTCCTATTAATGGAAATAAAAATACCCAAGAAGGAACGGTCACCAGGTCCATTACGTCTGCGCTGAAAGAAATATACCACTGTCGCTTCAGTCAAGTTTCACGAGTCGACTCCAGATCGTTAACAGCTTCATCTACCCGAGCCCTGCAACATCAAAAACATTTCTGATATCCAACAGAACCCTGAAATAAAAATCATACAATAACCTTGTATTACCCAACATTTTTTATCGATGCAAGATAAACAGTTTGATCCATAAACCTGCATTCCGAGAGTCCCTGCTGACTGCCTCGCAACTGCCGGCGCCCAGAGCTGTTTGGATCACAAATCTTTTTTCCCCTGCAAGCATTGGCGCCTGTCTGTCGTTTACGCACACAGGACTTCTCGGCAGTGGTGCTGCCGCCGAGTGACCCCGTTTAAGAGCGGCCTTTGGTCCATTGATGTGATATGGTTGTTTTTTTTACCTACATCGAAAGAAATTTTAATCTCCTCTGATAATATACCGCAGCTATTGACTAAACGTTTTGCACATTTGATATTTCAGCTTTTAGCAATTTATCCACCATTTCCTGACTTATTATTAGATAACCTTGCGTGAGAAATGTTTATGCCTACCAAAAATAGCCGTTTTTTAGCCTTTCAAAAATACTTTTAGGTACGCCATTTATTACAAATATACACTGAAGTGACAAAAGCCATGGTATACCTTCTAAATATCGTGTCGGACCTCTTTTTGCCCAGAGAAATGCAGCAACTCCACGTGGTTTCGACTAAAGTCGTTGAAAGTTCCATGCAGAAATACTGAACCATGATGCCTCTGTCCACAATATCCTGTGCAGAATTTCTTACACGTACCGACC
The DNA here is from genome assembly GCA_031308135.1 of Acheta domesticus. Lineage (NCBI taxonomy): Eukaryota > Metazoa > Arthropoda > Insecta > Orthoptera > Gryllidae > Acheta > Acheta domesticus. The sequence goes on from JAHLJT010008446.1 coordinate 27,664,679, forward strand.
TCGATAATGTTTCATGAATGTTTGATGGTTTGTGAGTCGGGCAATCTGACTGAAGCTATCATTTGCACGAATTTTACAGATTGTAAAATGTCCTTTTTGTTTGAGAATGACTAAATTCCATAATCGCAAGTTTTAAACGATAATAGAAGTGAATGGCAATTCACGATACGTTCAGTTCGAAGAAGGGAACGTTGATCTACCTTCATCAAGCAGATATTTTTTCCGGAGATATGCCTCCAATGTCCTGGTACGTCCTACACTTTTCGTCGAATTTCACTAGCGGAGATGTCAACATATGTGCAATTGGCGTAGGATCGTCTCCTCCATCCCGCATCCTTTTACAGAACTGAGGAAGCTCTCACCCCCTTTATGATACCCTGAGCGCTCAGGCTTTTGGATTCAGTCGTTATAGTATTTTAAATTTGTTCTGTCTGTTAAACCTCTAAATTCAATTAAAACGGTCAGGATAAATTCACCCCTGGATGAACAAATGTTAGACGTTTCTAAGCCACTTTTAACAACAGAACTTCCTAAGGAAACAAAACAGGTGTTAATACTTTGTTTTTCATTTTCATCATCTATGATTTGAAACACCAATGTTTGGTTCTCGTTGTCGCATTCCAAAAGCAAAGTGCAGATTTCCTGTTAGCAAAGGCACTCTGGTCTGTTTTCTGATGCAATAGTCCCTTAAAGACAAATCGAGTCGCAGTCCCAACGGACACGTTCCGGTACATCCAACACATTTCTGTAGTTATTTTCCGGTGTTGCTTGTCTTTAACACTGACAACTCTATAGAAACGCCGCTGCTCTCGGTGATGGCCGCTGACAGTTTATGCCTTAAATTAGATATTCTCTGCATTATCTTGACACTGGATTTTGCAATATTTAATTCCCTAACCGTTTCCAAAAACGAATGTAGAGTGAAGCGTGTAGCGTCAACTACCACACATGAATCACAAGTGTACAAATTAAAGCTGTCCCAAAGAATTGTCCTTTTATACGCGACAGTATAGCTATATATTTGCTTATTGCAATCCCAATACTTTTATAAATTCAGTGTAAAAAACATAACAAAATATTAAATGGCCTGGCAGAAGAATCTTAACACTAGAACGCCCTTTCTTGTATCCTTTCTTGTACCCAGCTCTTGTACCCAGCGGAGTCGTTTCGACTTCGAGCCATTAGCCATAATACGTAAAAGGAAATATTGCAGAAATATTTATCTACGTTAGTATAACAAAATTAGAGATAATTATTTAGTATATAATGGGATTATTACGTCGCAATTTAAATATACTTTAAACAATTCTTGCCAAATAAATTCCACAGAATGGAAGTTAAAGACATCTTGGACGGAATGAGAATGTATACAAAATATTATGTTGAAATATTAACTTTTATCTAAAAGTTAACATTAGTTCATTTATAATATTTTCACAAGAACAAAAATGTTATAAGCTTTTATCTTTCCATTTTCCGAGTTTCACATGTGTCAGAAAAAAATTCCTTTGCATTGATCTTGCCATACTGTTTCGCATTATGTCAACTTTATATTTATATATATATATATATATATAAATTATTTTATTTGAATAATATTTATTATAATCATTGTTACAAATTTGCGTTTGCTTCAGACCGACAGAAACTATGTCCGTTTCATGAAGAACTTTTCAAAGAAATTTAATCAGGTTCTAATTGGCACTTAGTTCTTGTTCGGGTTGTATTTACTTTCTACAATACTGACTTTACTATGCATACAGTACAAAATACGTCCCGGTGTGTGATTGAAACATGTACAGGACACAAGTTTTCAAGCACATTTGGTGGAATATTATCCGGACGTTTGATCAACACCTGTCGTGCATTCTGATGCATAGTTCACGGCTACATTTTTCAAGAGTTTTCTATCAGTTGTTAAGACTTTTCCAATATTTCCAGTGAATGAAAAAGAAACTGACACCCACATTTGTAATGATAATCCCTCACTAGTCAATTGTTTGCTGCTTTCATTCCATTTGTGTACTATAAACAGTAAAATTCATCAAGTTTGAAAGGTAAATGCCGGCGTATCAACTCTGTTCATTTGACATACGCCTACAGATTGTAAATGTATCAATTCATACTGAAGAAAAATTATTTTTCAGATAAAATCAGTGAAAATAGCCTTGATCTCTTCTCAAATCTCTTATTAATTCAAAAAGAATGATTCATGAAACAAGAGGGAATAAAAACGAAGAATTTATGACCACATCGTCACAATCTTGAGACCAATTTGCCTTTCAGTACTGTAAAACCCTCGTCAACTGCGACACTTTCTAAGTAATGTCTTATCAATTTATGTAACCTTAATTGAAAACGTGAACGTGGTACATGTGGGTGGCTAGCTCGACACCACTTCCACTGGATGCTCCTGAAAAATAAGAATACTTACTTTCTGCATTTGTCGTGGGCTGAAAATACTGCTCTACGAGGACTGTCGATGGATCTTATACTTACGCTTTGGTTACCAATAATACAAAGGGAATAATTTTGAGAATACCTAATTTCTATTTACTGAAACGAAAATTTATATATGCACGTAACGACATTAAGTGTCGTACGTCTTTATATTCTTAGAAATTTTTTATCAATCTCTTACACGCATTCAGTGGCGAAGCGTCAGGGTAGGCAGAGTAAGCTGAGCTATCCCAAAGACTTTTGAAGAAGAAGAAAAATATCTCTTTCCTAAAAAATAAAAATTGTACATACATAATGTCGCTTTTTAGCCAATAAAAGCCGTACATATGCCCGCCAAGTTATTTCTTCTCTTTCTATTCTTATGCATATTCCATGCGATGAGTCTTTTCGCCACCCGTAGAGGCGGCGAGGCCTGGGAGAGGCTGATTTCCTTCAGCCTAACACGGTATGATGTCACAAGGCGAGGGACGGGGCGCGGGGAAGTGAGCGCGCATGCGCGTTGTGTGGGCTGGCTATGTGTTTGGGCAGAGATTAGGCCGGCCTCACGACTGTACAAATAATTGAAACTCTTGCCGGCAGGCGCTCTCTTCACCACAAGCATGCGTGGAACTTCCGGGAATATCCGCTAGAGGTCACTGGGCAACTTCTAATCGCTACAAACATCCCGAGTAAAACATTAATGTACTTCAAATTTCAGTATTTGAATTCATCTATTCCTAATTCAATAAGCACAATACTGAGAGTGGTCACATTCTCTCCCACATTCTTTAACTTTGTGATAACTTTTAATAATACACGATCATTTAGAAAATACTGATTTTAAGTATGTGTAGGTTGGCATCGCGGCGAGTGTGGGAATCCCCTAGTAATATTCTGTGTGTGGAAAGATAAATAATAGGATCAGTTGGTGAGCTGCGTGAATAGCGTGTTGGTGTGTACGTTATACTGCGATATTTCTAGGAAGAACTCTCAAGATAACTCAAATCCCATCTTCGCGATGGAATATGTCACGGCATTTCGCATCTTTCTCAGTCGTTCCGCTGGATTTCGCACGATCGCGACCGTATGAAGCAGTGCTTGCGATCATGCGACTTCTACCGGCAAGACCGAGAAAAGACGCGAAATGCCGTGACATATTCCATCGCGAAGATGGGATTTGAGTTATCTTGAGAGTCCTTTCTAGAAAAATCGCAGTATACAAGTGAAGTGTTGTTCGAGCAATAACATATAACGGTGTTCAAAGTGGCAGTTCTGCTTTATTGCTTTATTTTATAATTGAGATATATGAAATAGTTTAGGTTTATGTGATTAGAACCACACGACGAAATGGGAGATTCTGTGAGTATAGATGGTGACTCATTTGATTCAGTTAACTTTTTGTTGAGTAATTCAGTTGAGGTGTTGTCCTTTGAACAAAAAAGTGCAATTGAAAGAAAAAATAGTCAGACCAAAGTTAAATATTTCACAAAAGGATGGGAAATATACAAGGACTTTTCAAGAAAAATGGTACTCCAAATACAGATGGTTGTCAGGAAATAAATAAAACAGACTTATCATTGTTTTTACTGCCTGATGTTTGGTGGGGAAGAATCTTGGTGTAAAAATGGTCAGACTACATTAAAAAATTTTGGACTTAAAGCCTCGAACATGCGACAAGTAAATTGCATATTCAAAATGCAGAGGCTTTCCATATGCTTGGAAGATACAGAATTGATCATTGTATTTCAGAAAGTGCTCGCATTCAAGCTGAAAAACATAACAGTGATGTTGCACGTAATAGAAAAATTGTAGGCCGTCTAATCGACGTTGTTTGTCATTTAGGAAATCAAGAACAAGCATTTAGGTACAGATTCTCTCAACAGAGGAAATTATTTAGAAACATTAAGTTTGCTAGCCATGGAAGAAGGAATAATGAAAGATCATTTGGAGAGCAATACGGTGTTTAAAGGAATTTCTTCTGATATTCAAAATGATCTAATAGAATCGGTCACAGTTGCCATAAATGAGAAGATTCAAAAAGAAATAAATGTCGTGAGATTTGTGTCAATACAAGCGGATGAAACAACTGACGTTTCTGTGAAGGCACAACTCAGTATTATTGTTAGGTATGTTTATGGCAAGAACATTGAAGAACGTTTTATGGTCTTCTATGATGTCTCAAGCGATAAAAGTGCCGAGGGAATATCTAACAAAGTCATTGCCGTCATAGACGAGTACAATATGGGAGAAAAGTTAATTTGCCAAACATATGATGGAGCATCTGTTATGGCGGGTCGTCACGGAGGGGTTCAAGCCATCGTTCGTCGAAAATATTCGGCTGCGATTTTCATCCACTGTTATGCACATCAACTGAACCTGGTTCTTTTACATAGTGCAAAATACATTAAAGAAGTAAAATTTTTCATCTGCAACCTCACGGCATTTCATTCATTCTTCAGTAGATCTACACGTGTCGTTCCGAAATACTTCGTCAACATGAATTTAAATTTCCTCATCCAGTGCAAACACGATGGAATTATAATTCTCGTGCTGTGTCTACGATTAAACATCATTACCAAGAACTAAGGAATGCGGTAAGCTACATCACTGAGTCTAATGATTGGGATCCTGAATCTATGAATTGTGCAATGGGCCTCATGAGAACTTTAGACTCTAATGTTTACATTTTTGTTGTGCTTGTTTAATAGAATTTTTATCTATAGTGAACATCTGTTCTGCATTTTCCAAGCAAAGTGCACAAGTGATGTAAACTTATGCATCAATGAGATTAGAACCGCTAAGACAAATATTACAGCTTTACGTTCTGAAAACGTTTTGCATGAATGCCTTCAAGAGAGTTTGGAATTAAACAAACATCATACAACAGACTTCAATCCCGAGCAATTTGTCGAGAATCATAAACGCTGTGCTTTTGAAATATTGGTTTCCATCATAGTACAGTTGGATGAACGATTCTCCAAATTTGATGAACTTTCATTTGTTGAACTCTTGAACTACAGAAAATTTGCTCAGTTCAAAAAGACGTTTCCAAACTTTGAATTTCAAAAACTTAAGAATGCATATCCTTTATTTTTTAACTTCGTAGCACTACAAAACGAACTCGTCAATATATACAGTTCAGAAGATAAAGTCAGACCTTGCATTGAATTATTAGCTTTTATTGTTGATAACGATCTCCAATCTGTGTATGAACAAACGGAAAAGTTATTGCAACTGATTCTCAGCATTCCGATGTCATCAGCTACTACTGAACGATCAATGAGCACTCTGAAAAGAATTAAAACCCATTTACGCAATTCTATGTCAAATAGCAGACTCTCCAACTTGGCAACTATTTCAATAGAAAAGAAACTTTCTCGTAAATGTTCGCAAGATGCTATTTTTAAAGAAAGAGTGATAGGCATTTTTCTGAAATAAAAGCTAGACGTTTAGAATTAATTTTCAAAAAAACTTAAAACAATTCAGATGGCCGCAAACCCGCAATCTCGTGAAAACAACTTGTATACATCAATGTAAGTAAGCAGTTTCATTTATATTTTTTTCAGTTCTTTAGTATGATTATTCTTGATTTCAGTATTGTTGCATGATTGGATTAATATTCACCATCATCATCATCATTATTATTATTATTATTATTATTATTATTGTTATTATTATTATTATTATTATTATTATTATTATATTACCTTTGTATTCTTCTGATCTCTAGCTTCGTAATATTCGATATTTCAAAAATTAAGTATGTGTGTTTACAATATGTTCGTGATTGAGCTTATCCAAAAATTAACCTCACGCTTCGCCACTGCACGCATTATCATATTATTTACTTGACCATTTTCCCTAATGATGGCCAACTAATTGTTACAATTCTCAATTTTAATTATTGCTTTGACCAAAATTTTAATCATTCTTGGGGCTTGTACATCAAACTTTAGCTGGTTTTGTCTTTCTCGAATTCGGGATTTTGCGGAAATACTTCCTTGTCCATTCGGCGTAAGCACACTTGGCAGTTTAATACCAGTTCAGCTTCACAGCACCATATCTTCTTCTGGATTCCGATGTCCGCTCCAATCCACACTTTGTTAATTAGCTAGTCTCAGAAAACTTCCTACTATACCGATACTCCTAAATTTTAACTATATAATTCTTACACCGAGTTTCAATCTCAAATTAATCACCAAAGATGACGATTACAATTCGTACATCTCGATTCTATCACGCGCCAGTCTTAAACTATCTTCCGAGTACACAATCCGACACCCGATCGCTACCAGATCCTGACACGAAGTGTTGTAAAAATTCCAAAATGTTCTACCTTGTTATTTTTTCAAATGCCTCTTGTTTCTATTCTTGTCCCATACTCCTTCTCGTGTTTTTAATCCCTATGTTATTGCTAATCCATCAATAAATGACTAATCTCTTCTGGTTAACAATGTTTATATTTCTTTATGTTATTTTTCGTGATAATTTATTAATAAACTATTTTCCCCATTCTTCAATTAAATATATATAATTTTTTTTTCATATTTATACGTATTATTTTTCACGCCAAATTAAGTACTGAAGTGCACGAAAATTGAGGGCTTTTCCGATGCACTTCAGTACACTAAAAATCTCTTCTAAACTCGGGACATTTCCCTTTATATAAATAATTATAATAATAAGAAACACTGTCATTGAACTTTCATATGACAATCCTTTTCTTTCAAGTGACAATCATTTGATTTTAAATGATTTTTTTGCTGTACCGTGACGAAACAACACATGATTCAATACTTTACAAGTTTTGAACAAAAAGACCTGAAAACAATGCAACGCCGAAGGAATGCTCGCATATTTCTTAAGAAGGTATCTGAAATACTAAGAGACACATTATACATTTTCAGCATTGAAATACATGAAACAGAACCTACAAGATTCGGTATGTTTCCAAGAAGTCGAATTAACGCCTCGCGGGCGTAAATTCGGTAAATTCGACAATGTTTCATGAAATCTTTATTACCCGATTCAGTTTTTATCACACTATAAATAATTTAAATTGATTAAAATGACACGAAATAACTAAATTCTATTTTTAAAAACAAAGACGTTTTAAGAATATAAAGAGCGCTAGGAGTCGAAATTACGTCTCTGAGCGTTCTAGTGTTAAGCAATTAAAAAGCAAACTAAAATATTACATACTGCCGAGGAAAAATGCATTAAGACAAAAAAACTACCGTCAATACAAATACACACTAACTAGCGGCATTTTAATTCATAGTCCCAAGTTGGCGATACCTAATTTCCTCCAAACTTTGACGTCTTCTGTAACGAAACAGCCAGAGGAAACCCTACAATCTCGCCTCTGTCACGCACGTATACTTCATATGACCAATTATTTACTAACCAAAATAAGTTTTGCTTTACTTTCTTCTAAGTAACAGCTCCGCCCGCCACCATTTTTTTCTCCACTCAATTAAACTTACACTAGTTTAACCCTTCCCGCATTTTCTGATTTGAGGAGGGACAATGTATAGAGGATGCGCAAATTGACGAAAGAGGATGGACATTATTCAGGATTAAAGTCTTTTAGGAATGCAAAATGAAAAGTTTAATGTAATGCTGAACATAAATTTAATATTTTGAAACATTGCACAATATTCTATATTTAAAATGTACATAAAAATAGTTTTAGCAAAAGAGATTAACTTTTCCCAAAAATTTGACAAACTTAAAAAGTACATTTGCGAGACTATTCTAGTGACTATTCCACTCTCGAAATTTAAACCAATAGGGTTTAAAAATTCCCCTTTAAAAACTAAGTGAAACCGCAAGTTGTGTCGTAGAAAGATTCTATCTCCTATTTCATCCCTTCGCCGTAATTGTTTATTCTCAACAGCCGCTAAAGATAACCATGGACAATATGATTAAGCATCGGCTGAAGAAAATTTAATTGAAAGTTAGCACCATTTTGAAATTTCGAGCAGTGAATACGTGATGAAATTGAAATACAAAGAATGCACGAAAAAACAAAGAATCCATATGTATGTGATTGATTATACGTATGTGACTGGGTTCTCATTTCCATTTTTTTAAATGTCCAGATATGCCACAAATGCTATAAAACTAAGAATTCTGAGAAAATGTAGGAAATGAATGTGTATTTTCCCTAAACAAATTAGTAATATTGTTCTATGAAATAATTTGCAACGAAACTAATCGAACAGACTTTCAAGTGAAGTTTTTTCCTCTTCGGGCTGCTTTAGAATTGACATGGCGTGGTTGAGAAAGAAAAATGCATTATCCGCAGTTTTCAGGCAGAATGGACTAGTAACGCAAGAAGAGCAGGTAGGACTGCATATAATCCCGCATTTTCAAAAACACGTGGTAAGGTAACTTCAAAAGCTTTCTGTACTCTAGTCCTCAACAAGAAGTTCCAAACATCTCCTGTCCGACTTTACAAGTTATTTCTAGGGAAACACAGAATGCGCAAAGAAACCGTTTCTTCTTTACCAGCAAAAACCCACTTACTTTAATACCGAGTGTAGTACAAAAACTGTATATTCGGATGAAGTTGAATGCAAAAATGACAATTTCAGCATGAAAATGTTCAAGTCGTTTCACGGTAATATAGCAATGGCACACGTAGGTGTGCAAAAATAATAAAAAAGAGTTTAATTACTCTTGTTTGACATTTTACTTGCAACTAAAATCATGGAAAAAATAAGCACTTCAGCTACCACGATTATCACTCCTCCGTACATTAATCACTATCCTTAATGGCCCAGACGACCCACTAAACTGATCTCCGCTGGTATAAAACTAGTCCAAAATCTAAAGTAAATGGCTCCCTCCCCTCGCTTCCTAACCCTTTCCTCATGGAACGCACGAGGCAGTTTAAACCAGAAGAAACCTATCCTTACCCAATTCTTTAAAGACCACTCCATCGGGATACTACTACCACGAGAGACATGGCTGACTCCCACTACCCACTTTTCCATACAAAACTACATTAACCACCGCAATGACCCAACGTCAACCCGAGGAGGGGCTACCTTACCCGAAAAACCATCCAACATACCCATTCCAAGTCCCACCATCCGTTTCCTTCGAAAGCTCTACTATCCTTATTGGAGCCCCCACCAACCCCATAATTATATCTACATACAAAAGATCCCGTATCCCAATCCCTACCTCAGATTTGAAAAACCTTTTAAACCTCCGCTTATCCTCCCTAGCCAGCGACCTTAACGCCAAATCCACGACATGGTGCAGCTTGACGAGAGACGTGAGACCACGACTACAAGACCACAATTCACAAATTAAAGTCAAAAGCCCACCTCAACCCACACACTCAGTAGAAGGAAATCTTTACGACATTCTGGACATTATCCCACACTCCTCTCAACTGCATGTTAGCACACCATACCCCAAAGGCCACCTTTACGATCACTCCTGTGATCTTCACCTCCATTTCCACAACCCCATATTGTAACTGCTCTTAAATGTCGGTTGTGGGAGACCCTCGTTGGATCGTGGCTCTTCTGAAGATTAAAAAAAACAGAACAACACTACTAGATACACGTTGAAAGCGAAACAAAAATTACAGAATGACAATAACCTTGTCCCTAAAATACAAAACAAAAACCATTTGGCAATACCAAAAAACCTCAAGAGGAAAATCAACTGCAAAATTATGAATTTTAAAGTTGGCACCAACTAGAATCACAGCAACATCTTCTGTGACAAAAATAAATTGAAATTCAACAAATTGAATAAAGATATCTCTGGGGGAGATGAGTGCACATAATGTTACATCAGAGGGAAGAGCACAGGCATTTCGGATGACAGAATATCTTAGTACTTTCTGTTTACAAGAATTGCAATTAACCGTTCCTCAACATACACTGCATTATCATACATAGTAATTTCTTGCAAAACAATTCACTTCAATTACAAAGATATATATTGTGTACAATTAAAATGGGTAAACATAGTTTTGAAAACAGAATATTCAAAAGAAGTTGCTTGAAAAAACTAAACCTGCGTGTTTACACCATAAATTTGAAACCTTTATTACAACCTACACCTTTGGTTGAAATTTAAAATATGTCTACTCAACAGGCGTCCAAATTTCAATAAATATTTCAAGATATTTAAGTTCACTTAAATTCTTCAACAGTTCATAGCAAATATACTTTTGTAACTTTTTATTTATTCATAAATAGCCCAAATTGTTTTCTAACTTGACTTGGGTTTTACACTATCATCAAAATGTTCTTTTTAAAGACAGAAGCAGCAATTGCAGTTTATTAATATGACAAGATTCTTTAAAAAAAAAAAATAAATCAGTGATGTTCTCCACTAAGAAAGATACACAACTTCCGATATCTTCTGCAAATAGAACAAAATTACTATGAAAATACCAATAAGAAGGATGTATCAGTCATTAAACAAGAATGTTTATGGCCAAAAAAATCTGACTGTGAACTACAGGAACAATATATCAACCTGCATTCTATAGACAATTGCTTCAAAATTCTCAGTTCATTTTATAGTGAACAGGTGCATATTACAAGAAAACAATTAAAACTACCCAGCTTTCCAAGAATCCGTGATAGCTTTCACTAAATGTGAACCAATGAATATTGATAATAAGACTAGTAATCAAAAGCCAGTTCGGTTAAGTACGTTCAAGATTATATTACTAATTTACAAACTGAATGAGTAATACTACCTGCAAGGCTTATTACTAAGTTTCAAATACCTGCTAAAGAAGGGAAAAAAGAATGTAACTTCACATTAATAATATCAACGGCACGAATCCAAGTATCTCTTCAATACAAAAATCACGTTCAGAAAATTCACATTTTCTTCTGTCAGTCAGTCCCTAATATTAAATAAGTTAACCTGTATCTTTCTCTGGCACTCGAAATACATTTTACAAATCAATCAATAGTAATTTGGTGTGACGTTTATTTCCCTCTGAATATGAAATTTTCAAAACTCAAAAATATCACTAATGCAATAGTCTTCAAATTCAACTCGTTCCTCAAACTCCTTGTGCGTTTTGGCTCCTAATTAACTAAATTTATGATTATTTTTTCGTCTATCAGTTTTTTATCTACCTTCGACATTGATATCAATTAATAAAACTATTGTAACCAATTTCAGTATTAACAATTCATGAAAAATCGAGAAATTAGTTATATTACTTGAGATAAGGGAGGAGGGTTTGTGGTAAGTGCGAATAAAAACTTATGGCCTTGTCATTTTTGGTCGAACATTTACCTTTGTAAGAAAATATTTACTTCCTTTTGAAGAAAAATCGAAAGTAGTGAGCCTCACGAACTACAATAGGGCAATATTAGTCAAGAATATATTGTGGAGATTGTCAGATGCGTGCAAATTTCTCACAGTATCAAAGAACTTGCAAAACAGAACAGGTAGCCGACATCGCTAGCAGTAATGTAGCAGTAGAAAAACGGAGTGGTCGGAAAGATAACAATGAGCCTGCCCCCATTAGCGCCGACCCGTAGAAACTGGACAAGGCAAGGATGAAAAAAATGTTTAACTTCCGCAAAGAATACCTGCCAAAATCACTCGTGGGGTGTAGAGCTGAGCTGCTCCAATCCGTAAATTCATGCCATAGTGCTCACGTACCACGCCCCTTCGATCACACTAGAGCCGATCGACCCCAACGCCACTCTCGTCACGTCTGGCACACTACAAGCAGCGGGCGCTGCGGTTGTCAAAAGACGTGCTGGGGCGAGGCACACCATGTTACACGCACTTCACTACGCCTCGCGTACAGCTCCCCCGAGATAAAGGAGAGACCTGCATTGCAATGCGAATTGACGTTACAAGATGGAATAATGCAGCGATGCTCTTTTCCTTCTACATTATTCTGCACGTAAGTGCATTGGCGATACTATACTTGAGACTTAGGGAGTATGTAAAACTATAGTATAGACTCGGACCAAACTGGATGAGAAGGCATATTCTGCAGAGAGACAAGGCGTTAATTTAACGTTCCCTTTGATATACGAGGTACAGCGGGCATGCCACAAAACTCTATGAAGTAATTCGAAAATTGTTCTTGTTTTCCGCTTCATTCACACATTAACTCACGATATCTTAATATTTGTTGAAGAAATGACATTAAGAATACCATTAGCATACAGACCGAGCTATCAACAAGCTTTATTATGATAATATTTTATAGTAACACCTGTATATTATACCTACATGAATTCTTGGAAACTTGCTGGACTCAAGACAGATACAGATCTGGCCAAGAAAAAAAGAACTCACTGCACATCTTGCATACTTCAGCATGAAATTTCAAGGAGTTACACATTTAGTGGTTCTTCTGAGCAGTATGTCCAAATGAAAAATTAATACCTGGAAATTGTAGCGAATATTATTGGAATTTACTGCAGTACTTTACTCCTACTGCGTGTACCTCAATTTTTCTAGTTGTTGAATTCTACGTAAATTGGCCAAGATTTCTAATTAAAACAGATCTACAAAAGCAGGGAGAGTAACATAGCGATTTGGTTTGTGAAAGATCTGAACATATCTTTACACGGCCATGTCTAGAAACAATGGAACGTGTTTCTGCCCCATCGTATCATGCAACGATCGCACTGTTGCTTTCCTCCCTTTCATGAAATATTTTAGAAAATATAGTCAAATAGGCATTTACACTTGCAACAAGAGACTTATTGGTTACTGAAATTTTCAAAACAAAGCTTTTCATATTTTTGGGACAGTTAATCTCTTTTTACATTACGTCACTCATTTACCAGTTAAAAGCATTTGTTGATTGTCAAAGTTCGTATATAACATTTCAGTGTGAGACTTTCATTAGCCGCAATTTACAGCTCTTACTCTTCGAATTACCATAAATCTCATACTCAGAGAAAATGAGATACGTTTTTATTCCACAATATGATGGGAAAACAAATTTGTTTATACGGAATGGTAGTGAGGTTTCTCAGAATAATGGTGGAGTTCAGGAGAATTGCAAATTGTGGCTTAAGACTCTCCTACAAATCCCATTATGAATTTCGAAATTAGAGAATGCAGAAACTTTTTACACATAAACAACTGAACCTTGGCGTATTTGGAGCAGAATATTTCAAAACAAGAAGCACCAGTCCAGAAATGGCACAAGGGGAGGGCACATTTAGGGCTCAGCATTTTCTGGGCAAGCTGTATCATTGCAACGCTACTCTGGTGTAATGAAAATACTTCAAGAGAATAAATTCTTTATTAAATACAATTCTGTAATCCGAGCAGTACCAAATGGAAGGAGACTCCATATTGAAACATCCGGAGTGGGTTTGGCGGAGCACGTGCCCTCCCCTTCGATATGCGGAAGTAATAAGATCTGAAAATCTCAATACTGGAACACTCGTGTAGGAGTAAAAAAATTAATTTAACATTGTCTCTTGGTAGACGTTAGCTTTTAATTCGCTTCCATGAGCCGCAACAAGAAATGTCCTATTGATGTTTTGCGTTATGCTTCAATGTTCAGCACTAACGAGAATTGGGTACCAAACTGAACAGCATTATACAGTAAAATTATTGCTTCAAATTATGCAATTCAAAGATTGTTTTACAGCGACCTCCACGAAATCAAATTGCTGCACAGGCTGTTTTCGGCGTACATTTGTATATTTACTAGCGCTTCCGGTTGAAACTGAAGATATCGGAGCACGTCGACACTTCAGCAAGTACGCATCCGTGTGATGTACGAACTCCTGTCGCCATGCTCACCGAGTCCGGATGAACTCTTCACAAATGGCCATTTTGTCAAGATCCTACCTTGGCGTACCTAGGTCGAACTTTTCTCGTCGCAGCAGGAGGAAAGTGAACCAAAACTATTGAAGACCCATTTCCTGTAAACAAAAAGGCGTTGTGAAAGGAATTGGCAGAGAAAAAGAGAAACAACAACCCAAAGAAAACCAAATTAAGCACATTGTTCTTAAATCTCAAGACTGTCCCAATGTTACTAGCAGATAAATAGATTAACGAATACGATGAAAATCTTCCTCTGAATGTATTCTTGAAAACTAGATGTTTGTTTAAACATGATTTGGATCATCGATCAAATTACAGACATTACATGTGTAGATTCAAAAAAATGTTTTAAGAAATACTACAGTGAGACAAATTCATTTCACAAATCGTTCCACTTACATTTCGTTTTAAAATCCTTTCAGAATTTACCGCATCTAGAATAAGCTGCACTATTTACTACTTTTGTACGACATCAATGTAAATTAATCGAACTGGTGAATTACCCTTAACATTAAAAACTCATACCATATTGAAAGTTAATAATTGATTATAATTATATTGTATTGTTAATTGGAATTAATTTTAAGAGTACGTTTTTAATTTTTTGAGTTGGCCACGAATGCTGAGGCCAGATTATACGAGATTCCACACCTACAAGAAACGAATGAAAATAGAAATGTTTGCAAAGAAAAGGAAACAAATTGCAATATACCCCAATATCCAAAACCATAACCCATAACCAATAACACCCCATCATTGTCTCTTACGTCACTAGACAGAAAACTAAATGAGCGTGTCACGTGCGTGTCAAAATGGGCTCACTTCATTTGTCACGAATCACAAGAAAGAAATATTAATGCGAAAGACGTAGTTTCAACACATATGAACAGACATTTGATTGTCAAATCATTGACGTTGTTTGTCTTTATAACGCAAATTCCCAATCTGCTTCAATTATGCAAACATTCCGTACATTTAATGTCTTCCTTAAAAGTATTTACGGCTTCGAAAATTTGAGTACATGTAAGCTAAGAATAAATCTACAAATTAAAAATTTTTCACACTATTTCAAAAGAATGGATAGATTTTCTCAGTTCAGGTAAAAACGGCTATACTTGAAAAGAATGTTTTGTAATATAACACCTTTCATCTGAATTTTGTGAACGAATACTTTCGATTATAGATTGAAGGGCTTAGAGCAAGAAGGTGTTAACTCAGAAAATGCCCAAAAGAGATATTTGAAATAAACTTTCCAGGAAATTTTAAAAATATTATTGGAAATGATTTCTCTTTTATTTTTTCTTTCTTTCCTTGGTCTAAACTATTTGGTGTACCAACTGTGCTCTTACCTCTAATATAACTACAAATATTCACATCTTTTTTGGAAGGTGGTGTCAGCTCACGAAGTTGACACCTATTGCTAGTAAGGAGACAAACACTGCAAGAAGATGTTAACTCTACTCAGGGAATATTTTCTGATGGAAAGTTATCTGAAAACGGTGCTCATTTTAAAAATGAAGATCTTAGTGCATAAAGATGTTGACTCAACTTTTAGTTTTGCAACCAAAACTACTTTTCTAAGAGTTTCCTATTAGTTACTTTGCTACTTTTGATGAAAATCACAATACGTCACAAAAATACAACAAAACAACATTCAGAATTTGCCGACAGCGCGTATGCCCTCGAACAAAAACTAACAGGAAAGTGAACTCCGAAATCTGTTTCCAGCGACGCCAACACAGGAGCCAACTCGTGCACCCTTCACTATCGCATGCGAAAAAGTGGCAACTTAACACCGTCTTGATTGTAAACTCTGAGATAACACCTTTTTGCAAACACCGTTTCCTACTTGCAATGAGTTGACACCTTCACCTCAACCATTTCGAAAAATATTGTGATGTTTATAAAAACTAGCAAACCAACTAATAGAAAACTTAGAAAAATTGTTTTGACAATAAAAGTAAAAATCACAAAATTTTGAGTTAACACCTTTATGCACTAAGCGTTTCAATTTCAAATAAAGAAATTAATAGGCTGATTTAAGTTATTTTAAGAGCATAATTAACTTAGGTTGTTTTTAAAATGCCTCGTACTCCATGAAAGAAAGCTTTACTGCAAGATGCTGAAAGCTAAAATACGAGTATAAATATAAAAAAGGGAAATTAAGATTGTTGGAACAATATATAATTTGAGATACGAGATATAATAGAATTAACCCTTAACTGGAGAACCTCTTATTACGTAACTGGAGCCCCTTACTTGAAATTAAGTTTTAATAGGGGTGAAATATACAAAAAAAAAAAGAATTTACTTCATTTTTTTGCAATAACAGGGGAAATATTCGGAGACCTTGGGTTATTTAGAAATTTGAAAATAAAAACACAATGGAGAGATTGAAGAGCAGGCCTCATAGTCCGAGCTACGCCGTTTTATAGCGGCAATTTCAGTACTAGTCTATTATTTATTATTTATTATTTATTATTTATTATTTATTATTTATTATTTATTATTTATTATTTATTATTTATTATTTATTATTTATTATTTATTATTTATTATTTATTATTATTATTTATTATTTATTATTTATTATTTATTATTTATTATTTATTATTTATTATTTATTATTTATTATTTATTATTTATTATTTATTATTTATTATTTATTATTTATTATTTATTATTTATTATTATTATTATTGATTATTATTATTAATAATATTTGTTGACAATGGCTTAAAATAAACAGGTATTCCATGAAATTTGGAACATAAATGTATTTATATAACGAAGTAAAAACTATCAACAATAGGAACATCGTCAAATGTTTATAAAAACGAAGAGATATATAGTTATATATATTATATATATATATAGTTATATATATTGTGATATACCAATTATTCAGGAAAAGAGTAGACAATGGCAGGTGGTTGCTAGGGGGCTTTGTTGATAATAAGAGGGAAGTCGACTTTTTGTGAGGTAGAAGGTTTTGTTTGGACGAGTGAGAGTTGTAATCAAAAGTTCTGCGAAGTTGTATTCGTTCATTGAAGTAAAAATAAAATTGCTGATTGTAGTGCAACCTGAAAGTGATTGAAGTTATTTAGGTGCAGCGACCTAAGATCAGTCAGAAGTTGAATTGTGATCCAGGAGTGAGAAAATGTCTGCAAGCAACGAGCAAATCCGCAGCAATCAATAGCCAAAAAACTTTCACGGAGGTTCGCGTCCGCCGTATGGAGTTATATATATATATTTATATATTTATATATTTATATATATATTTATATTTATATTTATATATATATATATTTATATTTATATTTATATATATATATATATTTATATTTATATTTATATATATATATATTTATATTTATATTTATATATATATATATTTATATTTATATTTATATTTATATTTATATATATATATTTATATTTATATTTATATTTATATATATATTTATATATATATATATAGTTATATATATAGTTATATATATTGTTGTTATACACTTTGTTGTAAGGATGAAGAGCAGTGGAAACATTTTCATAAATACCGTAATTTGAAAGAAATTTGGTTCAATTTATGCAATGTTTACTGATTGCCTGGTACAACCATTACATATTGGTATAAGACACTTTTCGTAAGCAATTAATGTCCTGCAAACAATTATATATATAAAACAAAGATTACACTAAGCCAAAATACTTACACTAATAGAGCACCAGGGTCTATGGGACCTTTACCGTTGCCGACATATATAATTTTACAGCAGCACACCGGAACACTAATCAGTACACATGGACAAACATTCGACAGGTTAGTCCAGGGCTGCTCAAACTGAGCTAATAGGCAGCGCGGATCCGTGTTGTCTGACTAGAGCGGGACACCGGAGCCCGAGCGTTGCGCGCCTTGCGATAACCTCTGATACTGTTTCCGGCAACTCTAGTCGCGGAAACATGGAAGTCGATGCCAACACTTCGCAGACCAGACCATCTACACAGACAATTTTCAATGCATCATGGGAAGAAAAGTATCTTTTCGCCCACTGCGGCAGCTATGCCAAATGGTTTAGTTCACAAAAAAAAGTGCTCAATTACGTGAAGAAGTTTAATTTGAAACGACATTATAGAATTAATCATGCTGATGAAAATGACAAGATCGAAAGGAGGTTTTCAATGCTTTGGAAAACAATGCCTCACTAGAAGTAAGTTTTGGATGTAGTTTGATGTTCTCATGTTTTGATAGTAAAATAACAAAACAAAAACGTTTAATTTCATTGCATACCGATAATACAACGTGAGTATTTAGGAAAAGAACTTCCCACAAAACCGTTTTCCAAAACTGCATTGGCATGCTCCTCGATTGTTAAGCATGTTTGGATCAACATACAATTGTGAGCAATTTTTTGTCTCTTTGAAAATTTGTACATCTCGAAAGAGAAGAACAATTACAAAAAACAATCTGAAATGACACGGTGCTGTTGAGCCGTAACATGCATCTGTTCCAAACAAAGTATATTACGAGAAAAATCACTTAAAAGGTGTAAGAAATGTATTTAATCTTGCAATCAGCTTCAATTTTTTAATTTTAATTTCCTTTATTTTTAGAATTATTATTACTAGCTTATTTAACATTTTTTTCGGTAACATTTGTAATACTTTTCATATTCAGCAGCATGATAAACTAATGTTGCCGCAATTAAATTTCTATATGCTATTGAGCACTTTTTTGCAACTTAACATTTGGCACTGCCGGCACAATCTGCGAAAGGTTAGGTAATTTTCTTTCAATGCTACATTGCAAATTGTTTTTTTTAAATTCTCAAATCGCACTAATATGTTTATATCTGATAAATGTTCCAATAAATGTTACAAAACTCTGTAGTGTTTTTTGTAGTAAATCCTTTCCAAGAGCAGCGAGACGTTTTCATTCCCAGCAATGGCAAATACCCCGTAGAAATACGACGAGACCCACTATGCCGCACGAGGCCGATCTATATTTGATGACGTAAATTTCTCTTTCTGCAGGAAAAGAGGAGAGCAACCGGGGGTCTCCTCCTCAGTGCAAATGGTTGAGCTGTTTTCCCTCCCCCCCCCTGCCGCCTAGCCGTGGGGCGAGGCCACGACGGCGGAGGTAGCGGCAACCGCGCACGGGGGAAGACACTCGGGTGGCAAACAACCTTACAGTATCTGGCGCAGTTTATTATACATACTTATCATACATCTCGTGAACGGTTTCTTCGTGAGTGATAAAACTTTGGAAATATTTTTTTTCTTTGATGAATGCAATAGTATGGGTCTCTATTGTTTTTATATTTCTAACTTAACAAGTTAATATTCGCTTCTCAGCACCGGTCGCGACGCTCAACTTTGAGAGCAGTGTCACTCTCTGCGTCAAGAATTTTGATGGGAAAGTAGGGTGTGGATGCTCAAGAAATTACTGCATTCCTATCTTGAAATATTGCAACAAACTGCGTTTTTCAGGAACGATATCTTTTAAATAATACTTATTTAGCGTTGTTTGGAAGGTTTTTTAGGATGCCATTATGTTAAGACGCGGCCCTTTTTTTCTGTATGCCGTCCGCGTCGTATTAAATGCTACACACATTTTTTTACCTATTCCGGCAAGAATTTGTTGTGAAATTGCGATTTTGTTTTGGAAATGAAACTAGCAATTCTGTTTGTTCGAATAAGTTGATTGTATTTAAAGGAGAAAGATGTATAACTATGAGAAGTTACTATATGAATTGAGCAGATGAATTAGTATCTGGAAATGTTTCAGAAACATCTTTAACCATTATCAACATTTTACGTGAAACTTTTTGAAGTGCTAACTTGCTAGTACAAAGATTTCAATTCATCAACTATTCTCGCAATGTTTCTAAGAGTAACTTTGTCATTTAGATAAGGAGTTGTTCCTGTCATTTCTACCAGGAACCGTTTGCGGCCAACTTTGCCACAATTTCCCCTCTTCCCTCCCTCCTTCAAATTGACCGCGCCGCCAAGGAAAATTTGAAGCCTACTGCCAGAACGTTTCTATTTTATTGAATATTCCTTTTAAACATTAAATGATATATTATGTTACTCCTTTACAAACTACCCACTGGAGATAAATCTTTCTATAGATAATTAAGACATTACAACTGATAACAAGGAATCCCAACCAGTTTATTTCATCAACTCTCTTTTAAAAGGAGATTTGCTTCATCGGCCTTCTTACGTTTCCTCTCTAATATACTCAATGCAACATTCTACATGCAAAATTGTAAAAGCAACTAAGGACAATTAAAGTTTTGAAAAAGATTGTAAATTAAATTTATGAAATTTTTTATGATCAGTTTTAATTTTTTCTTTAAATTTTCAAAAACTTTCTAAAAAATATTATCAAAAGTCAAATTATAATTCAAAGTTTCGATTTTTGTGGATCCAATATGAGCCTTAACAAAAGGAGCGAAACTTCATTTTACTGTTAAAATGTTTCATTGTCATACATCACAAAACTTCTATAATTTCCATTATTTTTTTAATACATAAATATTGGTCCTAACAATACAATCGCTTTCTGGTGCACATTTGGCCATAGATTCCCCAACAGTCCTCTATCATTGTGCCCGTTCAAAATTTTATAAAACTTTAAAGTATCTGGTTGAAGATACGAAACATACATCAGGATAGAAAATGGTTACTACTCCCGTGCTTTTCTTACGCCGGTACTCACGAACTGACACCCTAGCTCTGATTTAGAAGCGACGAGTTGTGTGAAACTGGTGCTAAACTCTGCAACGAAGTATTTAATAACTTACATAAATAACTTCTGAGAAAATGGTGCAGATATTTCTATCTGGAAAATTTCCCCTTTTAACATCAAAACGGCGGCAGGTAGCAAATTACAAGAAAACGTCCAGCCACGCGAGAAATTTGAAAATCAGTATTGGGAAACTCCTTTCATTAGCTCCCGTGTCGACGAGCTGTGGCGACCTCACTGCTTTCAAATATTTCTGCTCGACTTGCATTGTATTTCGGAGCGCACATTGCAAGTGCCAATTTTATTTCACAATTAAGGAGCAAGCATCCACAAGGCGCACTGTATTTACACGAGTTTTATTGCGATTTCTTAAGTAAAGATATTAAATAAATTCATTTTATTGAATTTAAAATGTATAATGTGGTAGTGCGCATTACTATTTAATTTTAATTTCATAATGAAAAGAAATAATGTAGGTTTCAGTTTCTTCTTACGAAAGCGCGTTTTGTAACGACCAGCGCTGAATTTAGAACAACGGCAAGGGTACTTTTGAGAAAAGTCGAGAATATATTAATATGGACATTTAAACGCATATTAAATTCTTTGTCGATTTGCACATTGAATTGAACGACGGACCATTTAGATTTTTTTTCAAGAATTTAGGAATTATGTGTTGTTTTATTATTGCTGGATTGAACATATCCTAAGGAAAGGCGGAAAACATTTATACAAGTCGACCAGGAATGATTTAAACTAAAATTTCAATATTCTATACTTTTTTAGATTTATCTTATAAGTGGCTTCAATTGGTATTTACCGGAAGTCTAGTGATACTTCACTGGCACGTGTTCTGGAGTCATATGTAATGATCTCACGGATTTTTAATGGGAGTGAACGACGAAAAATGGAGAACGTCCACCTAACGGCTGATGGTGGCCGTGATAATTGTGATTTGGTTAAAGTTTCTTTCTAAAATCAAAAATAAATCAAAATGTAAACATGAGCAATTACGATGACTTCCTCTCTGCTGCTGAAGTCTTCTAAAAATTGCAGCAACTGGGGCGGTAACGGAGAAATATCGAAGTCTCTAAAATTTAGAATATCCAATTCAAAGTAAATCTCGACTTCAGACAATGAATCACGCACAAAACGTACTAGCACAGCGAGTCACCGAAGCACTCAATGTGTATACTGGTTTACAAATTTTGTACATGATTTTTTCCTTACCTGGGGAATTTTTCTCAATTCCACCGGCTATTCGGCGTTCCGTTGGAGCCGTTGTCAAGGCCAGTCGCCATCTCCTCGCGCTGCCGCAACCAACGTTCAAATGACGAACAAATCATCGTCCCCCTCCGTACTTCGGCGGGAGCGCAGAGGGGAAGGAGCTGTTGTGGAGAAGGGGCGGCGAGGAGGGGAATGGGGAAGCGGAACAGAGGAGGGGAAAAGTGGCGTCGCATCCCATAATGCAGTTCTTTGTTCAATAATGCAACCAATTATTTTGGCATAATTTCACCAAAAGTAAGCGCTGTATTTAATATATCAAAATAATTAGAATCAAAATTAAGATTGTTAGGCTTGCTCTATGACTTTTGCATTTTATCGTTAAGTTCATGAAGGTAAAGTGTCTTTTTTTTCTGTTAAGGTCTTTGAGATCCCTACAATGTTTTAAAAATAATTTAGACGCTTTTGGAAATACTTCATCAAGAACCCATGTTCCTTTACAATCATACCGTTGACAATCTGTCGGATTGCAATATTGTTAGATTTCGCGTAAAAATTGTAATAGACTGCTTGCGTTGTACAGGTATAGTTTTCCAACTCCTCTATCAATTTTTATTTCCACTTCAACAACTCTTTTCTTTCTCTTTCATCCCCTCATTTCTTGTACATTCGTGCACAACTTCCTGAGAATCATGCCCTGGAAAGCGGCAAATAATCGACCAAGAACCTATTATTGCCGCATTCTACTACCGAACCATAGACAAACTAAGATAGAAGGGCCACTCATACAGGGCAAAGCGGACCAGTAAACGCCACCCTGGTCACGAGGCTCGGTGCGAGCATGCTTATCGTACACTCCGTGAAATATAGGAAGTCTGTGGAAATGTTTTCAAGGAATTCCACCATGTCCACTACTTTCTTTTGTTCTCCTGGCGAGCACGTGCGCATGCGGTTTGTTGTGTTCAAGTGGTGATACAAGTGTTTTTGGTTCTTGTGCCGCATTAACTTATTCAAAACATGGCTAATATTTCTTAAAAGAAAAATAAATGTACTGTATTGAATTGCTATGTTTATTTTAGTATGAGACATAGCTTTCCTCGAAAAGACGAAGAATTGTTTGCGAGATGGATTAATGCTTGCGGTAATCCAGTGATTTCGAATATAACACCGCAAGAAAGTCGCAGTCGAATATTGGAATGTGATCGGCATTTCTCTGAAGAAAGTGAATGCCCGGAATTACAGCGGGGGCTAAAAAAGAATGCTCTTCCTACACTTTTTCTGCCAGATTAGAAAGTTTGAATAATGAGTCGCTTCACACCATTGTTCAGAATTGTGGACAGTTCATGTTAAACTACACGTTTAGCGCAACATGTCCTTTCTTATTACAAACACTAATCACAAATCTCCATTTTTATGTTGTATGTAAAAGTGCAGTTGTTCCTGATTGCCCAGTGCATGATGTGGCTTCAACGGGAGACGAAGGGAACTTTGAATGTAAGTTAAATAGTGGTGGTATTTTTTTAAAATGTTTTTTCAGCTGATTTAGAACAATAGTTTATGAAGCAATTTTTCTTTAGCTCCAGAAATTCAAACCCCGAAGATGCCCGCTGTGAATTATCGAATAAAAAAAAAGTTGGAGGCATTTGGAGGTTTGTTGAAATTCGATTAGTTGTTCACTTTTTCTCTTTATTTTTGTTTAATAACAATTTTTCACTTATACAAATGATGTGTATGAAGACTCACCCCTGCTAGCTCTCAACATCATTGAAACGACTGATGCAGGTAAATGCTTAGTCTATTTAACTGTGCTAAATGTTTCGAACTGCTGCTAGAAACAACGCTTTTATGTTAAAGGTATTAATGAAAAACTCCACGGCTCTCCTACTGGAACACCTACACCATTACGTATGTTTACATGTATTTGTGAATATTTCCTGCTGACGAAATGAGTGTTTAAGGTTTGTAAAACCATGGATATACTACTTTGTTTCTTTTTAATAGGGTCTGACTTATGCTTTACATCTAAGAAAGGTGCAAGACGCCGATTGTTGTCCTCAGGTGAGGTAGAATTTAATTGCTGGATGTGTTTGTTGGAAAATATTACAATATATTACGTTAGTGTTTTCTTTTTGAAGGTTCTAATTCAAGTGTATTTGGATTACGCTCTGTGTGCATTACCAGAGAAAAACTCCTTTCACCAAGATGCCACTCTTTAGACGAGAGGGTGTTGTCTTTGAGCCATCTCAAGTTCTGTGGCTCTCGTTACCGGTTGCTGGCAAAATTGTTTTCATTGCCCTTAGTTGCGACATTGTGCCATCTTCTTCAAAAGATCCCTCTGTCAGCGGGCATAAATGAACGTTGGCTGAGATGTTGCAGCTGTCCGTTCATAAAATTAAGCCCATGGATCAACACTGCATCATGGTGTGAGATGAAATGTCCATTCATCCTCAGTTGACTTAAAGGATTGCATGGATGGCCTTGGAGATTTTGGGATCACGAAGATTCCCAAAATTGCTACCTTGGCCAATGTCTTTCTATTGAAAGGCGTGTTTAGATCTTGGCTACAACCTTTATTATATTTTCCGATGGCTTAGGATCGTCCCAAGTCCTGGCAGACATGATTAGAAAAAGTATCAAGAAGTGCCAGGATTTAAGATTGTGTGATGAAGTATTTATTTGTGATCAAGGATTAGGCAATTAGGCAGCAGTGAAGAAATTGCTTTTGGCCACCCTGAAGCTGTGTGCTGGACAGAATGTGGCTAGGTACGATTTAGTTAACAGCCAAGAAGTTGTTCATTTGTTTGACACTCCTCACCTGCTGAAGTGTCAAAGAAATTGACTTTGAAAAATGATTGCACTGCATTTTGAGTTGAAGAAGGTGGCAAAATGGGAACATATCCTTCATTCTTAAAATATGGACACCATGGTAAACGCAAGGATTTGCTCCAAGCTCACTGAGCATCGTGTCGCAGGGAGAATTATTAAAATGGAGGTGTCCCCAGACACGCAGGTCTTCAGCTACACTGTTGGCGCAATGATGAAAACAGGTATAGCATTGTATTTAATTGATTTAATAT
Source organism: Acheta domesticus (assembly GCA_031308135.1). Classification (NCBI taxonomy): domain Eukaryota; kingdom Metazoa; phylum Arthropoda; class Insecta; order Orthoptera; family Gryllidae; genus Acheta; species Acheta domesticus. The sequence goes on from JAHLJT010008446.1 coordinate 27,689,975, forward strand.
CATACTCATATTCCATTTCCTTCAAACATTTACTCATATTTACATATTGTTTTGTAGTTTCCGATATGCCTGAGAAATCTTCAGGGACAACTGACCTCGTTGTTTCTGAACAAATTGATTTTGTGAACGGAAACAGGAAGATGGCTCCCTGAGGAAGAGGGTATCAGGGAGCTGTGACTGCTTCTTCTCTTCATGAGAAGCTATGGTGGACTTCAAAGAGCGGTAAATGTGTTCTTTTTTTCAAAAGAAATGAATGCATTCAGCAAACCGCCTTGTGTGAAGAACTTGTTTTTTCTTTAACAAGATTGATCCAATCGAAGAAAAACCTCCTCTCAACGTCCTGTAGCTACATTCTGACTAGAAATTTCAATCAAAACACCCTCGAGAACTTGTTTGCATCCATCAGAAGCCATGGGAGAAGGATTATTAATCCTTCTTCAACTAACTTTGTTAATTCGTTTAAGAGTCTGTCGGTGAGGAGGTTATAATCTTCCTATTCTGTAGGCTCTAACTGCAAAAACGAAGTCCATAATGTGATGGACACTGTTAAGTCCTTTTTAAATGGACAGTTTGAAGAGGAGACTATTGAAGTAGTTTTGAGTGAGGAAGAACCCTTCATAAGTGAGTATCCACTTCCATCTTCTTCACACTCACATACAGAAAAATGTATTATTAAATACATAAGTGGGTTTATGGTGGGGGTTACGGTTTATGGTGGTATACTAAGCTATATAGAGGTACATGTTCAGTTTCCTTGTGTTATTCAAAACGGATTTGAAGACGGGATGGAGTATGTCTGTGGGTCACAGATTGTGGCTGACATCAAAATTATTTGGCTTTATAGATAAAACGACTGTTAGTGGTGTGCTTCACGCATGTCTTTTAATTGTTTCGGTCTGTAGGTAGCAACTTACTAGCTTCGGTGAGTTGAGACTGGCCTCGGATCTAAAAGAACAATTTAGGTTATGTGCCTGCCTTATGTCTATGAAGATTGCTCACGTACATATTGACAAATCACTGACCTTCAAAGCTTTCATAGCTTCAACCTGTTCATTATGTTTAAATTTAAGTTTATTGAATGGCACCTAGCAATAATTTTCTGGTACTTTTCTATTTTTCTTTCTTTCTTTTTGATTTGAATCTTCTTGGGATTCAATAAATTGAATCCAAGATGGCCGTCGAGTAGAGTGGTTGGCTCCGTATTTTGGTCACTTTTACCTAGTTAATTGATATATGTCATAATAAATATTTTGCAGAGTGCGTAAGTTCCAAGGTGGCAACAGTGCAGTACCTTAGTTCAGGTCGCTCCTGATGAGTTATCAAATATTTGGTCAATTAATTCTTATGAGTTGAAAATCGTCGTCTCTTATTTAATATAAAATTATACATTAGCGAAATAATTACCAAAAGTTTCAATCGATCCGTTCATGAAATATATTAAAGTACTACACCGCAAGCCACACGCGTTTGATCGTAACCTAACCTAAAATTGTGTATATACATTTTTTAATTAGTAGTGTAGCATATAATAGTTTGTGTGTTAGTGTGATATCCTGTGAAAGTGTTTATTTAATGTGCTTGTTTAGTGTGTAATTTGATTGTGCATGTAATTCTAAACAAATTGTATTCGGTGTACCAGACATCAAACTTTGCTGTTATCCACTTTCCAACGTGAACAGAGAGCAGGAGTGCAGTTGCGAAACTGCACGCCGACCTCCGAAAGTCTACGGACACGGAGAATACATAACTAGGGAGACCAGTAGACTGGAAAAGGTCGTACACAACTCTGATGGCTGGACGGAAGTAACGAGAAGGAGTAGGCTTAATTATGCGCGCGTATCCAGTCATCTACCCGTGATTGATCACGTTTCTCACCACTTTCCCACCAGCATCAGGTTTTTCCATCTTCAACAATCCTAGCTCTTTTCCTCCATTGCCTACTATTCCTTCCTCTTGTCAACCTAACCACCCATCTCAGAGATCAGCACAAAGTAGGGCCACACTCAGTCTTCCATCAAAAGCCCCAAAACACAGTAAACAGGGCAAGACTGAAACACTAACACAAACTCTCTCATTCAAACAAAGTACTCATATTAGCAAATAGCCATGGTAGGAACCCTTCCTCTACCATGAGAGAGAAACTCTCTTCAAAGTTTTCTGTTACTAGTGATTTCAAACCAAGTGCCAGGATGGCACACGTAATTGAAAAGTTACCCATACTGACTAGCTCCTTCGGTCAAAATGATACAGTAGTAATAATAGGTGGGCAGAACGAAATAAATCGTGGCAATAAATTTAACCCGGAAGGACATGTACCAAAAATTCTAGAGTCTGCCAGTTACACTAATGTTATCAAGACTACTCTGCCCCCTGGCACAACATTTCCACAAACTATAAAATTAAAATTGCAAACAAACATCCAAAACAGCACTTGAGAGAGGCACCAATTACCCTACTTGAACTTATTTACCAAACATGGTCTCCACCTCAATCAGAAATGCAAGCAGAAACTTGGAGCCATGTTGACTAAAAAAGTGTTGAGCTCTATTGTATCCTCGCTGCCATCCACCTCACCCCCACTTATCCCACTATTTGCACGTATCTCCACACTACCACCTCCATCTCCACCTACCCCCTACACCAATCTTAATTTCATGATCCCATCCCTACAGTCACACCTGTCACTCCCACATCTGCTTAAACTTCCTCTTCTTGTCCAAATCCTCATCAAATGTACAACTTTCGTTGCAACCGCACACCATCTCCCACCTATGACCTGAAGCATCTACACTTGACAGGAAAGCCCACAACAAACAAAAACTAATATCTATAAGTACTACATCAAAAATTCCAGTCTTTAAGAAAGAAGCTCACAGATCTAGAAATATTACTTGAACAAGACCTACAACACGTAACAGAATTATGCTTTAGTGAGCATTGGTTCTCTGCAGAACTGGATAATATCACTAACACCCTCGTTAAACATACAGCAACAAACGTAATAGAACCACACATTCACATTTGTAACCACTCCTTAATGACAGGTATCTTCCCAGAAATTCTCAAAAAAGCAAAAGTAAAGCCGCTAATCAAAAAAGGCAACAGTCACGATCTCATGAATTACGACCGATATCTTGATTTTCAAAAATTCTAGGAAAGCATTTTAATGGTGGACTCAAAAATGTTCTCAATCATAATAACATATTGACAAAGGCTCAAGATGTATCCAGAAATGGTAGACCTACATACACAGCTATCTTCTCCTTTCTAAATGAAATACATAGGGCTCTAGATCAGAAAGAAATCCCCATCGGTTTGTTCCTAGATTTATCAAAAGCAATAGTGAAAGTTGGATTGATCATGTCATTGTTTCGGAGCCTGACAAGGCAATAGTTTACGGAGAGATTCCGGTTCCTGGAATATCCAGGCATGATTTGTTGTACTTGTCATATTCAATGAACTGCCCTAAGTACAAGCCAAAAATTATTTCGTACCGTGACTACAAACATTTCAATGCAGTTAATTTTCTTTCCGACAGCATCCGTGCGCCGTGGCAATTAGTGTACCAACAGACGTCTATTGACGACAAAGTTAATGTGTTAAATAATATTGTAAGGGATTTATTCGCTAAACATGCTCCGCTAAAAACATCCAGAGTTACGCGTCCGGCAGCATCATGGTTGAATGATGAAATTCGGGCTTGCATGAAGCATCGCGACCTAGTTCAGAAACGATACCGACGAGAAAAAACGGCCATTCTCAAACTTGAATATACAAAATTGCGTAATATAGTTAACCAAAAAATACGAAATGCTAAGTTGCGATACTACAACACATTGTTTAAAGCACAAACTGATTCTAAACAAATCTGGAACAGTCTTAGAAATATTGGTGTGGGCAAGGATAGATCAACAACTCCAATCATAGATATACCATTGAACGAATTGAATAAACATTTCTTAAATGCGGCTCCTTCATTTGATCCAGTGTTGAAAGCAAACGCTTTATTAGAGTATTCGAGCATCAGTATAGATGACCTCAGAGACCAACTGTACTTGAAATGTGTTGACAATAGAGAGGTTCGTAAAGATTTAGGGAGTTTAAAATCAAATGCAAACGGTTCTGACGGAATTAATGCTAGACAGTGGAAACTTATTGCAGACGTAGCTCTTCCCGTTATTACTCACATTATTAATTATTCACTAACTACGTCTTGTTTCCCAAAAGCATGGAGATTAGCCAAAGTTCATCCTCTTCCGAAGTCCCAAAGCCCTTCGTCTCCCAACGATTTCCGGCCTATAAGTATTTTGCACTATCAAAAATCTTCGAAAAAGTTATTCATAGGCAAATCTACTCATACTTAGCAGAGTATGGATTATTAAATCCGTACCACTCCGGTTTCAGGCCAGGTAGAAGTACACAAACCGCATTACTTGAAGTTACCGAAGATCTGAGGAAAGCCCTCGATGATGGGGAAATAACTGTATTAACGCTATTAGATTTCTGTAAAGCCTTTGATTCTGTTGACCATGACCTCCTACTCACAAAATGCAGGAACTTAAACTTTTCATTAGCCTCGATGCGGTGGATAGATGATTACCGTAGGAACCGTCAGCAATTTATTAGTGTCGGGGAGGATTACTCAGTGACAGAAACAATGACAAAGGGTGTCCCCCAAGGATCCATTCTCGGGCCATTGTTTTTCCTAATATACGTAAATGACTTGCCAAATTCCATTAGTTTCTGTAAACATCATATGTATGCTGACGATCTACAAATTTATATTAGCGGAAGACCCTCTGCACTGAAACAATTAGTAGATAGAACCAATAAGGACTTGGAAACCTTACTGAATTGGACAAAATTAAACGGCCTTTCCTTGAATCCTGCTAAATCACAGATCATGTTAATTTGTTCAAAAAAAGTTCAATCACGAGTTGATAACCTTAGTATAGAAAATGTTATTCTTGATAAATCATTGTACCATATTGTTCTGAAGTGAAAAACTTAGGAGTAATTCTTAACAATAACCTCAACTGGGATTCTCATGTAAATATAGTTACAAAGTTAGTCTATTCATGAATTGGTTCTCTTAGGATTGTTGGAAATTTTTACCAGTCAATATTAAAAAAATTGCAATAGAATCCCTCGTCTTTCCGCACTTCGATTATTGCGACGTTGTGTATAACGATTTAAATTTAGCACTTGCCACACGGTTACAAAGAGCTCAAAATGCATGTATTCGTTTTATTTACAATCTAAAAAATACGATCACATATCGAACATGTTTGAATGTAATCAAATATTGCGGCTAAGCGGATGCGGATGCTTCATTGTCTATCTCTTCTATTCAAATTACTAAAAACAAAACATATACCGCATATAACAAGTCGGTTCAGGCCTCTTATATCCGCTAGACTCGATAAATCATTATTATTACAAATACTAAAACATAATTCTAATTATTATAACAAGTCATTTACCGTAGGCGTAACGAGAGCTTGGAACTGCCTCCCAAAGAACATAAAACATAGTCCTTCTGTCAATTCTTTTAAGAAGCAATTAAAAGCTCTATTATTTTCCAAGGCATGTAAGATTAGCCTCTAATATTTTTGCCATACAATTTACAAAACTCAAACTTACTAAGTACTGATTGTAGTGTAATATTTCAAATTATTGATGAAAACTATTTTTAACTAGTTGTATTAGTAATTAATTTCACTTTTACTGTCTCCTTTATATTTTTGTCGATTTCTTGCTAAAGAGTGCTCAAATCCGCTTTTCCTGGAAAACATGATAAAGTAAATGACAAAGAATGAAAACAATATTAATAACTAACCATATTGAATATGTGCACACAAGATAAGAAATTGTTTAGCATCTAAACAAAAAATTTATATTGATTTGCGGGAAATCACTAAGCCTTTAAAGGTCTCCTTCAAAAACACGATCTATAATTTAGTTTGTACTTACGGTTTTTTAACTTACCTGAACTCTCATTCCCAAGAAATCGACGGTTATTTTTTATTTTTAATTTAAGTGTGTAATGCTTATCTGCTACTATCTTTTGTCTTAAAATTAAATTTCTTTTGTCTGTGATATGTGTAAATTTTAAATTTTCTTTTCGCTGGACATCTTATAAAATAACATTTATTTGATTGTAACTGATACAGAAATTGAAAATATTCTAATCTTTGTTCTTATAATTATCAATTATCAATTTACCATATTGTTGTAGCTACTGTGTCACTACTAACATTACACAATATTTATTCTTATTGTGTAAGTTTTGTTACTTAATTTTGTCAATTTTGTATTATCCTAGATTACTTTTCTTCAAACCAATGTACATTGTAATTTATTATTTTTTCTAATTAATGTATTAAGTATATTTAGATTTACTATTTTTGTCAATGTCCTCGGCCTTCAGCCGCCATCCTGATTGAGGTTTTCTGGGTTTACTCAATCGCTTAAGGCGTATGCCGGGATGGTCCCTAGTTTTCTCTCCCAGAAGTAAAAGTAAAAGTATCCTCTCCCCTAGATTTTCTTCGTAGTGTATGAAATAATGTATATATTTAATGTGGTTAGGCGGAAGAGCAGGCCAAATGGCCTGAGCCTCGCCACTAGTAAAGACAATTTTATTATTATTATTATTATTAAAAGCATTAAAGATAATTGACCATCACATACTGTTATCCAAACTTGAAACTTTGGGAATGAGAGGCTTTGCACATTAATGGGTTAAATCTTATCTTTCAAATCGTTGTCAAATAGTAACATACAAACATTTTAGAGATAAAAAGATTTCCTTCCATTATTCCCAACCTAGAATGATAAATTATGGAGTGCCAAAAGGATCAATCCTAGGTCTTATATTATTTCTCTTATACTTGAATGATATGCCTCTGACTCTACAAAAGAACAAAATGGTCTTATTTGCAAATGACACCCACTTTGTCATTAAAGCAAATACTCAACAAACTCTGCAAAAAGAAACACAAACTGTTCTAGAACCACTAGTAAAATGGTTCCAGAAACATAAAATCAAAAACACCAGGAAAAAAGTCTCCCTAAACTTTCGGACTCCACTCTCTAAAGAAAAGCTTCCAACACAATTGATGTTGGCACATAGGCACCAATAAATGATTCAAATTTGCGCCGTGCCGAGAGATTAGTTATTAATAACAATCTTTGGCCTTAATTACCAGCTCAGAATTCACATTTCAAACGCCCCGCGTTATTTTTCTTAATTTATCCCGCGCTATCTCTAACAGGAATGCCGCCAATTGCGTTTTGGCGACGTACCTTCAAATGCCTCCGCCAGATGGGAGCACCTACTGGACCACTGGCAAAGCACTGCATCGTTATTAAAAACGAAAGGGCATGAAAATTTCCGTTTTAACCTACAATGGCATTATCGCTAAATTCAAACGACGAAACAGTAACTTCCCAGCAGTTTTGTTCTCGCGCATGGAATAAGTTGCAATAAGCGTGTATTAAAGTTCCATGAGGACAGGTTAAGCTCTCAAAAGTTAGTACTGCTGTCGCCACTCCGCCGTTCCTCAAAGAATACTTCCATTTTCGGTGCGAAGTGAGCTCTAGGAACGAGCAAAACTTCTTACAGAAAAATTAACAAAAGGAGGTTGCTTTCCCGCGAGAAAAAGAAATTGGCCGAACATTCCAGAACCTATGTAGCTAAATCCCAAATCATAGCTCTCCAGCACATCATTTTGAAGCTTATTTTGCTACCTCAACAATTGATGATAAAAACATGCCTTTAAAAATTGCCCCAAAAAGAACTTTACTTGGATTGACTATTCAAGACGATCTAAAATGGAACTCTCACATCACAGATCTAAACAACAAGTTTACCAAGTCATGTTATGCCATCTACATTCTAAAGTCAAATTCTAACTTGGATGTGCTGCGAACAGTATCCTTTGCAAATGTTCACTCTCATTTAAAGAACGGAATCATATTCTAGGGAAATTCTCCAGAAAGTATTCATACTTTCATCATCCACAAACGAATATTGAGAACAATGACAAACACAAATACGAGTCCTGCAAACCACTTTTCAAAAAATTACAAATCCTACCGCTACCATGCATATATATTTTTTAAATCATAATCTTTACAAAGAAACCACTTTTGGAAAACAAGGATTCTGTTACTCTTAAAGCAGAAGTTTGTAACTATGACACTTGACAAAAAAGAAATCTGCATGTCCCACACATAGAAACTTAACTATTTCAAAAATGTACCCTTATAGAAGGCACTACACTATACAACAGACTCTCTAGTGAATTTAAATGCTTAAACTCAGTACACACATTCAAAAGTAAACTGATAGCTTTCCTGTTAAACCATACATTCTACAGTACAAAAGAATATAAACATCATAAACAGGTATCTACATAAATATAAACTAGTACTGTGGTGAACTACACACGACAGGTATGTTCAACGTCACACGTGGAGCGCGCCGGTGATTATAGATAGCAGGGCACATACGCTAAATTTGTTTATGTGGGCGCCAAGCATGCGTCTTACCTGCTCTCCAGCGCCGGCATTGAGAACTCAGGACGTGGACGCTCTGGGTCGAGATATGCTTTTGTTTACTAACTACGAAATAACTCGCACAGGTATGGTATTTTATTGAAGTGTCTCCCGTCAAAGTGGCGGGAACACGTTTATTGATTCTGGGACAAGTGTATCTCATACAATTACTAGAAATTACTCTCTCCCATAGTTGATTTCACTTTCATTAGAAACAAGCAAACAACAAAAAATTATGAAGTCTTTGTTACCACGCTTCGCCTGAATTGCACGCTCTGGCGATGCGGTTCAATGAAAGCTCGTCTGATCGCTGCGGGTAAAGTCTCGGCTCCGGTGAAGAAGGCGTGGGCGTCAAACAGCTGCTGGACGCGGCCTCCGCGGTGTTGAGTTGCGACGTCGATGGTGCAAGGTGAGGCCGTCACACGTCACCTCCTTGCGTTTTTCCACACGTAACGCGAACTGCGCACCCCTTGAATTGCGAGGTGGGCGCTGGTTCGGTTGATCCGTCACTTGGAATAAATTCCGGTGACAAAAAAACGGAAATTTGGATCAGTGAGGCCTGCAGGTATGGGCCATGTCACGCGATAACTTTCACCAATAAAATGTCTATCTCGTCTGACTTATTAAAGGCGTGCTTATCTTCACTCTCGAACACCAAGTACAAGTTTCTCTCGAATGCTTACTGGCAGAGTCTCTGCTTCTCAAGAAAACAAATTTTTACGTCTTTTCACTAGTCTGTGGAAAACTTGAGTGATTTTGCTTTCCTCTGCTCGCTCGTGCTCGACTCCTTATCCCCTCTATTTGGAAAATTCAGAGTTGTCACGTGATCGGTTTTGGCGTGATTGGGCTCAGGTGTACGTTTTCCAGAATTTTCCATGAACGTTTGTTGACAATTGGTCGGAGCCTACCCCTTCCCTTTTTGACCTTCTTAACTGTGGTTCTAATTGGTTGTCTTTGTAGTTAGAGCGTGAGTGCTTCTGCGTGATACGTACGTAGATGAAGTATTATGATAGATGAAGTAGATGACGTAGATGACGTAGTAGATAACGTAGATGAAGTATTTACGATACTCCTGAGATGCGCGAGCCGGTCGCTACTGAATTTTGCTAATATGGTTGTTCTGGTAATAAATAGTGCCACGACAATAATTAGTCGCGGCTGCAAGGAGCTGCCCGGTCTCGTTGGGGGCAGGGACAACGCCTCGAAGAGGGCATTCTCTGGGGAGCGTCTTTGTTAACTGAAGACGCGGGGGGACCCGGTGCGGCCATCAAGCATTGCTAATCGCAGGGCTCTGATGAAGGCATGGCTGCTCGCTGGGGGTATAATGTGCCGTGAGGATTTGTCGAATCATGCAGGGTGTCGACCCGACTCATTGCATTACTAATATTTTTTGCATACTCTGTTGTATGTTTTAAAACCCCCAAACCGATAGCTGGATGTAAGGGATGGACCCAGACCAGGCATCAACTGATAAGAAGACGACTACTTTTTTTCTCTTTCTTTTTTCGTTTATTTTTTATCAGTACTGTTTTTCAATTTTAATCTTCTTACACTACCAATTATAAAATTAATTAACATTGTATTGTAGTGTATTACTACAATACTGTATTACTCTAATACTTAGAAATACCTATATTGTACATTGTATTATTGAGCACACATCCTGGCGTGTCATACATAGCGTATGCTGTATTTATGTGACAAATAAATATATTATTATTATCATTATTATTATTATATCAACTATTTTAGAAATTAAATCGCTAACATCAATTGCACTCGAACCGTCCGCCACTCGCGTGTTCAGTGACTTTTCCTAATATTATATTGCGTAGTGTATTGTAATAGATTTTTAGTGCGTAATCTATTTTTAAATCAGTGTAAAGTAGTGTGTGTGTGTCTATGTATATATATATATATATATATATATATATATATATATATATATTCTAACGTTCTTTCACAATTGCCACCCGACTCATGCCTGAAGGGCGTACGCAGATTTAATGCCCTTTCGAGCTTGAATTTTTCTCAGGGCAGTGGATTCAACACCGGTAAGGAAAATCCAAGGGTAACACAGAGGCAACAAACCAAATAAAGTAAAAATGTATTTTAAATCATTTGTCATACACTTCGTTTGTGGTGACTTCACACAAACACAAAAAGAACTAGCAATTATATTCTCTGAATTTTTACTCGTGATCACTCACTTTCCGTGCACGGTTTTGCAATTCAACTTCAATTATTTACACTCTTATTTACACAACATTATTTACCCATATTATACTTAGGTGAATCTAGACTAGTTATCATCTTTGAAACTTTTCGTTCCCCTGTTTTGCTTTAAATTTACATTGAATAATTAAACAACATTGAAGAACCTTTACATTGATTGGATGAATATCACTGTTTAATCCTTAATGCATTTAGGGCAAATGACATTATCAAATTGCGCTCAAATCAACTTGCTGAACGAATTCTCGACAGTACCTAGAACCTTTACTTCGCCATCGTTCTATGGTATCGCTTTAGCATGCGGCTGCTATGAACGGCGACCTCAACGTTAAACTTCACCCCTTTCCAATGTTCCGTTACCTTCCTGCGGCTCGCTGCTCGCTTGCTTTGGTCGACCTCGCCGGTGACGAATTCTTCAACTCCCCGACGTTCGCTGACGGTGCGCGCGGCCTCGCGCTATCCCGCTACCGCCAGCCCTGGCGTTCGCAACCGCGTAACCAGGCGCTCTGAACGCCTCGTGGTCCTTCTTCTCCTCGTCCCGGCCCTTTTCTCTCCGTCCCAGCTTCTTCTTCTGCTCGTACCGGATTTCCCCTTCTCCGCAATCAAGTTTTTGTTTACGCTCTCGTGCCACTAGTCCTTCGCACGACTGCAATCTTGCGACCGCACGATTAACTTAGTTCATGGGCGTCGCGCACTCGATTCATTTAGGAACTGCTTTCTGCTTTCTCCGTTCCCGCACCTCGCCTACTTAATTTACGCTCTTTCTCAACCAACTGCGTACCACCACTGACTGCATACCACCGCTACTTCAGCCTTTCAAACTAGTATCAAGTTCATTCACAGTTCTTGTATCGTCGCTACTCCGACTAACAACTCCTAACTATTTCTACGCGGTTATTCAACTCCGCACTATCGCCATTATAACACAGGCGGGAAACACACTTCGCAAACTTTCTAAGAGAAGGGATCTGTGGTCAGCGAACTGGCGTATTTAACCGACCCACCGATGTGGGGTGGAACAGCCCCGCCTCCCCTCTCCGGCTGACCCGGCAACACGTCATCGTTACGTGCATCGCCGAACGCTGCGCTATCTCTCCGGCGTCTGGCTGCAATCCCAGGTTTCTAGTGCGTTCCGCGCGTTATTTGAATCGTACCAATCTTAAATAATGGTATTATTCTTGTAAAAGTACGTGAAATTCACGTTCGCTACAATATATATATATATATATATATATATATATATAGTGTATTAAGTGCAATGTGCATGTAACGAAACTAACAATTGTAACTAACCTCACTTTAACAAGCTTGCTAAAATACAGTAAACACTACCCTCTATCTCCTGATTAATACAAATTTCTTTTTAAAAATCTCTCACTAGATTTCATTTATATTCTAAATTATATTGTTAAGCTAATCTGAAAACACACCAACATGCACCACCACGCAACTCTTCTGAAACTCAATGCCGACCTCCAGGAAGCCTGCAAACACGTGGAACCTGCATGCCAGTAGGTGAATGCAAATGAAGCAGAAATCCATTGGCTGAAAAAGGTCGTTCTGAACACTAGTGTCCGGTCAGTAGTTTCTAGAGCTAAAATAAACACACTTTCAGCCAAGCCTGGCTACTCACTTGCATCACAACGTACACACACACAGCGCCCCCCCTACAAGCAACAGGTTCCATCTCCTCCAAAAACCGGTTTTTCCTCCTCACCAACCCTCCATGTCACCATCGCATTCTCCATAAAACCTCTACACAAGCACACACAAAAAACACAAGTTGCTGTGCCTAAACAGACGACAAAACCTACCAAAATCAATGGACCTGGAAGCAAAACTTGCAAAAACAGCACTCTCTCTCTCAGAAACAGAAAGCGTTAATATTAGCAGACAGCCATGGCAGGAGCATGCCCTCCAACTGAGAGTTCTTCCCTCCAAATAAGCGGTCACAGGCATTTGTGAGCCTGATTCGCGTTTAGCAGATCTAGCTAGCGACTTGGAACTACTCATAAAGCATTTTATAAACCGGGACACAATAGTAATCATAGGTTGGCAGAATGACATTAACCAAGGCAGCCAGTTAGAACCAACTAAACAAATACAAGAAATACAGAAGGCACAAAACAAATGTATTAATGACCACTCTGCCCCCCTGGCACAACATCCTTGTCAACAACGGGATTTAAAAAAAGCAAACAACAAACTCACGCAACATCTGAGAGACAGTACTATTCGTTACTGCGACCCCTAGTGGCCTCGGGATATCCCCCACAGGGCCCAGCAAGGGGTCCCTCCGATCGCCAGTCGGCATTACTAAACGGGGGTTTTCACTCACTGCTGAAGGCAGCCTCCTTCGCTAGATAATGCAAGGTTCGGGCTTCCGCTCTAATCAGTGACCTGGTCTGCCAACCCAGTTTCTCTCCTGTGCCCTCATGGGCGGACAACAGTAAGTCCAAATGTTCATGTCCCTTCCCTCTCTACTTACTTCCCACTCTCCTCAAAATGGAGTAATTCTTCGTCAGACCCTTCACCTTCAACCTATGCAGCAAGGGAGGCCCTTCCGGAAACTAGGCTACCACTGACATTGCTCTCAGACAAATGGGAGTACTCAAGCTCCACCACCAACTGCAAGGTCATGTGCTCCCAAGGTGGAGTTGTTGTTGTTGTTATTATTATTATTATTACGATTGTTATTATTATTATTATCATTATTATTATCATTATTATTATGTGTTATCCTATTATTACGTAACTACATAAAGTTATCAGTTAGTGAGCTAGAGCTTTGCACCAATTGATGTTTTACTGATAATCTTGTACCTGTAATCTTGTAATATTGTGTACCTAATGAAATCGCGTTTGCAAGGTGCTCTTGCGTATTTGTAGGTATGATATTTTTTCTTTCGCAACATCAGATGCCTCAGCCCTGGCAATTACCATATTTCTGGCGTGGTTATACCAGTGCTTTCACCTTCGCTATGTTTTCTGCTTCATCAGTGTTGATGTTGTAGAAGCCCTCCACTTATTATTTGCTTTAAAAGAGTAAGGGAATTGGAGTAAACCGATTCTTGAAAGTTCTGAGTTGCAGTCTGGCAGCTCTCATTCGACAATTGCTAGCTATACCCCCTAACGGAATTTCTTTCCTTTACGATTCAGACGTTTCTGTGTGTTTCAATGTTTCTTGATGCAGTTCGTGCTAGAGAAATCCTCTGAACGGCTTGCAATTAGCAACTGTGATTCATCTATATGAACAACGTATGAGCATTCTTTGTAGAGGGTGCCCTGCAGTCTGGCAGCAGCTTCGGGTTGAGAAGCAAGTGTTTCACAATTGGTCCCATTTTCTGGATTTCAAAAGTATGTTACAGTTCCTATCAGTGCAACATGTCACAAGGTTTTTCTTCCTGGTAGGCAAATCATTTATGACATTAATTACGATGAGTCTTTTAATGCTTTGTGAATTTTTCCTGCAACATTTTCCGCGTGTTTCGGAAGAGCATATGTATTTATGATGTACCTCGAGTCGTATTTGAGTTATGTGAGATCAATTTTTCGTGACTTGATTCAGTTATCATTTGTCTCTTTTAAAGCGTTTTGGATATTCTTGTGGGTGATGTTTTTGGAAACCTGTTCAGTAACTTCTTACTTCATCTGCCACCTAGTAATACCTCCTATTACTACCTACTAATACTTTCTAGTACTTTCTATTACCACCTAGAAGTGCCTACTTATACCTCCTAGAACCTATTAATTAGTAAATATTGAGTTACTACAGTCTTAGGTGATGCTTTATCTGTAAGCTGTCCATTGTCTGACACAACCTAATAATTACACGACACTAATCTATTTGTACGATGAAATACCGATGTCATTTCGTAACTTCGCCTTCATTCTACCAATTACTATTTTGAAAGTATTTTCCTTGTCAAACATTTACAATATGTCTATCGCATTGTTGATATACTCATTGCTCATGTGATAATGTTCCCTGTAGATTATATCTCAAATATCAAGTCTCTTAATTGTAATGCGATTGTTACTAACTGCTATTTTCTGTGTAAATGTAGAGTTTATACTTTTCCTATTTCAATCACTCATGAATATTTTTAGTTTTGTTTGAATGATACATTTGTGTGCCTGAGTGGAAGCACTAGGATTTCGAGCTGCTCTCCTTGAGGCCATTGAACTGGTGAAATGACTTGCAAAATTGCTGATTCTAACAAATATTTATATTTCATTTATGTTCCATATTGTGTAATTCAATAATGTATCTGTGTGCAGTAGGAATTGTACGCCAGTCATTTGTTGTATTATGTTCAGTTGTAAAATTGCTGTTTGTAAAAAATATTTCATATACGTTTTATATAAATATAAATAATTTCTCTGTTCAAATAAATAATATATAAAATAAATAATAAATAATATCAAATAAATAATATATAAATAATTTTTGTTTTATGAAAATCATGTTTTTTGTATTACTTTCATTTGTAAAATTGTCAATTGTAACCAATGTGTAGTTTTCATTTAATTCATGTTCTGTGATAAGTGATTCAATATTCTGTCTATTTTCAGTAGTACACTGATTAATATAATTTTTTTGTTTTGTTTTTGTTTTGTCAATTTCTAAAATTACTGATTGCAACTAATCTATAGATTTCATTTAATCTTTAGACACGTAATTCAATAATTTTTGCATTCAGTAATTTGATGCAATTCAGTTGTTTGTGTGTTAATTTATAAAATTGCATTATTATTATTAATTCATATTAATTAGGTACAATGGTTGGCCACATTCATTCTCGACCTTTCATTTAAATTCCAGTTTGAATAATTAATTATTTTTGGTTTTTCCTTGTTATCTCTTTAGTTTTCAGAAGTGTAATTATTCATAGCTTTAACGACTGGTTTAGCATTTAATATATGGCTTCAAAAAGTCTGCTTGTAGTTGCCTAGTTATTGCTACTGGGTTCTAAAGTTTCTGTACTGATGTTGCTAAGTTCATATGTGATAAGAATAATGTAAAAGATCAACCAGTAATGGGTACAAGCATGTGAGAAAACTAAAAATAATTCTGATTGTGGATTGATTGTTCATATGAAATTCAATTAATTGTGTTACTTCAATAACTTTTAATGTGTTCAGTTTGTTGAATTGTTGTGTGATGATTATTTTTATTGTAATGAGAAGTACTTCAGTTTTACATTGATGGCTACTGGAAATCAATTTTTTCAACTTGGATGTCACCATTTATATTTGAAAGTTCTTGTATACGAAATTTTGCTTTTGTAAAATTTTTAATAGTAATGGAACAAATTACTTCATGTGTAAAGCAAATACGTTTATTATTGAAACATCTTTTTCATGCACACAATGCTATTTCTGTAATTAAACACCGTTATCTAATGTCTTTCATTGGTTTGTTTACCTACTTACACTTTTAAAAGGTAAATAAATGTGTTTTACTCATAACTGCTCCGTGTAATTATTATGATTGTCCTATATTCCTAACTAATGTCATTCATGGTTAAGAACCCTGTAGATATCTATTCCTACAAATTCAATGCATTTTGGGTTTATGTAAAGAAAGGATAGAACGAGTCCTTAAATAAGGTGGCAGAATAAGGAAGTTATTTACGCATTTCGAGTTAAGTAATGCAGTTAATTTTCAATATGGCTGAAAGAAAGGCCGCAGGAAAAGATTCAATTTTGTACCCCGCTTAGGAGTTGACAGTCAGGGTGATGGGAGCACATCAGTTGGGGAACAGAGTGGGGAGACGCCTTCGGATTGGCACACGGAAGTGGAGAGGAGGAGTACACGAGTGGGGAGTCGACGATGCTGCGCCTAGTGACCAGGGGAGGCGTTTACTCGTCCGCCCTCTTAGCATGAGAGCTCTATCCTTGGGTGCTCTGTGTAATGAACTAGTGGTGCTACAGAACGGCAAAGACTTTGTCGTACTAAAGTTTTCTAATTTCCTTGGTGTGGACTGGCTTTACGGTCTTGAACCATCCTCACGCCAGCTGCAATCTATCATCGCTCGAAGTACATTTTTTTTGACATTTTATCAATTTTTCGGTTTCCTAATCGTAGAACCCCACAATTACTTTAAGAATATTAAAAAATAGTAAAACCTCCTCATAAATGGTTATTTTCATTAAAAAAATGAGCCTATTTTAGAAAATGGCGTTCATACTTTACTGTAAAGACGAAATTTGAAGCTTTTTTTCAGAGAAATTTATTGACTTTGCTAACAAAATTTAAAGTGTGGAGGAGCGAGCTCGCGGCGGAGCTGGCTGGCGTGGCTTTCAAACTGAACGTTCCATTCCCTCTCCTAAAACATTTAAAGCAAAAGGTTCAAGGCTAGTTCCGTCAGTATTCGCCATTTAGCCCACTGTGCGGCGGAACATGCTCATGGCGGAGCTGGATGGCGTGGCCATTGGTTAACATCAAGGCCCCACAATCCTAAGGTTACGGCCGTCCTTCCGAGTTCCAATTTGAAGCTTGCGCTGGCTGCCATGTTGGGGGCAAATTTACGCGCCTAATTCAAATACGTCGAAATTTTTCAGACTTTTCCTCATTTTCAAGCCTTTGAATACGTAGAATGGAAGACTTATTGAAATACTAACTCATTGTTTACAGTAATATATGCAAAACTAACATTAAAAAGTCAAAACGTTTACGTATCTCTGACATAATATGATACGAGTATATTATACATATTTACCCTAGTGTTTTAAAAAACACAAATAAAACTGTTGTTTAAAGTATGTCGCCCACGAAGTTTTTGGAACTAGTAACAACACTTTTGAAATAAAAAAGACGCATATAGGCTTTTACTCTAAAAATGGATTTGTATTTACTCCATGAGGTTGTTCAGTCCGTGATAAGTTTATATTATATAAAACACACTAAAGGGATTATCATGAAAGTATTTAATTTTGATATGTTGGAAATATTATCCAGCACAAAACATCATATTGTAGTAAATATCGGTACGTTTCTTTCGGAAATTTTTGTTATCGTTTCTGAAGAGTACTCCTCTAATCCATACTCAATTAAAAATTGTATATCTTGAATAATTCTGCACGTTTTTTCAGTAAAAGCAAATTGCGCTAAATTTTTAGAAATCTTTACTAAATTATAAATTTAAAATCAATAATTTTTATACTTTGGATACATAAAGTTCCGTATAGAGCACGCAAATACCTGGATTAAATGGTCATGTGAATCGGTATTGAAATATATGCGTTCTTGAAGTTTCCGTCAGCCTTTAGACAAATCTTGATATTCCTGTATTTGGTTTGAATTTAGTGAACATAGGTACTTCTTTATCTACTCTAGAGAAATAGCAAGTTACCTCCAAAAAAGTGGTTATTTTCAGAGTGAAACTAATGTTTCTTTAAGCGTAATTACAAATTCACCTATTTGTTATTCACGAACACCGTATTAATTAGTAAAAGTAATCAGCACATTCAGTAAGTTACATCACGTACTACTCGCGCGACTTTTCTTGACGTCTGAGCTCCATAGTGCTCAACCCAGCACGACTCGGCACGGCCTGGTCAAAATCTTGGTCTCACACGGAATGGCGTGGCAGAATTATCAGGGCTGCCAACCGATGCTTTCAGATTCAAACGATGATTCAAATTACTCATAAAATGAAAATGAAGTACATACACTATTATCATGTCTCATTGATAAGCAATATTATCATTATTTATTTTCATTTATGGTTGTTATTAATTACTTTATTATTTGTTCTATTTTATCGTCTATAATATCATGTTGTATAAACAGTGGAAGAGGCGCAAATAGTATTAATAATGTTACAGTTGGCAACATCCGTCTGATGTGACGTAGAGAGTAACGTCCTCTCCCCGCACCCCGCGCTGGGAAGCGTCAAGAAAAGTCGCGCGACTAGTAGTTAAACGATGCACTTGAGAAAGTATACCGCGCAGGCTATCGTCGCACGATTTGTACACTCGTAAGCCACGCACTCCTTTCCCATTTTACTTTTTTCTTTTATAAAATCTTCCCCTTCCGCAAAAGTCACACAAATAATAATACACGGCACCAGTACGGTTGGGTGTCCACATGTTTGCCCCCAACATGACTGAATTCAATTTGCAACGCTACACTAGCGCTGTGCGTGGGTTTAGTAAACTATTACAATATCTTTCGTTAACATAGAGGGAGCTACACAGCTTCTACGTTCTTGCGAATACCTGTAGAGCGCTCCACTATTGCGCAATGCTAGCGTTGCATTGGTACTTTGCGAACGAAAACCAACCAAATTCAATTTACAGAGATTCCCGCCAAACACGAATTACTAAAGGAGCTGAGGATATTCGAAAGCAAACACAGCTAAGAGCTCTAGGCATGTCTTTCCGACAATGAAATTTAGCCATTTGTTTTTATTATAAATGACGAGGAATGTTTAATAATAATGTATTAGTAAGCAAAGTAATGAAAGAAAACAAACCATATTACTTAAAAAAATCGAAAACCAGCAAATGCAAACTAATTATTTGTTGGCAGTATTTGCCTATACCAGATTCAAATCTCTAGGGCATGGGTGGTAGAACTGTCAAGGACGTGAACAAAGGAAAACAAAAAATAGAAATATTTATATAATTTA
>JAHLJT010008446.1:27710407-27721499 GCA_031308135.1 Acheta domesticus
TTCTGAAATATTTAACATACTAAGTCAAATTTCCTGGTATAAAATAGTTACTGAAAGGAGACCAACAGGTCCAGTGTAATAGTTGGAGCTACACCCCCAACAATAAGTCTCACTTCTAATTCTGAAATGACAAATGAAAAAGAAGATCTGCAAGGATGTTTCTTTATTTTTTGTTGAAACTGTGGAAATCATAAGACACCCAGGAATGACCGCACTTCTAGGTACTGTGGAGTCTCACCCATCTAAAACAACTATAATCATTGTCAAATAATCATCCTAACCTTCTTTAACCTTCACTATAATCACAACTCGTGGTTGAAAGCAAAATTTGAAATGGACAGAAAGGGCGATTCTGTATTATTAGGGGATTCTGGTTATACCTTGACTAAATACCTCTAACTCCAATTTTGAGAACCAACACCCCTGCAGAGAATCTGTACAATGAGGCACACATTCGAACAGGAAACACAGTGAAAAGAAGTTATGGGATCTGGAAGAGAAGGTTTATCATCCTTGCCAATGGATTGCGGTTGAAGCAAGACCGAACTGAAGCTGTTACAGTGGCATACGCTGTCTTACACGACATTGCTAAAAAATGCAACGATGTGGAATCCACAGTCTCCGAGGAAATCAACCTACTAATACAGGGCCGCTCAAGCAGAGCAAATCGGCAGCGCGGAGCCGTGTTGTCAGCCGAGAGCGGGACACCGGAGCCCGAGCGTTGCGCGTCTTGCGATAACCACTGTCACAGTGTCCCGGTAACTCCAGCCGCGGAAACATGGAAGTCGACGCGAGCACATCACAGACCAGAGCATCTACACCGACAATTTTCAATGCAGTGTGGGAAGAAAAGTATCTTTTCGCCGACTACGGCAGCTATGCCAAAGGTTTAGTTTACATAAATGGTTCAATCATGTGAAGAAGTTTAATTTGCAAAGACATTATACATTTAATCATGCTGATGAAAATGACAAGTATGCTGAAGAAGAACAAAAGAAAGTTTTCAGTGTTCTGAAAAACAATGCCTCAGTAGAAGTAAGTTTTGGATGTATTTTGATGTTCTTATGTTGTTTTGACAGTAAAATAACACAATACGAAAGAGTTTAATTTTATTGCATATCGATACTACAACGTGAGCGTTTAGGAAAAGAACTTCCCACAAAACCATTTTCCAAAACTGCATCGTAATGCTGCTCGATTGTTAAGTACGTTTGGATCAACATACTATTGTGAGCAATTTTTTACTGCTTTGAAAATTTGTAAATCTCGAATGAGAAGTACAATTACTGATCACAATCTGAAATTCCTGTTAAGGCTCAATAGCACCATGCCATCTCTTCCAAATATAGAAAGTATATTGCGAGAAAAAAAACACTTAAAAGGTGTAATAAGAGTATTTGATTTGGCAATCAACTAAATTTTTAATTTTAATTTCGTTTACTTTTAGTATTTTTATTACTAGTTTATTTAATCACATTTTTTGCAACCTTTATAATAGTTTCATATTCAGCAGCATGATAAACTGTGTAATGTCATCGCTATTAAATTTCTTTATGTTATTGAGCACTTTTTTGCCACTAACAATTGGCATTGCCGGCCGAATCTGCAAAAATATATTTTTCTTTCCATGCTGCATTGCAAATTGTCTTTTTTTAATTTCCAAATTACACTTATATGTTTATATTTAAAAAACTGTTCCAATTAATGTTACAAAAGTATCTTACTGTTTTTACTATCGTAATATCCTTTCCCAGAGCTGTGAGATTGTTTCATTCCGAACAACGGAAATACCACCATAGAAATACTACGCGACCCACTGTGCCACATGCCGCCGATCGATATTGGATGACGTCATTTGCTCCTTCTGAGACGAAAGAGAAAAGAGCAACCGGAGACTCCTCCTCGGAGCAAATGGTTGAGCGGCCCTGTACTAATAGAAGATGGTTTACGTCATGAACGGGAAAATTGTCGAATGGACAAGAGAAGAAAGAACAAGAGAACAATTTATTGTTTACTTTAATAAGAGTTTGTAATATAAAAAGGACATTTTACAATACATTTTATTTTTTTAACTTTCTTAAAGTTTCCCGTTTTATTTCAATGTCCAACAACAAACATTCCCTCCGAAGCTGGTAGAGAGAGGAGGGAGAGAGGAGGTCCCTTTTCCTTCTTTCCTGTTCCTTACTTTATTTTTTTCTTCTTCCACTTTCTTTTGAAAAGTGTGTATCTCACACATTTGTTGGATTTCCAACTTGTGCCTTTTTTGTTGGTCTAGATTTTGTTCAGTGAGGAGAGTCTTTCTCCTCACTCAAGGCTCTAAATTTCTCCCACTTGCCGACAGTTGAGGATTCCTCCTCCTCCTCGGTGTTCTATTTACATTTGAAACAGATCTGGACACTTCCTCTGTTCCCAGGATCTCCCTATTCTGTGCTCCATTTTCAGTGGACTCTGTATTTAATTCACTGACTAATGCAGGGTGGAGTGGATTCCTCAACATGGCAGGGGTGTATCGCTTTACGGCACCTCCTGGTTTTCAGTTATTTCTTCAGGAGCTTTGGGGGAAGCTTTAATAGAAGCAAGTTCCAACGGCTCCATCCTAACTCTACTTCGGTTTTTCTTTCTTGGCGCACGGGGGTGTGTCATCAAATTGGAATATCTCACGGTATTTCGCGTCGTTCTCCGTTGTGCCTCCAGGAGTTGCATGATCGCCAGCACTGCTCGATACTCGCGATTATGCGACTCCTAACGGCACAACCGAGAACGACGCGAAATACCGTGAGATGTTCCATTTTATTGATACAGCCCCCATACGCCAAGAAAGAAAACCTAAGTATATGGACACGCCTCATCCTCAATGTCTTCAAGGAAGGACGTTTCTTGGAAGGATTGGGAGTCACTATCAAAAGGGCTCTCAGTTCCTTCCGCAGAGACCCCAATGATCTCCAACACCTTCTCGAGAACATGATTTTATCGAAAATTTGCTGGCCCTTCTCCAGTCTGCAATCGCTGTTGCTTTTTTGTGCAGAGTATTTTCTCGCATCTCTCTTCAATGTAACGTATGTTTGAAACAACAGTTTCCCTGTTCTGTGCACAGTTGTTTGTGCATTGTACATCGTTTCTTTTTTTTTTCATGTTTGGCCCTAAAACAATGGCAAACATGCATGTTAGCAGTCCAGTGCATCAGGTTTCCAAACTTCCTTTTATTCACAAAAATATGCACTCACTTTCTCATATGAAGTTACTCCATTCGCAGTTCTATTTTCAAATACTGATTTATACTCTTGGGCAATGTCAATCACCCTCTTGGATGCGGATGCAGTTGTCTTCACCCTCTTGGATGCGGATGCGGATGCAGATGCACTCATATTGATATGCATATTAAAATTATTCACAAACATGTGACTATCGAAATAAACACATGCACCAATTATTAGCAGTTTTTAAGGGTAAAACAAAAACAATATGAAATTTTTGTCTTCAGTTTTCTGTACTGGAATACTCTACACATTCCATAACATGTGAAGTAACATTTGATTAGCCAGCGCAGTAATGATTTGGCTCTTGCCATCTGTCTTCTTCCAGTTCAATCATCAATTTTCTTGCAAATAAATGTATGGATTGATAACATACACAACATGAATCATAATATAAATACATCACAGTGCAAAGACTCTTGGAGGGTAAGCCCATTAACAAAGTACACTCAACAATTTTTGATGTTTTTTTTTCTTGATAAGAAATTGCTTTCAGAATGAATTATCTTATGGAATGTACTAAAAGTTAAAGTGAAAACAGGAAATGTAAAGAAAACAACAAATTAACTCTCATTAAGGAGTCTGAAAAAGAATGGCAAAATTGAGCAAAACTTTGGTTCTGGGGAAGGCAAAATGTATACAAGTTCGGATGAGCACATCATTGAAGCTTAATTCACCAGTTATTTTATTATTTGTCTACGTGGCAAAGTTACAGTGCAAGTATGGCGACAACAAAAAAGTAGTTTTGTATAAAATATAAATTGTAAACATTGATTAATTACGTCATATGCTTTAAACTGATATAAATAAACTCACAAATGTCGATTGTTTCAATGTAACAAGTTTTTCCCAAAGGATATAATGTAGGGGCAAGACGACCAGTATGTCAACATTACCGGGAAAGCGGTGTATGCTTTTAATATATTTGCTCTTGTTTGTGATGAAAACTTTTTAAGTCACGACATAGCACGCCCTAGAACATGACATTATTGCTTGTCTATGACGTTTATTTCAACTCAATTAATCCAAAATAACGAAGTTTCGATTACGAGATTTGGCTGTATCACAATACACCGTACATATTGACGGACATTTAGGTTACAACTGTAACCCAATGCAACAAACGATTGTTTATAATGTTTCTAAGTCATGTAGTTAACTGTAGGAATTCAGCAAGCAAATAAATTTATGATACAGACTGTGCTACTAAATTTTTTGAAGTTATGGCAACGTTTCACCATGGCAATGTTTACCCGTCGTTAACTTATTAATAACTACCTTACAACATTCATATAGCTGCGAAAGAACTGCTGGGGCAAACATATACACAATTGTTAGCTATATTTTTAAAGAGAGGAAATAAATAATTACGGGATGTTTCAAGTAGATTCTTGACATTTCTATTGAGATATTACAGAAAACATGAAGATAAATGAACATGTTTAAATAACTAAATTAAAAATTAACTTAACTTGCTGATTCAAAAAGCTTCCAACCCCTTCCCAACAGTTATCTCGTCTCACATTATTAAAACATTCGGAATGGCGCATATTATAAAGTTCAGGGTAATTTTCTACCAACATGATTAATTTCGATACGTCCATGTTCACAAATGTTGTTCTCCACAAACGCGTAGTCCCCAAGCACCAGCCAAGCACTCGATCTCTGCCCGTGGCTAAACTCGTGCAGCCTTACTAATAGAGGTCTGGTTTAAGCCAGGAGTAACACGTTTACTTCGGAAGTACTCTCGATGTAAGCATGAAGTAAGGGAGGAGTAAATTCGTACTAATAATCATGGAGTAAGCGAGGAGTAACTACACCAGCGTTATTCCACAAGCAACGTTTGGCAACGCCTAAAAACCCCGTGTCGACTTCCCAAATCGATAGTTTCGTTCACTTATCGATCCTCCCGGGTATCCGTTCTATTGTTCTTGGTAGCTGGCTGTGGTTGTGAACTTGTGAACTAGCTGCACGTGTTGCACGTGAGTGTGAAATAAAGAGAACATGGATATCTTTAACCAAATTGAAACCGTGATGATGCTGTGGAGGGAAGCTGATGTGTTTGGTGTGCTGTGGAGGAAGCTGATGAGCAACGTGTTTGGTGAAGGCCGTCAGAGGAGAAGGAAAGTTTATCGGCTCAGAAGGAACCCTTTTGAGGAGTATACGGCGGAGGAATTCCGGAGGAAATACAGATTCTCCAAGGAAGGAGCGACGGAGCTCATCGATATATTCGGAGAGAGTTTGTCTTCTGGAAGTAACCGAGGTAGTAAACTCTCTCCGGATATTCAAATACTTACAGCACTCCGGTGCTGGGGGCGAAATATGGTAAGATATTTGTTTATTGCAATTGCAGTATACTGCTATAAATGGTCACATAACCTACATTTTAATGTACCTTGTAATATGTTTAACTAACCTACATTTTAATGTACAACGTACCAAACAGATGCAAGACGACTGTGCTGACTTACGAGTACATGCATTAGCCAGCAGTCAGTCCCCAACGTCTGTAGGAGAGTGGCTCTCAGTATTGCCAGAGCTAGGCCGAATTACATTTACATGCCCCGAACGGTTGAAGAGGAAACCCAAGTCGCTCATTCCTTTTCAACCGTTAACGGGTTCAGGAATGTAATTGGATGCATAGACTGTACCCACATTCGTATCCCCAATATGAGAAGGATGCAGGGCAAATTTTTTTAATCGGAAAAGGATTTCCATCTTTAAATGTTCAGTACTACTTACTTACTGTAGTAATTGTTTACCTTAAAAAAATCACCAGTAAGAATATGGAGTAATAGGAAAACATGAATTCTAAATTCTGAATATATTTTCAGGGCGTTTTGCATGGCAAAATTAAAATTCTTGGATATTGAGGCCGCGATGGCACGGAAGTGTTCACGAGTGCCAGGATTTTTCAACGAATCCAGGTTGAAGCGGAGTTTGAGGCGGGAGGCTTTTAGAGGGAGGTTGCTCGGGGACTCTGGTTATCCCTGCACCCCCTATTTGTTCCACCTGGTGCGCAATCCAAGCGAGCAAATGAGCAGGCGTACAACACCAGCCACAAAAGCACTCGCCAACACAATTGAAAGTGCTTCGGACTTTGGAAAAGCCGCTTCAGGCGTCTGCTGTCAGGTATTTGATCTATGACCAGGCTTTTTATAAACAATTGTATTCTCATCTCAGAGTTTGCTTCTATTTAATTGAAAATAATTTTTAAAGTAATAGAGAATGTTTGCTCACAGGATTCAGAACCTCACTGGAGCAGACAAAAGCGACTATTGTGGCACTGGCAGTGCTACATAACATAGCCATTTCTTTCAAGGAAGAGTTTCCTGTAGAAGAAATAATTGAAGAGCCAGAGCCACCAATTTTTGCAGAAAATCAGCGTGGACTTGCTGTGCGCCGCAGCGTTTATTCAAAACAAGTTTTGATTTACCGTAAACTGGGGTGAATAGGGACAGATTACACTTTTTTTAATAATAAAACTAGTAATAACAAAATGTCATAAATATTTTAATCATGAAAGTGAAAGGTTTAATTGCTTATCTTTGAAACCTGATATCATTAAGATAGCATTACATAATGACACATTTTGTTGATTAAAAGTGTCCCTATTCACCTCAAAGATGGGGTCAATAGGGACAGTCATTAATAGAAGTTCAAAAACCTTATTCTATGAGACACTGGGTCAATAGAAAACAAGATTACTTTAAAATGAATATTAAATGTATAGCATCCAATGCATTTTCCCTCACTTAAACCTATATCTTTCTTATCTTGCTGTTGGAACACCATCTACAACTTGTTTCAATTCTTGAAAATATGTTCAATGTCCTGTGGAGTGACTTTAGCTTTTCTGTGTCAGATTTTGATAAATGCAAGAATAATTTTATCCTTATGCCTGTTTAAAAAAAGACAGAGCCCAATCTGTCCCATGGAAGATGGTTCTTGAGCTCTGCTACATTACTTTCCCCTCCTGTGTAAATGATACTAATCAAAACTCCGCAAATCAAAGGTACTCATTGGTTACCCCCATCTTCCACAACATACAACACTATCCACAATCTTGTTCTCACAAGATTCCCCAAGAGCTGTTTGGATTCCTTTAATTTTTCTGTTTACAATTTGGGCAAGAGACATTTTACTGTACTGCTGCAATGCAGATTTAGGTTTTGAAAGGGAACACTACCTAGTATCAACACCACCTAATCAATTTCAGCAATATTGCCAATCACTGAAATGATTCCAAAAACAATACACACAACTGTAGAGAACTACAATTTCTCATATGAATTTTATTCACCCAATGGCATCAAAAACACATAATTTAGCGTCATGTCAGTGAGAGAGAGATGAGTTTTTCTGCTTTACTGTCCCTTTTCACCCCGGTTTACGGTAGTGAAAATTAAAATATTTATTTATTTATTTGATACAACAGCCCGAAGCCCAGTTACAGTGTGTGATGCATACATTCTATAATATAATGATTTTCAAGATTGTTGTAAACAATCAATTAAGAAGTATTATTAGTTTATTTATATATAATTCATTGAGTATGATATATATTTCATTAAAATTTATTTAATATCATTTGCAAAAATATTTAACAAAGCATTTCGTACATCTTAAATCCTTCAGATTTCAAGAAATCCTACTTACTCTAAATAAGTAAAAAAGTAAAAGTAACTACTACAATAAATCGTTCGCAATTATTGTAGCCTGAGAGTGGAATAAATTGCCTTCCAATATTAAAAACGGCTCCTCATTACATTTGGTTTAAAAAAAAACACTGAATCGTTTTCTTACAAAGTAGTCGGTTTACATCAATTACGCCAGTTTACAATGTAAATAACTATTGATTATCGGTTATCTAATTAAATTCTATGACAGTTTTACCGCTTCCTCAGGAAGTATTAAGTAATGATGAATATGGTTTTAGGAATAACATTAATGTATTATTCTTTTTCGTGCAGAATAAACATAAATGTGTATTTACTTTCGTGCGAATTGTTTGATTACTGCCGGAACTGTATTTCATTTATAGGAGCAGAGGTGGAGTTCGGCAAGAAGACAAACCCCGTGCAGCATGGACAGCAGCTGAGGAAAACATTCCCAGAACATTTCACTTAATTTTAGCTTAATTTTAGCCAGGACGCAGGCTGCCTGGTGGGTTTTCCCGACTAGCGTTTTTCCTCCAGGGTCGAGCGGCGGGTAAAATGGTATGTTTCTGTATTAATAGTTACAGCCGCTCGGGGTGAATACCAGGCTGCCACGTAGCGCGCAGACAAGCACATAACGTCATCATTCAAATTCTGTCTCTGAATTTATTTTTTTCAAAATCATTCTGTAACATTTTTGTCTCTGTTTACCTTTGTATTATATTAACTAATTTGTAAACATATGACATGTGGTTAGGCGGAAGATGGGCCTGATGGCCTGAGCCTCGCCATATCAATAAAGGCATTTTTTTTTTATTATTATTATATTATTATTATATTATTATTATTATTATTTTCCCATTACATCACGACTAAAGATCTTATGAGGCGGCTGAATATAAAATCTACTCCAGGTTGCAACCAGCTACCTAAGGAGCAGATTCGGTGACTATCAGTGCCTCTACAATACTTTACGCAAAATGTGGGCTGTTCCAATAAAGCAATTTCTTGCACTTCCCAGTCTTTTGAATTACCTGGGAGTTTAGACAAGTTCTTACTCAAATTTTGCGGAACAAATCCCAGAGCTCCGATAACTATCGGGACGACTTGTGCTTTTACGCCCCACATTCGGCTGATCTCGATTTCCAAACTCTTTCTTGTATTTAGACGTTTTCTCTCTGCCTCCTTCGTAACGACGTTTTGATCGCAAGGTACAGCAACATCGATAAGTAAACACGATTTTTTGGCCAAATCCCGGATAACTATATCCGGTTTGTTTGCCGCTATCGTGCGATCAGTTTGAATTTGTTGGTCGTACAATATCGTACACAATCCAACAGACGTCACCGTTTCGGTGAGTGTTCGTACCACTTGGGGCATGTGTTTGGAACTTCGAGGGCGGTACAGATCTGCCAGTGGAGGTAGCTACACACCCTGTCATGTCGTTTAAGGTATTCGGTCTTTTGCTAGGATTGGACAAGCTGAGACAATATGATCAATGGTTTCTACTTGCTCCAGGCAAATGCGGCATTTATCATCTTGGGAAAATTTTGAGAACCGCTTTATCAAATGTCGTGTTCTCAAGGCTGATCTTGGGCAGCTATTACAAGTGCTTCCGATTCTGGCTTCATCCTTCCCCTTTTAGCCACATAAATGATTGATCTTTTATTGATCTGCTGCACCTTGTCCATTCTTTTTAGGTATTGACCGTGGAGTGGTTTGTCTCTCCACGATTTCTTTAACATTTTTTGTGTCTCACACTTCATGTTTAGCAGCATCAGAAGTTCAGTGTCTGTGTTATTCGACGTGTCTTGCCTAGTTTTCTTCGCAATGTTTCTTGCTACCCTAACAATGCCTCTGTTCCCATTCTTCGGTCAGATTTCATGACCTGCCTCATTAGAGGGTCGTCTTGATGGCTGACTACATACTTCCCAACCCGACTATTGCGGTTGTGCCAGGAGGCCTCAATTTGTCTGAGGCCTCTTCCTCCTTCCTTACGTGCCACATAAAGTCTATGTATATCAGCTCGAGGGTGGGAAACATGATGCATTGTTAGCAGTTTTCTGGTTTTTTCGATCCATGTTGCGAATTTCTTGCTCAGTCCAGTCCACTAGTCCAAAACTGTATTCGGCTACAGGTACCGCCAAACTTACCTAATGGCAGATATTTTATTCCTGGAATTCAGAGCGGACGCAGGACCAGTCTCACTCTTCATAATACTCCCTACGAATTCCTCTCTTTCATTCTGTCATTCGAGATGGTTTCACATTCTTCAATGCCCAGATATTTGTAAGTTTTACCTGGCTCAAATCTTGAATCACAGTGTGCGTATCAATTTCAATGTTCTCAGACGTTGTGAGTTTCCCTTCTTTTTAAATTGATTTTTGCACACTTGTCAAGACCAAACTTCATGCAGATGTCATTGCTAAAGTCATTCACGACAGACAGCATTTGGGAGAGAATCGCTTCATTCTTGGCAAACACTTTCAGATCATCCATGTAAAACAAAATGTGATACTGGCCTTTCATCACCATGGAGCTTAAAACCAAAGTCAGCTTGCGACAACTGTCTCGATAGTGGGATCAAACTAATGCAAAACAGCAAGGGGATAGTGAATCTCCTTGAAAAATAACCCCTGTTAATCTGAATACTTCTTGTTCTACTGCTATCCTTTCCGCTGTGGATTAGTAACCTGGTACTCCACGACTTCATACTAGCCTTGCAAAACTCAACAAGTCTAGGATGAAATCGATAGATCTCCAGGGTCTTCAAAATCCAATCATGTGGTACACTATCAAAGGCCTTTTGGTAGTCAATCCAAGCCATGCTCAAATTACGTTTGCGTTTCTTTACATCATTCAAGATGACTTTAATTCAGTAGCAAGATTTCCTTACACCCATAAGAGCCTTTACGACATCCTTTTTGTTCAGGCTGGCATTAGATGATTCTTATCTAGATGTCATATACATTTTGTCAGCTATAGCTGAAGTTATAACTTTGTACAGTACTGGCAGACAAGTAATTGGCCTGTAGTTCTTCGCCAAAGAGCTGTCTCCCGACTTTGGGTAGCAATACGTGATGCGCGTGTGAGCCATTCCGGGGATTTCCCTTTGGGTTTTCAAAATTTTATTAACGCTTGCTGAGATGAGAATGATTGCTGTAATTTCTTAATCCAATT